>CM022706.1:1926987-1941987 GCA_012295165.1 Asparagus setaceus
GAATATTGTCGAAAATGGTATGGACTGGATTTAAAGCCAATTCCTCCTCAAAGGCAATGTCTCTAACCTTATTTCTCCCCAAACTCAACATCCTCAAAGAATGTTGTTGTTCCGTCTCAAAAATATTCTGAGTGTGGGATCATAAAACTTATAGCCCACGGATCGTTCGAATACCCATAAAGTAGGCTTGCTTGTTTTGGAGTCCAATTTCTTTTCATTTGGCCTATAAGGCCTTGCCTCAGTGGACATCCCCAAATATGTAAGTGCTTTAGACTGGGCTTCGACCAGGTCCAAAGCTCATAAGGTGTTTTAGCAAGCTGCTTTACTTGGTACTCTGTTAAGAATGTAAGGCTGCAGTCTTTAGTGCTTCTCCCAGTGACTCGGTAAAGAAGAATGAGCAATCATACTTCTTACCATATCCTTAAGAGTCTGTTTAGATCTTTCGGCTACACCATTCATGCTAGGTGATCCGGCATGGTTAATCTGTCGGGGCGATACCGTCCTCTAGGTATCTAGCAAATGGTCCTAGGCGTTGTTCACTGAACCATCATATCTGCAGTAGTACTCACCACCACGATCGGATCTAACGGTTTTAATCTTTTATTGAGTTGGTTCTCAACTTCACCTTAAAAGCTTTGAATACGTCCGAGAGACTCGATTTTTCTTTAATGAGATATAGGTACCCATAGCGTGAGTAATCGTCTATGAATGATATAAAATATTGTTGACCATTCCGGGATGCCGTAGGGAATGGCCCACAAATATCTGTATGTATCAATTCTAAGGCGTCGAAGATCTGTTGGCACCTAATCTCTTAACTTTATACGTTTTCCTTGATACGGTCAATGCATACATCAAAGTCTGTAAAATCAAGGGAATCCAAAATACCATCGGACACAAGGCGCTCAACTCTACCTTTTGAGATATGACCCAAGCGTGCGTAATGATCTTGAATTTTCCTTATTTAATTTACGTTTAGTACCCGCGATTCCACGTTCGGGGTTTCATTATAAGAAGCAAGCGTATCAAGCAAATATAGGTTATCAAAGTACTCAAGAAACCGGTTCCCACAATATTTGAATTTAAAGATAAGCTAGCCCGGTTATTTCCAAATGAACAATAATAACATGATTTGTCCAATAAAGGAATAGAAACCAAATTCGTCTAAAAGCGGGACTACAAAAGTATCTTTCAAATCCAAATAGGAACCAGTTCTAACAATAACCTAAAGTGCCCAATTGCTTCCACATCTACCGATTGTCCATCGCCCACAAAGATGTGTCTTTCACCATCACTTGGCTTTCGTGCTCGGGCAACCCCGCATAGAAACACTTATGTGAGTAGTAGAAGCCTAATCTAACCACCAAGTGTTTCTAGATGCGAGACTAAATTAACCTCGAGGCAGAAAAGTAAGGAGCGTACCCTTTTTGACACGCGGTATTTGGTACAATCCTTCTGCGTGTCCATCCTTATGACAAAGAAACAACCACGATTATCCTTATGTTGTTTCTTTTGAGCTGACCCATAGCGACTTCCTTATCATTCTTTCTTTTCTTGCCCTTATCCTTATGGGCGAAGCCAAATGAGCACTTTACGTCTTATCTTGCTTCAATCGTCTTCTTCTTGCACGGTATGAAATGAGCTCATTCGAGTCCATTTCTCCTTCGCGCTTATAACTGACCTTAAATTGATTAAAGTGTGCGAGGAAGAGCAGACATACACGATGCACTAACTCATCACATAGATCGAGTTTGATGCCTTAAGTTTTGAAGCAATATGAGACAATTCCATAATGTACTCCGATATTTCCTTTGCCTTTATACTTCATTGAAATCAAGCGCTAATAGCGTGCTTGTTTTCTATATCGTTTTAGCAAAGCGTTTCTCAATTCGGCAAGGAAATCTTTGGCTTTAGTAATCCCCGGATTACGTCCCCTAAAGGCTTACGGAGCGCCGATGATCATTAGACTCATGCGATTTGAGCGCTCCCACCTCTCATGCTCCTTCTTTACATCGAGTGCTATCCGCGATGAGGGGTTGAGGTTGTTCGATCCTTAATGCAAGGTCTAGATCCATGCGGCCAAGAACAATTAGAATGTTCTCTTTCCAAATCTTAAAATTAGACCCATTTAGCATGGGAATTGAGTTGATGTTAGCGAGAAATGGTTGCGGCGGATGCATTAGTGAAACAAAAGATTTTCACATTAATAGCTGTAATTATTAATCAATAAAATTCAAATAATGACATATCCCCATCCAAGATATCTTGTACAACATTAATATCAAGTCTTTGGACGGTAATATTAGCGCAAGTGATATCTTGTTGCAATGATCAAACATCGACAATAACACATGTCAAACAACAAACCCATCTTTGGATTGATTTGTTATCCACATGTAAACCTTATAAATGTCGCGTTTATCATGCAGATCATTATCTGATCTAAATAAATATTAATCTTCCTTTGGGCGATTAAATATCTACTCGAAAAAGTATACACACAACCATCTAACATTCTTCATGAACAATCTACACAAGAGAGGTTACTTTGGCAACATCTTGCTTCAATTAATCATTTAGAATGAGAGACCAACTTAATTCCTTAGTGTCATAATACTTGAATGAAATAATTGATTAACACCGAAATTTAATTGAGTTTGAGCTGAGGTTCGACTTGAGTTGAACTGCGAGTTCGACTTGAGTTGACGGCGAGGTTCGACTTGAGTTCGAACTGCGAGGTTCGACTTAAGCGAATCGAAGTTATTTGGAATTGGCGAAGTTGACGAAACAACACGAGGTTCGCTAAAATATGAGGTTCGCCAAGTGAACACAAGGTTCGTGAATGAACACGAGGTTCGCCAAGTGAACACAAGGTTCGTGAATGAACACGAGGTTCGCAAAGTGCAAGGTTCGCCAAAAGCGAGGTTCGCCAAAATGAACGAGGTTCGCCAAAAGCGAGGTTCGCCAAAATGAACGAGGTTCGCCAAAATGAACGAGGTTCGCCAAAAGCGAGGTTAAGCCAAATGGCGAGTTCGCAAAATGAACCGAGGTTCGCCAAAAGCGAGTTAAGCCAAATGGCGAGTTCGCAAAATGAACCGAGGTTCGCCAAAATGAACCGAGGTTCGCCAAAAGCGAGGTTCGCCAAAAGCGAGGTTCGCCAAAATGAACCGAGGTTCGCCAAAAGCGAGGTTCGCCAAAATGAACCGAGGTTCGCCAAAAGCGAGGTTCGCCAAAATGAACCTCAAACCTCGTCGAACTACAGGGAACCCCTTAGGGTTTAGATCGAGCATTCAAGCGCCGAACTTTTGCAATTAGGTTTATTAAGTGATGGTGCCGTCGTCACAAAACCAAAATTTAAAAAAAAAAACTCAATCCGTCAAAACCTTATATTAATTTTCTAAAATCATAGAAAATTTAACCAAAAATCGAAAAAGTTCTGTTCACGACAAAATTTTCTTGTTCCTCATGAATTATTTCATTCTTGTTCATCCAGAACATAAATTACTGTTCATCCGAGATCAAACCTTTACTATTCATCCGAAAAAGAAAAACTTTCTGCTCATCGGACTAAAACATTCTTGTTCATCCAGAACCCAAAAATCAGAAAAAGATTTGATCTTTATTCATAAATCCACGAAAAATCATAGAAACTCAAAAATCTCTAAGAGTTAATCAAGAGGCTCGATACCACTTGTAAGATCTTTAATAAGACTTGATTACCTCAAAGAGATTGATAAAAACTAAAGCGAATTATACGAGATCCATGGTTTGGATCTTGAGTGGATTGATGGATCTTCTAATCTTAGGGCTTCTTCTCTTCCTTAGATCTCTTTTGAGATGGTGGTAAAAGAGATGAGAATTCTTGTGTTAACCCTAGATTAGGGACCATAACCCCATATATATAGGTGTTGCACTTTTACAATTTGGCCCTCATCAAATTGTAATTACAACTACAGTATCTGCACATTTAGCCCATGACAATATATAAATACAGATAACCCAACTTAATTGATCACTTTAGTGGGTTTCCTTAAGTGATAGATTTACACATTAATTTAACATATGTGCCCACAAATAGATTTAATTAGATTTAAATCTAACACAACTTTCTCTGAGTCATATTGTAACCACACTTCCCTTTTGAAGGATAGGTGGTCAAAATGCCAACTGGAAACCTAACTCTGAGTTTTATCAAGGCAACTCTCCAACTCTCCAATAAATTATATCTTTTTTTTCTAAAATTTAATTCAGAGACCTCATAAGATTTTATAATTCTTTTTCATATTGACACGATTCCAATCTATAATTTTGGTGTTGTCTTGTTTAGACTATTTCCATTTACTTTTAAGAAAAAAGTTAATAATGTTTTTGTAAAACTTTTTATATCTGCATTGAAATTGTTTTTCCTTGTAAGGGCTATTTTAGAAGCACTTGATGCTTTTAAAAGCAGATTCTCCTTTCTATATATTTTTTACTATATATCCTTTAGCTTTTGACAATATTATCTCATGTGTTGTAAACTTATCCTATCTATTTTGGTAGCTAAAGTTGTGTTTGTCATTTTAACTTTTTTTTGTGTGTGAAACTTTGTCATTTTAACTTATAATTATCTTTAAATATAGTTTTATCAAGCACCTTAATTATTTTTGAAGCAACTTGTGATATATAATTACCAATGATTACTTTTAGAAGCTTATTTTAATCAACACTATAAGCTGTTTATATAATTAACTTATCTTAAACTTCATCAATATCAAACCGCCTAAACATCATTAGCAGTATGTCATCTGAAATAATCAATTCCTAATCTTTCTAAAATTTCATTTTAAAAAGCAAAGGAAAGATGGTACCTTTACAAATTTATTTATGTATTCGTAGCCGCAACTTTATGCGAGCTTAGCCGACCATGTTGCCCGCCATTATTATTATTTTTGTCACACACGAAGAGAGGGTCCCTGTCGAAATTAAAGCTAATAGGGAACCAATTGCAATCCTCTTCTCTTGTTTGTCCACACTTTCTATTACAATCTCATTCTTATCCTACTTCTTCTAACACGTACACTATGTACACGTATATAGTTGGACATATTGTTTGCTTAAAAGGTTGTTTATACTTAAATGTTAAGGTATAAGACTAAGCATGATAATGATGTGCATTTTTATATACTTTGATTGCATCATTAAAGCCACCGACTTTTCTAAAAGTAGGGCGGGTGAAAAAAAGGCCCCACTTCTTCGGGGGTCATTCCCCTCGTGAGGGTGGGGTTTTTGGATGAGGCATCAATCTTGCGTTTGGCACCCTCTTATTAGCTATCACTATCTTTTATGTTGCATGTAAGCTTAATTGCACTTAAATATCCTATACTTTACCATGCTTTGCACTTATATACCCTTATTTGTTTTTAACAACACTTATGTACCCTAAAGTTTAAAAATTGCACTTAAATACTTTCATTTATGCAAACTCGAGATTTCCCCCGAAAATTCTCATGCGACAGTCACACGCTAGTCTTAGAATTATTTGATCCTTAATTTTTATTAAAATTTATTGTTAAAATTACAATAAATCTATTTTAAACCTATCCTAACTCTGTTTTAAAATAAATAGTAGAATTTTGCTTTATTTTTTTCTTTATTTTTTTATAAAATAAATTTCAGCAGGATTTTACTTTGCAAGCACTAGTAGAGAATCTATTCCTTCGATGAACATTCCTCTAGTCCATTCCAAATCATCCAGTTGAGACTAAATCAACCCAAATTAGGACCAAGCATGATTTGAATAAAATATCAAATATTATATCACATCTTTTACTTGTACACAATCATTAAATGTCAAAAGAAAGTGCAAGCCAATGGGCAATGATGTGCACAAAAGAGACCAACCAAAGATGTTCCTTCTCGCTTGACTTCTCATTACTAATATTAAAACTTATTTTGCTCTTTAGTCAATGCACAAGCCTCTCATTTGCCTAAGATTTCGAGAGAGTTTTCTTTAACCCCCAAAAGTTGGAATAATTGATTCGTTTACTAGTTGTTGGTGGCTAAAATTGGTGTCACCTTTTTCTCTATAACACGTGTAGTTGTGAACGAAGACAAGTTGTTATTCCGACTTCACCGTGTAATTCGAATCATTTGCCTTCACTATCAACAAATCATCAACATATCTTTGGTGGGGACATTATTGTCCCCGTTGCGTACTTCACATCCCGTGAAACTTTAAATTTAATGGATTAGATTGCATACTAGGAAAAGAAAATCCTAGGATCAGTTTTTTTAAATTTTATTTTAAGGATGGGATCAATAGATCCCAGCCGCTAATTTCGATAAATATACTTGTATAAAACCATCACATATTTACTAAACTTGATATCCTCAATAATTTCCCCAACACTCAACCTCTCCTTAATAAGGTTACGAGTGTTTCTTCTCATTAAAAAAAAGGGGTTTTCGATATTGGTCCCTCAAACCTATGACGTTTTGACATAAGCCACTCAAATAGCTGAATTTGTTATTTGACCCCTCGAATCGTCCTCATCATTCCAAATTAGTCTTTGCAGTTAGTTACAATTTAAGTTTGGAGGATTGTTCCATTAAACTTGATATTTTTCGTGGATTTGTGGTTCCGTTTGTTTATGTTGCTCCATAAGTTCCTAGACCCATTTCAACCCGTTTTCTTTAAACTCGTTTCTTTAAATTTGTTGGAATCTGAAGACTACAGGGGCGGATCTAGAAACTTTGGTCAGTGGGGGCAAGATTGTAAGCATAGTTGCATGGAACCCGGTTCGTTCCGGTTCACGGAGACGAAAACGGGCGTGTCATTATGAATCAGTGCGAGGTAGACTAATATGGTATGCTAGGGAATGTGGTACGTTTTAGATTTGGTTCCTAAATGTAGGAATTTAAGGATTAACAAGAGTCAAATTTAAGCAATATGCTAGTTGACATCAATAATGGTAAAAGAACATTGAGAATTATGTTCCAATTAAGGTATGCATACTTTATTTACTTAGTTTCTCACGTTTTTTCTTGTTTTTGACAAAGAGTTATTTTTTTCAAAATTTTAAGTGGTTTGAATTCTAAATTGGATCGCTGGAGTTGGTGAATCAGGTCGTGTTCCATCACGAACCTGGGACGATTGAACCCAGGTCGCGGTTCGCTATAACATCCCACGTTCTTGACATCTATGATTATAAGCTACAAATATAACTAGTATATTATACTTTTAGCTAAATATTAGGAGCTTTTCAATATTAGTCCCCAAATATTTTATGTTTTATAATTAGTCCCTCAAATCTTCATATTTTGAAATTAGACCCCCAAAATTTTAAATATTTTACAATTAGTCCCCTAAATCTCTTAAGTGTTTTGAAATTAGTCCCTACAGTTAGTACCGGGTTGAAAGATTTGGGGGGGCTAATATCACACACTTAATGTAGACAAATCTCAAAGTATGACAGATTTGGGGAACTAATATAAAAAAAACCTAATATTAATGACGCCAATACAAAATGTGCTATGTAGAAATAAAATAGAGTCAATAGAAGTACCTTATTAAATTTTTTTTACAATTGTTCTCTCCATGTCGCTCACAATTCGCGAGTAGATTCCTCTCACGATTACAGAGGCGGGGAGCGGAGATCGGAGGGGTTTTTGTTTTAGAATTTGGGGGAATCGATCATCAAAGAGAATTTAGGTACTGGGTAAAGAATTCTGATAAATGGTTTGAGTTTGGTCCTAGGCGTTTATTTTCAAAACCCTTGACTACGGGGTTAATAAGATCAAATATTGAGGGGGCAAATTGAAAATAAGGGCCTAATAGTAAATATTAATCTTATGAGGTCAGTGGGGGCAATTGCCCCCACTGCCCCCACCTTGAATCCGCCTATGCCTTAGAGGGAAACGACTAATTAAGGGCATGAATGTAATTCACAATGTCTTTAACAACTCATCAAATCAGGGTTAGCAATTTAGGACCCAAAAAAGAAAAAGAAAAAAAGAGAGGTTGGAGGGACAAATTTAAACTAACCAATATGATTTGTGGAACGTAATAGCAATGTGAATGATTTGATGGACTAATTACAAAACACTGAAGATTTAAGAAGCAAATATTGAAAACGCTCTCTCTCTCTCTCTCTCTCTCTCTCTCAAAAAAAAAGAAAAAAAAAAGAAAAAAGAAAAAGAGAATTGCTAAAAAAGTATTAGAGATTTCGATGGCCTACTCTCTCAAGGTTTCAAGAGAACGTATTATAGCTTGTATAGTTGGAATTTTGCACGTTTCATTTGTAAACATTTTCATGATGTAACTACTATCCACATATAAAGCGAGAGAAAAAATAACATGCTTTGGCTGCTCTATTTTGACTATCAGCAGATACAGGGGGATACATAAGAGGTTTTTGATATCTTGCTTTCATAATTTTGACAGAACCCTGAATAATCTTTAGATATTTTCATTATATCATTATTTTACAATTAGACCATGTATGATAAAGAAATGTAAGACTAGGAGAGAAGAGAAGTTTATTCCGATACCATTTTCTTTTCTACTCAAATGGTCATAGTTGCCAATTTTTCTTCCAAAATTCAAAATAATTTTAGTCTTTCTGTGCCCTTTTCTTCTAACACCAACCGTACCTTAATGTTAAAAAAAAATACCCTGAAAAAGTAATCAACCACTAATATCTACCATTAAAGTCGAGTGTGGTGAAAAAACGTCGGCAATTTGAAGAATGCATGTGTCGGCAGAGTTTTCAACAGAGGTAAGTTTAATGCTTTGAAATTACTTTAATTTTTGATCGTTTTGTATAACAGTCCAATGATTATGACAAATAAATCATTGCACAAGATCATTCATTGGTCAAAAGTTGAACAATCAAATCTTAAAAGTGATTCCTCTTAAGTTCCCCATATTGGCTGCTAATTTGACAAAAAGAATCATAGGTTGGACAAATTAGGTTGTGTTTCTTAATCTTGTAATAGTTAAAAAATTTGCATGATTGCTTGTAATTATTAAGACTAGAACACACAACGCTGGCATAGAAGTTAGATTAAGAATTAGTATAAAATATAGACTTTTATTGTGATAGACATTAGGTACAAAGTTGGTTGTTTCTATATTTTCTTTAATTGGAACATATTTTTCCAACGTGCTGTTTCATTAAAAAAAAAAAAAAAATCAAGAGAAAGCACTCATATCCATGTTGACCAAAAACTTAAATCTCGGATCCAAACTTACCCTTAAAGGGTCTTTTGGCAAAACCTTTAAAATTGGGCCAGATTAATTCTGACTCGCTTTTATCTAAATTGGGATGAAGTTGTTCTGTGGTGAAATTGGACTGAAGGGAGGAGAGAGTTGTTTGGGGTGGTGAAAAAGCTAGGTCAAGTTTGGTCTTATTTTATCCAAACATAAAGCGAGCAAAAATGGGTCAGGCTCTATCTTGACCTAGTTTTAAGCAAATGCTAAACACACCCTTAGTTAAGGTCTTTACGTTGGGTCACAACATTGGTTCTGCTAGTTGCTGACGAGAAATTGAGACCAACCTAGTCAAGAGTAAATGAGTCTTAAATAGAAACTAGAAACCGATTTCAATCCAAATGCTTAAAACATTAGGTACCCCAACTCCTATTTAAACTCATCACTATTTCTTATCCTATCCAATGTGGGACTATACTCATATATTTGTGCTTAACATCTACATTCTTCTCCCTCCAATTAATTTGTTGAATAATGGCAAAAGCTATAATATTATTACATATTTTATGTAAAAGACCTTGAAGAAGGGATGAAACCTGAATGCCGAGAAAAGTTTTTTTTCCTTTCAAATATACAATCTTTTGGTGTCATAATTTTTCCATCGACCTTTTTCAAATATAAAATAGAAACTATTAAAGAATTTGGTATTCCGCATTGTAGTTAAATTGATCTGTGGAGATGCTCTTTTACAATTTTTCCCTAGATTTAGGATGTAAATTAACTTATTTGAGTGAAAACTTTAATTCATATAGAATAGTAAATCAGATATTTAAACCGAATTTCTCTCTATATCATATTCATTTTCATACCGCACTAATGATGGATAAAGAATAAACAAAATAGTTCATAGATTAGACCTTCAATTATTGTCCTTAGGTCAATCTAGTTCAACCTATCCGAGATGAACTTGTGTATGCTAGTAATAGTATTTAACACCCTAGTTAAGGAAACATACTGGGTCATCTAAAAGCTCCCTACTTGCAAGAGAGATATAATAGGAAAAAGGTGACCCAATCCAATTATTCTATATAAAATGGCATTATAGCATCTTGATGATTGCATCTATTTACCAAATCAAAACATCATTGACTTATTAGCATCCAATCATGACTAAAACAACAATTCTGCTCTTGGATAGTAAAAGAAGCCAAATAAATAAAGCACAATATAAATCTCGTGTTTGCATTGTAAATTGTAATCATTTCTCCAAAATGAAATCTTATTGAGTGGACATTTCCAAGTCTTATCCTCTACAAAGATCGACTTGAATTCAAAAATAGCGGCAATAGCAATCTCCAGTGGCGGAGCCACCTTAGAGCCCATGGGGCCTTGGCAACCCCCCCCCACCCCCTTCTTTAAAAATATGGGTTCTTTATATATACCCACTTATATTATGTGCATTTGCAAAACTACCTCTTATAGAAGTCTCAATATTTATAAAATTATCTAATTTAGAAAAAAAAAGTCCCAAATCCACAAATCATCAATTTTGTTGGATATATTGCGAAAACATTTGACTATTTTATTGATATTTGTATATTGCGTTATAAATTAGCCTATCAAAGTTAATGATTTATTGCTTTGGGGTATTTTAAATAAGATTGTAATTTGAGAATAGTTTAGCAAACACTGAGATTGTAGGATAGTCTTGCAAATATGCATGATTTAAGTGACATACAAAAACACCCAAAAATATTTTTTAAAAATCAAGGGGGATAATGGTAATAATAATTTCATAATTCATAGGGGATAAAGTGTAAGATCCCTCCAACTTTCTCAAAACTCTTCCGTTTCTCTAGCAAGTTGCGAATAGATCGCGAGTCGTTTGGATTTCTCGTGAGCTCTCCTCATCCGCCCTAATCCCCAAAGATCCCACTATGTTTACTGTACCCTCAAAGACTCAACTAGCTAGATCTCTTTCCCATGCATTCCTTTTGGCCTCATCCCCAAAGACTCAGCTAGCTAGATCTCATTCTCATGTTTTCCTTTTGGCCTATCCGACTACCTTCCCTTCGTCTCTAGCCTTAACCAAATATTATCCTAGTTTATTTTTTCACATTTTCCCTCTCATTTAGTTTGGACCACCCTTACCGAAATTCCTGGCTCCACCACTGGCAATCTCAAGCTATTATGCTCTTTATTTCAATGAATGTTCTTTTAACATGACTGAAAATCACAAAATAACCAAGAGAACTACATGCTATTCTGAAAAGAAAAGAGGAAGAAAAAAACCGTATTCCAACTCAAAACATGGAAACTAGATCTCTATTTCAAACTCGGAGACCTTATTGAATATGATTATAAATTTTTGACTCGAGTTACCACCAAATTGTGCCGGCTGTCAAAGAATGGAGGCTTGTTTTTCTATTATTTTTTTTGGAGAATATTGCTTTTCCATCAAACATTGCAATATATAATTGAAAAAAAAGACCTAAAGGGTATACGTATTGCCCCGTCTTTTCTTTAAAAAAAAATCATGCTTATGTTAGGATCTTTTTCACGCTTTATCCTATAACTATTAAACTTAACAGGGAGAAATTATTTGGAGTAGAAAAATAATAGTAGGAAAATTTTGAGTAACATAATTTGTTCTCTAGGGGCAATATTTCGTAGAGTTTATGGGTAAAATTTTAACTTAGATTATAACAGGCCAACATATAAAAATTCCCAACCCGTTCACAAAACTTAGCCCACACGTAAATGGGCCATTATTGCTGAATTTATATCAGCAAGAAGAGAAAGATGGGCCCGACAATGAATCTCGATCGGGTTCCAAGACAGTAAACGGGGTATATATTGCTCTAAAAAAAAAAATTAAAAGAAAAAGAAAAGAGTTTTAAAAAATCACTTGTATGGTAATATCTGCACATTTTATAATCTGGAAACCAACAGTTTTTGCCTGTCTTTTAATTTTCTTCTTTTCGCGGGGCATATAAACCAAATTCTGGTGCATTAACACCCTTTTTGTTTGGATTCAGACGGTCTCCGCTATCAAAAAGCAGTGGGGACATTATTACTCTATCATAATGTTATTTTGTTGGGTGTATGATTATCATTTGTTTGTTAACTGTAAACTAAGAATGAGTGCAATCAGAAGGGTGTGATGAGTAGTGTGATGAGTAGGGTTGTATTGACCGGTTTGATTTTATTAGATTGATCAAATCATCTAAATTTTGACGGTTCAGTTCGGTTTTAGACTATGTTCTGATCAATTCAAGTTAATAAAGCTTCAACCCGAATAAACCTAATCGACCTCTCTTTCAATCGTCCAAAACACACTCTTCAGTTCTTTTCACTAATTCATAAGTTTCGCTCTCTCCCTCAATTGTCAAAAACATACTCTTCGATTTTAGACTTTTTTTCTTTGATTTCTTGATATAAATCTTTCTTTTGATCAAAGTATATTTTTCTTTATTAAACTAGTCCAATTCCAATGGGAATAATCAATTGGTTTGGCTCAATTTCAAATATAGAACGGTTCGTTTTAGTTTTATCAAAATTCATAAAATTGATCGAACCAACTGTTTACTAAATCCTAATGATAAGTGATGGATTTAAAATAAATCAGAACTATCTATTAAACAAATTAACTCGGTGATAAAAGTAGTGAATCCTCCACTCTAGATATATAGTGAAGATAATCCAAATCTAATAGAGGATTCTCGAGTTAGATATGAGAAAGTTCTCATAGAAAGATTGAGTTTATCTTGCATTTGGTCCCGTGGGTATATGAAATTAATTTATTTCTAATTTTTCTTATCTCTATATTAATTTAAACTTATGACATGAATGATTTACATCTATTTAACCTTTTGAAAATTCTGGATTATGAATACAATAATACTAAATAGATCTTACAAATTCACATACCCTATTGTATTATTGTATAAACAGATTAAATTGATGATTCATAAATTTATTAAAACTTATAAAATAATAAAATTCACATCAATACAAAATTCATAAGACTATTAAAAGGAAAAAAACCTTAAATCAGTTAAAAAATAAGTAAAATTGCTGTCTTAGTTTAATTTAATGATAAAAAAGTGGTTGAAGAAGTAAAATGTTTTACATGATCACTTACAAGTTCCTTAATCCATATAAATCAATCTGCTCCATAAGTACACAATCATTCTCCCACACAAAAATATAACCTCAACTCTCCCCAACACCAATTAACCAAACCCTTATAAGGCGCCTAAATTTCATAGAACTCCCCTCAACTTTGGACAATTATCAAATAAACTCCCCTAATTGTCAAAATATCAGAAAAAAATCCCCTTAAATTTAGAGGTTATTAGAAAACCCCTTTAAACTCTTAAGATTTTCTTAGAAAATCGTTATAAAAGTGAGCCTCAATTTTCAATAACAAAAATTTCTCTCTAGCCGGCTTATCCACTCATGGATCGATTCCTAATATCGTCCAAAGCGATTTTTAAGGGTTTTCTTTTTTCTTTTTTTTGGGGTTTGGATGGCGATGTTGACCTAATAAGGCCTCTCTCCAATCACATTACCGACCGGCCAATAACTACATACCATAAAAACTCCCCTCCCACCCCTACACACCACACTCCCACATGACCCTAACCGTCGCCGCCCACAGCACCTGCGTATAATGCCCACACTCCTCCCCATCCAAACACAAGTTCCTCCCATAATCATACCACTCCCTCTCCCCCACCCACGCCTCCACTGCATCCGCCGCCGTGAACCCGCCGTCGCTCCCCCAGAACAAGTTCTCCCCGTACGGCCCATCGGAGTGCACTAGTCGACAGTCGTCGGCCCGACGATATGCTTAGTCCTCGGCGTAGGCGGCGAGGGTGTCGCTCCAATGGATTCGGCGGACTCTGACGGAGGCTCGGGCGGAGTTGTGAGGGTAGAGGAAGTCTCTAGGGGAGGTTTGGGGGGTTATTTGGTGGGATAGTGTCAGGGTTAGGGTGAATAGAAGGGATAATATTATTGAGATGCAGGATGTTGTTGGCGAAATCTCGGTATGGCTTTGGCTCTTTGGTGGGATAGTTCTTTGGCTTTGCAGTTGCATGATTGAGTGTGTGTATTTATAAGTGTGGAAATATGGTTGTTGTGTTAGTTTATTGCAAGTTGTTAACTTCGAGATGAGGGACTAATTATATATGGGACAATCCATATATATATATATATATATATATATATATATATATATATATATATATATATATATATATATATATATATATATATATATATATATATATATATATATATATATAGCAAGACTCTATAAACTTAAGTTGATAGGAATAGTCATCCACCAACTTTTCTAACCATTGATATTGCCTTGGGATCAGTAAAAGATATGAAGCCCATCTTTAAGATTTGTGTACCTCTTGATTTCACCTATCCCAAGACAACATCAATGGACAAAAGGTTGGTGAATGACTATTTCCTATCCACTTAAGTTTATAGGAGCTTTACTCTCTCTCTCTCTCTCTCTCTCTATATATATATATATATATATATATATATATATATATATATATATATATATATATATATATATATATATATATATATATATATATATATATATATAAAAAGAGCTCCTATCAATGTAAGTGGATATGAGCCTTTATCCACCAAACTTTTATCCACTCATCTTGTGTTTAGATTTGTGCCATCAAGAGATGCACAAATCTCAAAAGACTAATCATATCTTTCACGGATCCCAAGGCAACATCAATGGACAAAAGGTTGGTGAATGACTATTT
>CM022706.1:1946987-1952020 GCA_012295165.1 Asparagus setaceus
CTCTCTATATATATATATATATATATATATATATATATATATATATATATATATATATATATATATATATATATATATATATATATATATATATATATATATATATATATATATATATATATATATATATATATATATATATATATATATATATATATATAGTAAACTCATATAAACTTAAGTGGATAGAGATATTTATCCATCATTTTTTTATCCATTAGATTTACTTTGAGATTTGTACAAAACATGAAGGATATCTTTGAGATATGTGCATTGATTTGCATCACATGCTAGCACAAATCTCAAAGTACATCTAATGGATAAAATTGATGGACAAGTGCTCTATCCACTTAAGTTTATAGGCTTTCTATATATATGAAAGCTCCTATAAACTTAAGTGGATAGGAGCATGTCCTGAGCTTTATCCATTCATTATGCTTTGAGATTTGTGCTACACATCATGCTATCTTTGAGATTTGTGCATTTATTTGCATCACATGTATACAAATCTCAATGCATCAATGGATAAAAAGTTGTGGACAAGGACTCTATCCACATAAGTTTATAGAACTTCCTCTCTCTCTCTCTCTCTCTCTCTCTCTCTCTCTATATATATATATATATATATAGCAATATGAAGGAACTTGATACCAAGCTTGAGTTTTTGTCTTTGGTAGTGGTGGTTCATTACATTATTTCATTCGAATGGGAAGCCACTTTCCACATGGGTTGAAAAGTGGATGAGAATGAGAGACACCTCACTACAAACACAAAATTTGTGCTTAGCATCAGTTCACATATTTCTCATATATATATTATATATATATATATATATATATATATATATATATATATATATATATATATATATATATATATATATAAGAAATAATGTATATGAGGTGGCTGACTCATTTTGGTAATAGGCTTCTTTTAGAGATAGCGTGTGGTGAGGCCACCTTTACTAGTCACATCAAAAGTGTGGACCTCTGACTTCTATCTTTTGGTAGCTCATTTGTGAAATGAGCGTAAAAACTAAATATCTATCATTCATATATATATATATATATATATATATATATATATATATATATATATATATATATATATATATATATATATATATATATATATATATATATATGAGAGCTCCTATGAACTTAAGTTCATAGCAGAATAGTGGTGTATGACTTTTCTAACCACTCATCTTGCTTTGGGATCAGTGAAAGATATAAAGGCCACTTTGAGATTTGTGTCATCAAATCTCGAGAAGCGAAAATAGTGGATAAAAAGTTGGGCTGCACTATTCGATATGGCTTTAAGTTATCAAGTATATATATATATATATATATATATATATATGAAAAAAGGAATATGGTGGTACTCATTAGTAAAATGAGCTACTAATGAGTATTGTCTTTAGGCCCACAAATTATCCATCCATTGTTGAGTGTGGGGTATTGTGTAAGTGAGTGGTAGCTCACTTTACTAAATAGTCTTAGCTCATATTCCTTAATCCCATATATATATATATATATATATATATATATATATATATATATATATATATATATATATATATATATATATATATATATATATATAAATCAAGGATAGATGTATCACATGTCCTATATAATTGGCTGCGAATTTCAGTCATTAAAATCATTTTTTTAATTCCAAATTGCTTATCATATATGCTTGCTTTTCACTCAAGATGAATCATGGTAATACGCTAGACTATAGATTTTGATTAAAAATAGTATATTATATTTAAAAAGGGAAAGATGCGTCACATCTTTTGATTCAAATGAACCGGTCAAAAAATTTTCATTATGACCAGAGACGATTGAATCTCTCAACCTTCCCTTTAGTTGCAGTTGGATGGTTGAGATTCAACCGCTACCGCTTGCATGTAAGATGTTTTGGGAGGATAAGTAATGTGAATAGCACTTGTTGATTTTAAACTTCTCGACGACTCAAAAATTTTGCTTTCCAATTCTTTGTGCAAGAATTGAACAGGTCTCTATAGGACCTTAATTTCCGTCCTCCACAGCATAAAAAGAAAATATTGATTGACAATAAGGTGAGAAATTAAGAAAACAGAATAAACTGCGTGTTCCCTCCTCAACTTTTAAAGTATAAACGTATAGGCTATAACCTCGACGTCCATCACCCTAGTTTCGGAGTTATGGTATAGTGGCAAGGACCTTGGGGATATATATGGTAAAGGATCAGCCCATGTTCTATTCCCACACTACAATAAAAGTTGTATTTGTTCACACTTATTTTGTGACACATATAAAAGTGTCATTTTATTTGTAAAGATTAAATAATAGTGACACAAATAAAAAGTGTAGCAAATCACGACACATATTTGTGTCATTAGATATACAATTAAATATAATTGAAAAAGGCTAATAGTCCAACATGGATTGTGAGAAGATCTATTAATGTGTTTAAATAATAAATTTTAGACTTTAATTATAATGATGATTAAATATTTATGAAAGTGTATAAGCTAGAAAGCTCTATAGTTAAGTGTGCTTTGGGGAGAGCAATCCTAGGATGTGTGACCTTCTGGAAAGTTATAGTGTTGAATGATGTTGCTCTTTATATTTTTAATGGTCTAGGCACAAATATGTGTCACCACTCTTAACACATATGTGTGTCACAAGTTTTGTGACACTTGTATGTCTTGCTTGGCATATATATATTGTGACTTTGTGACACATTTTACGTGTTAAAGAAGGCGCTCTCCATCTCTAACCACACTTTTGGTATGTGTCGCGCTCTATTTGTGCTCTATTTATGCGACATAAAAATGTGTCGCGTAGAGACAAAAAATGTATCATAATTTACGATCTTTGTTGTAGTGCCACCGCCATAAATTTAAAGCAGATTTCTTCAAATTTTTTTTTATTATTGTTATGTGAGTTTATATTTTGCTCATTAAAAAAATGTTCAACCTGAGAAAGCATGTTATATATAAAATAACAATTTTTAACTTTTATCACAACTTCAGAGTTCTGATGCAGTGACATGGACGTTTGAGAGCAACTAATCTCTACTTATGAAGCTCAACCACTTGGATCATATTTGAACAAAACTTGGAGTTAAACACCATATCAATCTTAGTTTATTATCCATAACATCGATATCATAAATTTTCAATCACAACCTTATTCCATATATTATAACTAAGACCTGCTATATCCAAATAGCTTATTCTTAAACAGTGACTATACGGGGGTATCAAACTAATAAGGCCGCTGCCCAATTATATTCCCACATGGATAATACTCACAAACAATAAAAATCGCACCACTATTGTACTTAACACGCGCGCAACCAATACTTGTCGACTTAGCCCAAACCACCTTAGTATAGTGACCGCATACTTGACCCGATGCACAAGTGTTACTGTTGTAATCATAGTACTTCTTCTCATCAACCCAAGCATTCACTGCATCTGCTGCCGTAAACTGTCGGCCCTGGCCCCAAAATATGTTCTCGCCGTAGGGCCCACCGGAGTGCACGAGCTGGCAGTCTCCTATTCTTTGGTTTGCATAGTTTTGCGAGTAGGCGGCGAGCGTGTTGTTCCAGTGCACGGGGCCGAAGTTCACCGCTTGTCGAGCAGCGTTATGGGCATTGACATAGTCTTGTGGAGAGTTTTGTGCTATGGTGATTTGGACTGTGGACAAGGCTATAATCAACATGAGAGCTTGGGTGAAGCTGCATGAATCCATTTTTCTTTTTACTAATTGTTATGGTCATAACCACTAATTAGTGATTAAAGAGAAAAACCCAGTGTTAACATGAATAAACATTTCTTTCGTTAACGGGCGACATGAACCTCCACGCCGACCCACGGGCGGCTCGCTATCGTCCTCCATACGATCCGTTAAGCGACTATCGCCATGGCCCGTGGCGGTGGGTCGACCCATCAACAACTCTCTCGGCGGACCGGCGAAGGCGGTACCGTTGTCGCCCAACAATCGGCGCCGGAACTATCATTCTAAGTCGCTTGTCCCCGGGCAACATGGGGGCGACCGATATCGCCTTCCAAGCGCTAGTCCCTCGGGCGGCCTGAAGGCGGTACTAGTCGTCCTTCCAACCCGTTATCTACCATAACCCCTTCCAACTAGTCTTCTGCCTCTCCAGACAATGCGAAGCAAACCTAGCCCCCCTTTCCTTAGCCATCCATCCTCTGGGACGACGCGAAGGGCGGTACTAGTCGTCCCCTTCAAGCGATTACTCAATGGGCCTCAAGGGATGCTGAGTGACCACCGGCCTCGGCTCCCCCTCTCTCATCCTATGTGGTTCCCTCCACTTTCGAGCGGTTATCACGTATTGAACCCATCAACATCGCATTAAATGCACTGACTGCCCCTTAACTCCTCCATCTCTCACGGTATTTAAGGCACCTCGGACCCATGCGGCTATAGGCGCCGTCAATCCCATCCCATTAACGGCGAATAGACCACACTAACCCTCAAATTACCCACAACTTGACACCTATAAAGGCCAGCCACCGTAGCAGACAAAGAGGTGCTCAGCCAATCACTGGCCCACACGTGAAAGAGAGGGCTGACTCATCAGTGGTTTCTCAGCCAATGGAAAGACGAAAATACCCCCACAACCCTAGGTATAAGTAGCAATATGAACAGCAAACCAAGTAAGTGATTTTCTGGTGAATTTCCTCCCCTATTTTTCTCCATCATCCATACTAACTTGGCCGAGGAACCCACAGGAGATCCCACTCTGCCTCCAGTTTCTCTTGCTATAGGTGAATCCTCGGCCAGAACAGCGTCACCGAACATTAGGAGAGAAGGACTCCGCTCTCTTAAAAGCTAAACTCACAGGGTTAGTGTGATTATATACATCAGTTTGAGTAGGACAATGGTGGGTCTTTGAATCGATATCGATATCGAGAAAGAATGCTTAGCCGGTATTTGCACTCAAAAATCGTCATTACACAGTCGACCGAGCGATACATGTCATCTCGGATGTTAACTTAATTCAGTATTCAT
>CM022706.1:1952120-2349620 GCA_012295165.1 Asparagus setaceus
TGAGTATGAAGCTCCAGTGCTGGGATCAAAATGACATTTTAGCCATATTTTTATGAAGGCTTGTTAAAAAACAAAGCATCAACATTACCTACACCTGTATAGGCTCGTGACTCTAGTAACGCAATTAATTCCAACTTTTTGTTTCAGCAGAACCATGATTTCATGTACATGTGTCCCTTTCCTATCATTACTAAATCAGTAGTGAACTTAACCAAACTACAAATTTTTCTTGTTATCATTTGAAATAGGGCTTGCCTAATTTCGTCCAACCGCCTATAAGAATTCAATCACCAAAATTCTAACACAATTCTTTATCCAAGAACTTTATGCACAAGGAGAGGAAATTAATGTTTCTTGCAACCAGTGAACAAGCATGGAGTATCTAGGAGAATATGTTAGATAAACAAAGTAAAAGTTTAGATGCGGGAATAAGAGATGGGGTGGAACAATTTTGTTGAAAAGCAGGCAGGAAACAAGTGAAGGTGGCAAGGAAAAATTACTGAATAAGACCTCAGGAAAATATATAAACTTGAGTGTAGTTTTTATTAAATGTCTCTGACTTATAAGTTAATTTTGAGGAAATATCTAAATGTGGAGAGGTTGGTGAGTCTTTGTCACAAAAATGAATAGAATTGTAACTAAACTTGAGAGTTTAATGTTAGATTTAAATCTAATTAAATCTATTTGTGGGCACATATGTTAAATTAATGTGTAAATCTATCACTTAAGGAAACCCACTAAAGTGATCGATTAAGTTGGATTATCGGATATTTATATATTGTCATGGGCTAAATGTGCGATACTGGGTTGTAATTACAATTTGATGAGGGGCCAAATTGTAAAAGTGCAACACCTATATATATGGGGTTATGGTCCCTAATCTAGGGTTAACACAAGAATTCTCATCTCTTTTACCCCATCTCAAAAGAGATCTAAGGAAGAGAAGAAGCCCTAAGATTAGAAGATCCATCAATCCACTCAAGATCCAAACCATGGATTCGGTATAATTCGCTTTAGTTTATTTTATCAATCTCTTTGAGGTAATCAAGTCTTATTAAAGATCTTACAAGTGGTATCGAGCCTCTTGATTAACTCTTAGAGATTTTTGAGTTTCTATGGTTTTTCGGTGGATTTATGAATAAAGATCAAATCTTTTTCGATTTTTGGGTTCTGGATGAACAAGAAATGTTTTTGGTCGATGAACAAGAAAGTTTTTCTTTTCGGATGAACAAGAAAGGTTTAATCTCGGATGAACAAGAATTCATGTTCGGTTGAACAAGAAAAGAAATAATTCGCGATGAACAGAAAAATTTTGAGCAAGAACTTTTTCGATTTTGGTTAAATTTTCTATGATTTTAGAAAATTAATATAAGGTTTGATCTGGATTGAGTTTTTTTTTTAAAAATTTTGATTTTGTGACTGGCGACCATCACGAATAAACCTAATGGTTCAAAAGCCTAAGCGGCTTTGGCGGTTCGAATCTAAACCCTAAGGGGTTCCCAGAGTTCGACGAGGTTTGAGGTTCATTTTGGCGAACCTCGCGACTTTGGCGAACCTCGGTTCATTTTGGCGAACCTCGGTTCATTTTGGCGAACCTCGCTTTTGGCGAACCTCGGTTCATTTTGGCGAACCTCGGTTCATTTTGGCGAACCTCGGTTCATTTTGGCGAACCTCGCGACTTTGGCGAACCTCGTGTTCATTCGGTCGAACCTTGTGTTCACTTGGCGAACCTCGCTTTTGGCGAACCTCGGTTCATTTTGGCGAACCTCGGTTCATTTTGGCGAACCTCGGTTCATTTTGGCGAACCTCGGTTCATTTTGGCGAACCTCGCTTTTGGCGAACCTCGCGACTTTGGCGAACCTCGTGTTCATTCGGTCGAACCTTGTGTTCACTTGGCGAACCTCGGTTCATTTTGGCGAACCTCGGTTCATTTTGGCGAACCTCGGTTCATTTTGGCGAACCTCGGTTCATTTTGGCGAACCTCGGTTCATTTTGGCGAACCTCGTTCAACTCAAGTCGAACCTCGCAGTTCGAACTCAAGTCGAACCTCGCTCAACTCAAGTCGAACCTCGCAGTTCGAACTCAAGTCGAACCTCGCCAAGTCGAACCTCGCCGCTCGAACTCAAGTCGAACCTCGCCGCTCGAACTCAAGTCGAACCTCGCAGTTCGAACTCAAGTCGAACCTCGCCAAGTCGAACCTCGCAGTTCGAACTCAAGTCGAACTCGCCGTCAACTCAAGTCGAACCTCGCAGTTCGAACTCAAGTCGAACCTCGCCGCTCGAACTCAAGTCGAACCTCGCTCAACTCAAGTCGAACCTCAGCTCAAACTCAATTAAATTTCGTTAATCAATTATTTCATTCAAATATTATGACACTAAGGAATTAAGTTGATCTCTCATTCTAAATGATTAATTGAAGCAAGATGTTGCCAAAGTAACCTCTCTTGTGTAGATTGTTCATGAAGGATGTTAGATGGTTGTGTGTATACTTTTTCCGAGTAGATTTTAATCGCCCAAAGGAAGATTAATATTTATTTAGATCAGATACGATCTGTGATGATAAACGCGTGACAATTATAAGGTTTACATGTGGATAACAAATCAATCCAAAGATGGGTTTGTTGTTTGACATGTGTTATTGTCGATGTTTGATCATTGCAACAAGATATCACTTGCTTAATATTACCGTCCAAAGACTTGATATTAATGTTGTACAAGATATCTTGGATGGGGATATGTCATTATTTGAATTTTATTGATTAATAATTACGCCTATTAATGTGAAAATCTTTTGTTTTATTTCAACTAATGCATCTCACGCAACCATTTCGCTAACATCAACTCAATTCCCATGCTAAATGGGTCTAATTTCAAGATTTGAAAGAGAACATTTTAATTGTTCTTGGTGCATGGATCTAGACCTTGCATTAAGAATCGAACAACCCCAACCTCTCACCGGAAGCACTCCGATGCAAAGAAGGAGTATGAGAGGTGGGAGCGTTCAAATCGCATGAGTCTCATGATCATCAAGCGGCATTAGGAAGCCTTTAGGGGCCGAGAATCGAAGGGATTACTAAAGCCAAAGATTTCCTTCTTTGAAATTGAGAAACGTTTTGCTAAAAACGATAGTAGAAACAAGCACGCTATTAGCGCTTGATTTCAATGAAGTATAAAGGCAAAGGAAATATCGTGGAGTACATTATGAAAATGTCTCATATTGCTTCAAAACTTAAGGCAATCAAACTCGATCTATGTGATGAGTTATTGGTGCATCTGGTGTTGCTGTCTCTTCCTGCACACTTTAATCAATTTAAGGTCGATTATAAGCGCGGAAGGAGAAATGGACTCTGAATGAGCTCATTTCATACTGTGTGCAAGAAGAAGACAGATTGAAGTAAGATAAGACAGAAAGTGCTCATTTGGCTTCTGCCCATAAGGATAAGGGCAAGAAAAAAAAGAATGATAAGGAAGCTGCTAAAGGTCCAGTTCAAAAGAAACAACATAAGGATAATCAGGGTTGTTTCTTTTGTCATAAGGATGGACACGCAAAGAAGGATTGTACCAAATATCACGCCTGGCGTGTCAAAAGAATGCGTTCCTTACTTTGGTGCGATTCGAGGTTAATTTAGTCTCAGCATCTAGAAACACTTGGTGGTTAGATTCGCTTCTACTACTCACATAAGTGTTTCTATGCGGGGTTACTGAGCTAAAGCCAAGTGATGGTGAAAGACACATCTTTGTGGGCGATGGACAATCGGTAGATGTGGAAGCAATTGGGCACTTTAGGTTATTGTTAGGAACCGGTTCCTATTTGGATTTGAAAGATACTTTTGTAGTCCCGTCTTTTAGACGAATTTGGTTTCTATTCCTTTATTGGACAAATCAGTTATTATTGTTCATTTGGAAATAACCAGCTAGCTTATCTTTAAATTCAAATATTGTGGGAACCGGTTTCTTGAGTACTTTTGATAACCTATATTTGCTTGATACGCTTGCTTCTTATAATGAAACCCCGAATGTGGAATCACGTGGTACTAAACGTAAATTAAATAAGGAAAATTCACATCATTATGGCAGCAGGTCATATCTCAAAAGGTAGAGTTGAACGCCTTGTGTCCGATGGTATTTTGGATTCCCTTGATTTTACGACTTTGATGTATGCATTGATCAGATCAAGGAAAACAGACTAAAGTTAAGAGATTAGGTGCCAACAGATCTTCGACGTCTTAGAATTGATACATACAGATATTTGTGGGCCATTCCCTACGGCATCCCGGAATGGTCAACAATATTTTATATCATTCATGACGATTACTCACGCATGGGTACCTATATCTCATTAAAGAAAAATCGAGTCTCGGACGTATTCAAAGCTTTTAAGGTGAAGTTGAGAACCAACTCAATAAAAGATTAAAACCGTTAGATCCGACGCGGTGGTGAGTACTACTACAGATATGATGGTTCGTGAACAACGCCCGGACCATTTGCTAGATACTCAGAGGAATTCAGATCGTCTCACGCGACACCATGCCGGATCACCTAGCATGAATGGTGTAGCCGAAAGATCTAAACAGACTCTTAAGGATATGGTAAGAAGTATGATTGCTCATTCTTCTTTACCGTAGTCACTGGGAGAAGCACTAAAGATCGCAGCTTACATTCTTAACAGTACAGTAAAGCGGTTGCTAAAACACCTTATGAGCTTTGACCGGTCGAAAGCCCAGCCTAAAGCACTTACATATTTGGGGATGTCCAAGAGGCAAGGCCTTATAGGCCAAATGAAAAGAAATTGGACTCCAAAACGGTTAGCGCCTACTTTATGGGTATTACGAGCGATCCGGGGCTATAAGTTTTATGATCCCACTCGGGAATATTTTTGAGGCGAACAAAGAACATTCTTTGAGGATGTTGAGTTTGGGGAGAAATAAGGTTAGAGACATTGCCTTTGAGGAGGAATTGGCTTTAAATCCAATCCATACCATTTCGACAATATTCAAGTACCTATACTGTTATTGTTCAAGAAATGAATCCGAACCTCAAGAAGGCAATATTGAACAACTCCATGTTCCGTAAGAACAAACTCAACAACCTCAAGAACCGCCATTAAGGAGATCCACGAGAAAGGAGAAATGCTATTAGGATGATTATATTGTATTTCTTCAAGAACATGAGGAAAGTAATGGAATGATGGAAGATGATCCAATCAACTTCCTTCGTGCCATGAAAAGTTCTAACTCTCAAAAGTGGATTGATGCCATGAATGAGGAGTACAAGTCTATGCAAGACAATAAGGTTTGGGAACTTGTTCCATTGCGAGAAGGTGCAAAACCAATTGGTTGTAAATGGATATTTAAAACCAAGCCGGATGCAAATGGTAATGTGGAAAAGTATAAAGCACGCCTTGTAGCTAAAGGCTATACTCGTAAGGAAGGCATTGACTATCTGAGACTTTCTCTCCGGTTTCATCGAAAGACTCTTTCGGACTATCATGGCACTTGTTGCTCATTTCAATCTTGAGTTACATCAAATGGATGTTAAGATCGCATTTTCAATGGAAACATTGATGAGATGATCTATATGGTACACCGTAAAACTTTGTGTCGAGACCCAAAGAATATGGTTTGTAAACTAAGGAAATCCATTTATGGACTCAAACAAGCTCCTCGTCAATGGTACCACAAGTTTCAACAAATAATTATCTCGTTTGGTTTTGAGATGAATATTGTTGATGATTGTGTATATCAAAAATTCATGGGAGTAAGTATATTTTTCTCGTTCTCAGATGTGGATGACATTTTGCTTGCCACTAATGATATAAAGTTCATAATCTAAAACCAAGAGATTTCTATCAAAGAATTTTGAGATGAAAGATCTTGGGGACGCCTCTTTATATTAGGAATCCGTGATACATCGAGATCGCTCTCGAGGTATACTTGGATTATATCAAAAGAGCTATATCAATAAAGTACTCATAAGGTTTGACATGCAAAATTGCGCACTGTGTGATACCCCTATTTCTAAAGGAGACAAATTTAGTCTCAATCAATGCCCTAAAGGTAACCTTGAAATTCAGAAATGCGAAGATTGACTATCTGAGACTTTCTCTCCGGTTTCATCGAAAGACTCTTTCGGACTATCATGGCACTTGTTGCTCATTTCAATCTTGAGTTACATCAAATGGATGTTAAGATCGCATTTTCAATGGAAACATTGATGAGATGATCTATATGGTACAACGTAAAACTTTGTGTCGAGACCCAAAGAATATGGTTTGTAAACTAAGGAAATCCATTTATGGACTCAAACAAGCTCCTCGTCAATGGTACCACAAGTTTCAACAAATAATTATCTCGTTTGGTTTTGAGATGAATATTGTTGATGATTGTGTATATCAAAAATTCAAATGGGAGTAAGTATATTTTTCTCGTTCTCAGTGGATGACATTTTGCTTGCCACTAATGATATAGGCTGTTGCGAAACCAAGAGATTTCTATCAAAGAATTTTGAGATGAAAGATCTTGGGGACGCCTCTTTATATTAGGAATCGTGATACATCGAGATCGCTCTCGAGGTATACTTGGATTATATCAAAAGAGCTATATCAATAAAGTACTCATAAGGTTTGACATGCAAAATTGCGCACTGTGTGATACCCCTATTTCTAAAGGAGACAAATTTAGTCTCAATCAATGCCCTAAAGGTAACCTTGAAATTCAGGAAATGCAGAAGATTCCCTATGCTTCACCGTAGGAGTCTAATGTATGCTCGTGTATGTACGCCGTCCGGATATTGCGTACATTGTTGGGATGTTAGCGATACTTAAGCAACCCCGAGATGGATCATTGGATCGCTGATCAAAAGGGTTATCGCGATATCTTCGAAAATAAAAGATTATATGCTCACATACTGAAATCGATCGGTTGGAGGTCATTGGGTACTCGATTCGATTTTGTTGGATGCCAAGACAGAAAGTCTACTTCAGCTACATTTATATGTTAGCGGGAGGAGTTATATCATGGAAAAGTGTCAAACGACACTTGTAGCTTCCTCCACTACGGCCAGAATTTATAGCTTGTCATGAGGCATCCAATCATGGAATATGGTCGCGAAATTTTGTCACCGGTGCGTGATTCGAAAATATTGAAAGACCACTAAAGTTATTTTGTGACAATAAATCATGATCATGTATTCCAACAACAACGAAGCTCAACTAAGTCAAAACATATTGACATTAAGTTCCTAGTTGTGAAAGAAAGAGTACAGAGTGGACAGATATCCATAGAGCATATTGGGACAAACTCCATGATAGCAGATCCTCTTACTAAAGAATTACCACCCAAAATTTTTCAAGAGCACACTGCTCATATGGGGGTGGTAATATTTGAGGATATCATGTTTTAGTGGGAGTTTGTGATTTTATTGCTTTATGAGTATTTTGGACCTATTCAGGCTTTGGTTATTTTTACGTCGAATAAAGTATTCAGTTAACCACTCTGTTACATTATGATTAAAGTTGACCTCACTAAAGTTTTCGGTAGGACCAGTTGAAAAATAGGCATGTACAGATCACATTGCATGTAATTTTTCATGTTGTACATCCATGATTGATCTATGTCATTTGGCTGTACTAGTATATGTGACCATTGATGGGTTTAGTCACGATAAATGTGACGAAAACCGCTTTGATCCTATATTGATATGGTCAATGGGCGAGATTGTTTGGAAATACCCTTGTATGTGATTGAGATTTTGAGCTCATAAGGTAATACACATTTTAAGGATACATATGGTGCCCAAGTGGGAGATTGTTAGATTTAAATCTAATTAAATCTATTTGTGGGCACATATGTTAAATTAATGTGTAAATCTATCACTTAAGGAAACCCACTAAAGTGATCGATTAAGTTGGATTATCGGATATTTATATATTGTCATGGGCTAAATGTGCAGATACCAGGTTGTAATTACAATTTGATGAGGGGCCAAATTGTAAAAGTGCAACACCTATATATATGGGGTTATGGTCCCTAATCTAGGGTTAACACAAGAATTCTCATCTCTTTTACCCCCATCTCAAAAGAAATCTAAGGAAGAGAAGAAGCCCTAAGATTAGAAGATCCATCAATCCACTCAAGATCCAAACCATGGATTCGGGTATAATTCGCTTTAGTTTATTTTTATCAATCTCTTTGAGGTAATCAAGTCTTATTAAAGATCTTACATTTAATGAATCTTCAATACAAACATGGTTAAAAGTTATAATGGTAAAGGAATTTTTGAGTTTTTATCATGATGAAATGTGTACACCTCATAGTTGTCTAAAATGGTTTGCATTAAGTTCATTTGTCTGTTGTCAGTAGCCTTATCAGAATCAATCAATCACTTGACACAAAATAAATTTGCACAATGATATTGTTCTACCTGCTGTACATTTGCATTAGGACAATCTTTCTTTCTTAAATGACTAGCAGGCAATTCAAAGGCAAACTCCTACAAACCAACTCTACCTGCTTATTACTCAACCTCTCGCTCTACAATCTATCACTAAAAATCCTGCGCTTGGAAGAGCAATTCAGTCATAGACCCATTAGTTGATTGAAAATATTTCATAATTAACACAGTTGAATCGAAGGACTTGGGTTTTGGATCATAATGCAGCAATTCCAACTTCAAAACCATCAAACAAAATGCTCAAATTTTCAGAACTGAGAGAATTAGAAAGAATCGAACCATCAGAATCATCCTCATCAGGAATCAAAGGGAAATCGAGCCAAGTCTCTGGATGCATCGAGATATTCCTCGCGAAAGCAAGAACCTCATCCGTAACCCCAACAGCTCCTCCTTCGTACTTCTCCTCAGTCTCCTCGCTCTCTCCCTCCTCATCCTCCTCCAATCCAAACGGCAAAAAAGTCGACGCGATCTTCGAGATCTCAGACACCGCCTTGGTACTCGACAGCATCGAGATCCCGCTCTTGAATCTCCCGCCGATCTCCGCGAAATCGCTCCTGATTCCCGTCAATTTCGGCGAGTTCTCGGCATCGGCCTCATGGGAGGCCGCCGGATTTCTATCAAAGAATTTTGAGATGAAAGATCTTGGGACGCCTCTTTATATTAGGAATCCGGATACATCGAGATCGCTCGAGGTATACTTGGATTATATCAAAAGAGCTATATCAATAAAGTACTCATAAGGTTTGACATGCAAAATTGCGCACTGTGTGATACCCCTATTTCTAAAGGAGACAAATTTAGTCTCAATCAATGCCCTAAAGGTAACCTTGAAATTCAGAAATGCGAAGATTCCCTATGCTTCACCGTAGGAGTCTAATGTATGCTGTATGTACGCCGTCCGGATATTGCGCACATTGTTGGGATGTTAGGCGATACTTAAGCAACCCCGAGATGGATCATGGATCGCAAATAAAAGGGTTATGCGATATCTTCGTAAAATAAAAGATTATATGCTCACATACAGAAATCGATCATTGGAGGTCATTGGGTACTCGATTCGATTTTGTTGGATGCCAAGACAGAAAGTCTACTTCAGCTACATTTATATGTTAGCGGAGGAGTTATATCATGGAAAAGTGTCAAACAGACACTTGTAGCTTCCTCCACTACGGCACAGAATTTATAGCTTGTCATGAGGCATCCAATCATGGAATATGGCCGCTAAATTTTGTCACCGGTCTCATGATTCGAAAATATTGAAAGACCACTAAAGTTATTTTGTGACAATAAACCAGTCATGTATTCCAACAACAATGTAGCTCAACTAAGTCAAAACATATTGACATTAAGTTCCTAGTTGTGAAAGAAAGAGTACAGAGTGGATGATATCCATAGAGCATATTGGGACAAACTCCATGATAGCAGATCCTCTTACTAAAGAATTACCACCCAAAATTTTTCAAGAGCACACTGCTCATATGGGGGTGGTAATATTTGAGGATATCATGTTTTAGTGGGAGTTTGTGATTTTATTGCTTTATGAGTATTTTGGACCTATTCAGGCTTTGGTTATTTTTCCGTCGAATAAAGTATTCGCTAACCACTCGTTACATTATGATTAAAGTTGACCTCACTAAAGTTTTCTAGGACCGGTTGAAAAATAGGCATGTACGCATCACATTGCATGTAATTTTTCATGTTGTACATCCATGATTGATCTATGTCATTTGGCTGTACTAGTATATGTGACCATTGATGGGTTTAGTCACGATAAATGTGACGAAAACCGCTTTGATCCTATATTGATATGGTCAATGGACGAGATTGTTTGGAAATACCCTTGTATGTGATTGAGATTTTGAGCTCATAAGGTAATACACATTTTAAGGATACATATGGTGCCCAAGTGGGAGATTGTTAGATTTAAATCTAATTAAATCTATTTGTGGGCACATATGTTAAATTAATGTGTAAATCTATCACTTAAGGAAACCCACTAAAGTGATCGATTAAGTTGGATTATCGGATATTTATATATTGTCATGGGCTAAATGTGCGATACAGTTGTAATTACAATTTGATGAGGGGCCAAATTGTAAAAGTGCAACACCTATATATATGGGGTTATGGTCCCTAATCTAGGGTTAACACAAGAATTCTCATCTCTTTTACCCCCATCTCAAAAGAAATCTAAGGAAGAGAAGAAGCCCTAAGATTAGAAGATCCATCAATCCACTCAAGATCCAAACCATGGATTCGTGTATAATTCCGCTTTAGTTTATTTTTATCAATCTCTTTGAGGTAATCAAGTCTTATTAAAGATCTTACATTTAATGAATCTTCAATACAAACATGGTTAAAAGTTATAATGGTAAAGGAATTTTTGAGTTTTTATCATGATGAAATGTGTACACCTCATAGTTGTCTAAAATGGTTTGCATTAAGTTCATTTGTCTGTTGTCAGTAGCCTTATCAGAATCAATCAATCACTTGACACAAAATAAATTTGCACAATGATATTGTTCTACCTGCTGTACATTTGCATTAGGACAATCTTTCTTTCTTAAATGACTAGCAGGCAATTCAAAGGCAAACTCCTACAAACCAACTCTACCTGCTTATTACTCAACCTCTCGCTCTACAATCTATCACTAAAAATCCTGCGCTTGGAAGAGCAATTCAGTCATAGACCCATTAGTTGATTGAAAATATTTCATCATTAACACAGTTGAATCAAAGGACTTGGGTTTTGGGTCATAATGCAGCAATTCCAACTTCAAAACCATCAAACAAAATGTTTAAATTTTCAGAACTGAGAGAATTAGAAAGAATCGAACCATCAGAATCATCCTCATCAGGAATCAAAGGGAAATCGAGCCAAGTCTCTGGATGCATTGAGATATTCCTCGCGAAAGCAAGAACCTCATCCGTAACCCCAACAGCTCCTCCTTCGTACTTCTCCTCATTCTCCTCGCTCTCTCCCTCCTCATCCTCCTCCAATCCAAACGGCAAAAAAGTCGACGCGATCTTCGAGATCTCAGACACCGCCTTGGTACTCGACAGCATCGAGATCCCGCTCTTGAATCTCCCGCCGATCTCCGCGAAATCGCTCCTGATTCCCGTCAATTTCGGCGAGTTCTCGGCATCGGCCTCATGGGAGGCCGCCGGATCTGAGGGTTGACCTGGATCTGACGGCGGAACATCGCCGGAGGTGGGAGGAGGGGCGAGGAAAGAGGCGACGCCCCAAAATTGGCGGGTTAGGGTTTTGGTGAGCTCGGTGATGTCCTCCTTCACGCCTCGAGTTGGATCGTCATCGTCTTCTTCTTGCTGATTCTGTTGATCGATCGATGATTTGCTTGGATTCTGTTGGTTTGTTTGGGATTGGGGATTGTCTTCGTCTTCGTCGTCTTCTTCGCCTCTGAACGAGTTCACTAAAGATCTCGCGAACCATGACATTTTTCCCCTTTGGGGTTTGATTTGTTGATTGCTTGAGTTGTTTCTTTGGTTCTGGGAGAAGTGGGTTTATTTATGGCAGTTGGCTGTAATTACGCGGATAATGATAGGCTAAGCTGAGAGTTATCGGGCATCATTTGAGATTTGGGCCGGATCCGATTGATAATTATTATGTGGGGCCTGGGGACAAATTTCCTGCTTGGGTAAAGGATAGAGAGCAACCGCCAAAGAAGCTTTGACGATCACGTGGGAGCGACGGATGTTGGCCTTTGTCCATATTTGCTTTCCCAGCTGTGGTCACGTGAGGTTCCACCCTTCCACGCAAGCTGATGAAATTATTGCTGTGCTCTTTAGTTGTGAACTAAAATAAGGGCCTTAGGCAATATGCTTTTGATTTGGGTTAATATGTGATGTAGTATGTTTATTATTTCTAGGGATCCAGTGAATTAACTCTGATAAAAATAGAAATATTATTTTTTTTTGGAAAATTTCAATTTCTATAAAATGTTTTTAATGGAACGATTTATATAAAATGTTAATTGAACATTACGAAATATATCTAAAGATTGATGCAAGGGAGTCAAAGTTCTTGGTAGACATGCATAGTCAAGAAAACAAATACACATGAATAAAACAAATACACATGAATAAACACAACTTGTTAGCTAAAATTTCTTATAACATGGGGATATCATGCTCCCTTTAAAAGTGGAAGTTGTGAAAAAATTTCCATAGAAAATATTACCCCTATTCATTTTAAATATCACATTCTAATCCTAACTAAATTAAATTAATTATTATTATTAATTTAATTAATTATATTATATTATATGCCACTTATCAAATTTGAATAACTAAGGACATGTTATAGAACTATAAGTAATCTATAAGAACAAATATTTAAAGGTTATTTAGATTTTAGTCCCTTGATTTTAAATCTTCAATAATTCTATATTAGTCCCAAAAATTTTAAAATTGCTCATAATTTTAGGAAGGGAATGATGTATATGAGTTGGCTGCTCATTTTGCTAAATGAGCTACCAAGAGATAGAGTGGTGAGGTCCACACCTTGATGTGACTAAAGGGGCATCACCATCACATTCGCAGAAATTTCATTTTAGAAATGACACACTTCATATACATCATTTCCTTTAGAACTAATGTTGAATTATTAAAGATTGAGGATATGTAAATAAGCTATGTTTAAAAGAAGGATTAATTTTGAAAACCCTTCAAGTATGGGGTCGTCTCGGAATAGATAATTGTCCCTTTAAAAGTGGGAGTTATGGATAATATGACCCTATTTTTAAAAATATTATATTATAATCCTAAGTAAACTAAATTAATTATCATTATTAACTAATTATATTATATTATATGTCACTTGTCAAATTTGTACAACTAAGGACATCTTATAAAACTATAAGTAATCTATAAGAACAAACATTTAAAGGTAATTTACATATTAGTCCGTTGATTTTAAATCTTCAATAATTCTATATTAGTCCCTAAAAATTTTAAAATTGCTCATAATTTTAGGGACTAATATTGAATTATTAAAGATTTGATAGAAAAATATGTAAGTAAGCCATATTTAAAAGAAGAGTTAATTTTGAAACCCTTCAAGTATGGAGGTTATCTCGAATACACACTCAACTCATTTAATTTGAGAAAAACCCCCCAACTATAGGGGTGCTCTAGATAACACCTCTCAACTTTGGTATAACAACAATTTTAAAAAACCCCTTCAAGTTATGTGTCCCATAAAAACTCTCCTGACCTTTAACATTTCTCTCAACAAACTTCATTAACGCCGTTACTTCAATATGTGATTTGGATGAAATACCCTCTTGAAAAAAAAAACTCATTTTAATTAAAAAGAAACACCCAACTGATAATAAAAGGAACCCAATCAATTTACAATGCTTTCTCCCTCTATATCTCTAATTTTTCTTTCATCTGAAAAACCAAGATAATTCTTTGATGATTGAGAGATACTTGCCACATAATAGATTAGATTCAACGATGTTATTTTTGAGGGGTTGAGTGAGAAAAGCGTGTTAAAACTCTCTCAACTATTTTAATTTGAGAAATATCCTTTAAGTTTGGAGTATAGATAATTCATATCAACATTTAAAAATTCTGATATAACCGCCCCGCCCACCCCACCCTGCGTGCGCAAAACACACACAATAGTTGAGGGGGAGTGTTATAAAATTAACCCTTAAACAAAGAATGACTTAAAGCACATGTGACATTAATTTTATAAAAGTGAATTTTATACCAAGTCTATCATTCAATGGACATACTTGTCCTTAGATTTATCCTTTACATTAATTTAAAAATTTATTGTTGAAGATTCTCTAGGAGAAATTTACTTTTATTTGAGATAGCATGGGATTCTTCATATTCTCCTTACCTTTCATGATCTAGAACTAATTATTTGAAAAATGAATTATGTTGTTCATTTTACATTACTCACATTCTTATAACTTTATAAAGCACATAGCTTGGATATGAGTATCGCTATGGTGATGGATTCTTTTAACTCATTAATTTAAAATTTTGGATGTTGTTTGACATTGGATAAATCTAAATTGTTTTGTTAAAATACAATCCATATGAGTGCGTAATATGTATAAATCATTCTCAAATTATATTTTATAATTTTCTTACACTAGAGAGTAATCGTTTGGAAACTTTAGACAAAGTGTAGTTGGTAAGATGCGAAGGATTACAATATTAGATTTTGAAATTGATCATAAGTTGTGTTTTCTTTCATAAATTTGCACAATTTAACTCGGATAATTCTAGAAAAAGCTTTTGAATTACTATAACACTCGGTCATTGGTCGCAAACAATAGGCAAAAGTGATTTTTATAACTAAATAAAATCTGTTAGCACTAGATAAAACCTATCATTTTTCTTTGATAAATTCAAGAATTTATTTTTATTAATAATAAGAGTCTTTTCGATAATGGTCTCTTACATATTAATATTTTGAAATTAGTCCTTCAAATTATTGAAATTGCTCTTAAATCATTAATATTTTAAGACTTTAAACTTTACTATTCCTCTAGAAGGCAAAATATCAAAACCAACAAGATTTTATGCATGGAAATATCCAAAAATTTTAATATATTATGGTAATCATAAACTTTTTCGCAACCATGTTATAGTAAATAAATAAAGCTAAAATACACAATTAAGATATTTGACCACGTGCTATGTACTTGCACTCCACCTAGTTAATAAAAGGATCTGGGTTTCAACTTCCACATCCAGTGTGAAAAATAAGGGTAAATATCAGAAAACCCCCCTTAAGTTTAGACGATTAACCAAAAACTCCCCCTAACTTTTAAAATATTAGGAACCCCCTCCTTAAGTATAGAGATTATCACAAAATCTCCAGTTTAACTTTTAGATTTTATCAAAAAACTCCCTTTAACTTTGAGGTTTTATCAGAAAATCCTCCCCCCCCCCTAAATTAGGGGGTTTTTCTAATAAAATCTCAAAGTGAAAGTGGTTGATTTGCTGGAACCGTTTGCTTCTCTTGGGCCAAAGATAAGGCGAAGCCGATTGGGATTCAATATGCAAATCAGCTAATACAATATGCTTGGATCTGATCCCTATGTCCATGGGCTTTGGCCGACCTTCTTCGGTCTTGAGCGAGACTTTTTGGTACTTTTTATAGAAAATCATATACAAAATAATGTACACATATCTTAGCATCCATTTTAAATCATTATGATCAAAACATTAAAATCATGATAAACAATACATAAATTAAGCTCAATCCACATCTTCTGTTTGATGCTAGAATAAATGTAAGGACAAATTTTTGTTTTAGCCCCTTTTACGAATTTATTTTCAAAAATCGACCCTATTCACACTTATTTGCCAAAATCGACCCGGTTTGTGGTGGTGGCTGTCGGCTAACTCTTCTCAAACTTCACGGAAATGATTTCCGTGAAGTTTTAAAGTGAAAACTTCACGGAAATCATTTCCGTGAAGTTTAGGAAGATTAAGCCAAAATCGACCGGTTCAGAAGTGGGCAATCGATGGCAAATAAGTGAATAGGTCGATTTTTGAAAATAAATGTTGAATATGGGCTAAATTGAAAATTTGTCCTAAATGTAATATACTCCCTACCCTCCAAAACTATGTTTGGTTTGAGTGGAAATGAGAGAAAAGGAAAGAAAATGAAAATGAAAAAGAAAAGGAAAAGAAAAAGAAAGAGAAATAGGATCATTTTAGATGTTTGGTTGTAATGAAAGCTGTAGAAAGAATTTAAAGGAAAATAGTGGCTTTTTTCAGCATATGAACTGATGTATAGATTGGCGTAATATAACTTTTCCCCTTTATTAATCAAATAAATTTGTTAACTTTGTAGGCTAAAACCTACCAAAGTAACGGCAATTTAATTATGGGGAAAATGTTTCTAGCCCCTAAAATTAAAAAATAAATATGCCCCTACCCCAAGACTAAGTCAATATGCCCAAAACCCCCCAAAATCCACATTTTTACGCTCCTAGCCCCCAAAATTCGGTGTCATGTCACCAGTAACTCAAACAAGAAAAATTTTCCCACAATGCCTTTCCCTCTCATCTCTTTCTTCTCTCCTTTCCCTCTTCCTCTCTCATCTCTTTCTTCTCCCCTTCCCTCCTCCTTCGGCAATTGCTGCCTCGGCTTTTTGGGCCCACCATCATACATCCGCCCCTATCTTCCCCTCACTTCCCTCCTCCTCTGGCTTCAAATCTCTATATCCCCTCCCCTACACTCTCTCTCGTCCCTCCTCCTCGGCAATCCTTTCCTCGACTTCTTCTTGGTGGTCCCCACCACCCCTAGTACATCATCACCTCCCTTGTCTCTTCCGCCTGGGCCTACCATCCCGTCACCGACCTCAAACTCGTGCTCATAATTTTTTTCCCTCTTAATCTCTCAAAACTAGGGTATGGGAAATGGTATGCTATGACTTAACAGCAAATACATAAACTTAATGACTAACGAGATAAGCTTAACAACCAATGGCTGCTGAACAACTGATAAAAAATTTAATAACAAACGTATAGATTTAACAAGCAATGTATAAGTTTAACATGTAAGGACAAATTTTGTTTTAGCCCTTTTAATTTATTTTCAAAATCGACCCTATTCACACTTATTTGCCAAATCGTACCCAAACCGGTCGATTTTGGCAAAATCTTCTCAAACTTCACGGAAATCATTTCCGTGAAGTTTGGGAAGTTAATCGACCAAAGCCACCTGTGGTCAAACCGGTCGATTTTGGCAAAATCTTCTCAAACTTCACGGAAATCATTTCCGTGAAGTTTGGGAAAGGAATGAACGCCACCTGTGGTCAAACCGGTCGATTTTGGCAAAATCTTCTCAAACTTCACGGAAATCATTTCCGTGAAGTTTTAAAGTAAAACTTCACGGAAATCATTTCCGTGAAGTTTTAAAACTGAAAAACTTCACGGAAATCATTTCCGTGAAGTTTTAAAGTTGAAAACTTCACGGAAATCATTTCCGTGAAGTTTTAAAGTTGAAAACTTCACGGAAATCATTTCCGTGAAGTTTTAAAACTGAAAAACTTCACGGAAATCATTTCCGTGAAGTTTTAAAGTTGAAAACTTCACGGAAATCATTTCCGTGAAGTTTTAAAACTGAAAAACTTCACGGAAATCATTTCCGTGAAGTTTTAAAGTTGAAAACTTCACGGAAATCATTTCCGTGAAGTTTTAAAGTTGAAAACTTCACGGAAATCATTTCCGTGAAGTTTTAAAGTTGAAAACTTCACGGAAATCATTTCCGTGAAGTTTTAAAGTAAAACTTCACGGAAATCATTTCCGTGAAGTTTTAAAGTTGAAAACTTCACGGAAATCATTTCCGTGAAGTTTTAAAGTTGAAAACTTCACGGAAATCATTTCCGTGAAGTTTTAAAGTTGAAAACTTCACGGAAATCATTTCCGTGAAGTTTTAAAGTAAAACTTCACGGAAATCATTTCCGTGAAGTTTTAAAGTAAAACTTCACGGAAATCATTTCCGTGAAGTTTTAAAGTAAAACTTCACGGAAATCATTTCCGTGAAGTTTGGGAAAGGAATGAACGCCACCTGTGGTCAAACCGGTCGATTTTGGCAAATAAGTGTGAATAGGTCGATTTTTGAAAATAAATGTTGAATATGGGCTAAATTGAAAATTTGTCCTAAATGTAATATACTCCCTACCCTCCAAAACTATGTTTGGTTTGAGTGGAAATGAGAGAAAAGGAAAGAAAATGAAAATGAAAAAGAAAAGGTAACGAGGTAGGATGAGGTGGTGGGACTACGAGAAGAAGAAGTCGATGCAGGATTTGCCGGAGGAGGAGAGACGGGAGAGGGCGTAAGGGAGGGGATGAGGAGATTTGAAGCCAGAGGAGGAGGAAAGGAGAGGAAAGAGATGAGAGAGGAAGAGGGAAAGGAGATAAGAAAGAGATAAGAGGGGTGACAAGAGAATGATGACATGGTACCATATTTTGGGGGCTAGGAGCATAAAAATGTGAAATTTGGGAAGGGGGAGAAGGGGAGGGGTTGGCATGTTGACTTAATCTTGAGGGTATGGCATGTTTGCTTTTTTATTTTGGGAGCTAGAAACATTTTTTTCCTTTAATTATTGGATTCATTTGGGTCCCACATGCACAAAGTGAGCGATTTGAACTAAAATAGGGCCTAAGCTACACGTGGAATAACCATTTAATTATTCTACATGGGCCCCACGTGGAACCAAAGTGAGTGCAACTTCTTTAGCGAAGAGAACAGGGGTGCGTTCTCTTCTCCGCTCGAGTTGCTCGTTGAAGAACTTTCCTCCATTTTCGTTGGGTTCCGGCAAGGAAAAATTTGAGGATGTCTTTCATCTCGTTTTTCTTCTAGAATCTCTCATTTTCATTTTTTGTTTGCTTTTTTTTTTTCTAACCAAAAAGTAGAATTTTATTTTCTACCTTACTTTCTTTTCTTTTCCTTGGGTTTTCTTTCTAACCAAACACAACCTAAATGATTTTTTGAAGAAACCTATAATTCGTTCGACCAAAAACTCACTAAAGAGCAAAAATTCACAATACCGATACCAAAAAACTTCTCAAGAAAAAATTTCAATGTGCACTTTGTTTGGTTACGACAAATTTCTTATATGTCAAAGAAAATAGTTTTTTTTTTTCGTTTAATTGCCTTGTGCTTCTCTTTGAAAATCAATTTAACGTTACAAATAGCAAAAACGATATCTTATATTTCCTTATTCCTCTCCTACATTCACTACTTTATGCAACTACTTGATAGAGGGGAAAAACCAAGTTATTCGAGCGTCTGAACATTGCGAGTGCATGCTCGCAAAGGAAGGCTAACGATCATTGCGAGTAGGGGTGGAAACGAACCAAATAATTAATAAACAGTTCGGTTATTATTCGTCCAAATATTCGGTCATATTCGATTCGGTAGTTCATTTAATAATAAATGAATATTTTTTAGTATTCGGTGCATAAACGAATAGAATTTGACCAGAGGTATATTCGATTCGTTTGATTATTAAATATTCGTTTATGTTTTTCTACTTCTTGGTTATTATAGTGTTATCTTTTACGTGTGCATAATTTTATAAATATTGCTATTTATAATTATTATATTAATAATTTATAAACGTACACTATAATAATTTTTATATTGAAATATCCTAATAACAATTAAGTAAAACATTATAGAAAATAAATAAGAAAAGACTTCAAACTTTGAAGTCAACACCTCATGGTTGAGGATCTTGTGACTTCACAAGTGTGCTATTGAGATATTCGTGAACATTTGACAAATATTCGTTTAATTAATGAACCAAATTTGAACACCCTTTCCCTATTCAACACAAATTCGAGTTCGACTTCGAATTCGTGAAAATTAACCGAATACGAATATGAATACCATGATATTCGATTCGATTCGTTTCCACCCCTAATTGCGAGTGCATGCTTGCAAAGGAAGGCCAACGATCGTTGAATCCTAAAGAGTAGACAGCCACAACGATCTATTCTTGAGGAAAGTACATCTTTCATTCCTTGATCACATTTGATATGTTTACTTCTTCTTGAAAGTTAATTTAATTTACACAGCAGTCAACCGTAGCTATGTAGCAACACCAAGTTCACCCGGCTACCTGTTCAGTCTAGACCCTTTTTCAGCTGATCATTTAGTGTGTTCAGTTATGCTTCTTTCGACTTTATTGATCACTTTAGCTTTTGCTACTATTATTCATGAGAAGTTGAGATACAAACGAGATACAATCACTCTTATCCACCATACGCTACTATCAGAAGACACACCCTCCAATTTAATCAAAAAGACAAACTCAGCTTGATTAATCATTAAAAAGAAACCTAGATTGAATTTTTAAAAAAAACTAAATTAAAAAAAACAACAACTGATTTTCCACAATAAATTGAAGAAAAAAAAACTCCGATCGAGACTCCTGTTAAGAGTCAAGAGCTGCCATCGACCCGGGACTCAACAAAGGAAACGAACACCAATTCGAATAAAACGACGGCGACAACAACCCCATCATTCCCCCGTTCGAACCCTGACTCATCATCTCCCCACCTCCTAGCAAACCCGTCTGCTCCATCAACGGCACCGCCAACCTCTGCTCCACCTTAATCGGCGCCGGCGCCGCTACTTTCTCTCTCATCCGCGGAGCAGCAGACCGCTGCATCCCGGTCAATTTCTGCACCAACCTCCTAAACCCGTGCGGGTCGACCCGGTAAACTTTCGGCGGTGCAGGCATCTCCGGCCGCCGCCAAGGCTTCGCCGGCGGTTTTCGAACGCCGTGGAGCGAAGAATTTGATTGTGGATGCGGTGGTTTTAGTTGATTTGCATCCTGTGACGATGGAAATTGGATAGAGAGGGAGGAGTCCATTGTGAGATGTTGAAATTGATGGGTGATTTTGGGGTGGTGGAAACTATGGAGGTCATTATATATAAAGGAATTTTGTAGGTGGGGTTTTAATGGAGATGATTTAGTTAGCAGACACGTCAGATGGGCGGCTAGATTTGGACTCGTACAGTCAAAGTTTTGGTGCTCTGAATTTTATGCACGTTTGTTACGCAGTGACGTTGTGTTGAGGGTGAGTGCTAATTTTAATATAGTTTCTAATTGTTTTTAGTTTTTAGGAGGGTAAATTGCACTAAACCCCCATGAACTTTTAGCGTTTTGCAGCAAACCCTATGAACTTTAGAAATCACACTAAACCCCCAATAACTTTTGCAAAAACTCCCCAATATCTTTTGGATAAATTGCATTAAATCCCCAATAACTTTCATTATGTTGTTTTCTTGCTCTAATTACGGGGTTATCTGCAAAATATAGAAACTTATTGGGGTTTTTTTGCAAAATAGAAAAGTTATTGGGGGTTTAGTGAGATTTTAAAAGTGCATTGGGGTTTACTGCAAATTTCTGAAAGGGGTTTAGTGTAATTTAACCTTTCTAGAATCTAATTGTTACACGTCTATGTTTAAAACAATGTAATTTATGCTAAGTATAAATGTCATATTCTTTCTCTGCATTTTAATTACTTTTTCTGTTCAAGGAAATCATAATTGCTTATTATTAGATGATAAATAAGTGAAATTGAAGAAATGGATTATTGTTATCTGTCTGACTGTCAATCAAGAAAATCACCTGATTTATAGTATTATGAGCTCTAAGAAATTAAAATCAATGCAAATAAAAGATTAGGATTGGAGGATTAGAAACTGAAGATCGATATCATATCAATCATCTTTAATTAATGGTAAATACTAATGAGGCTTGTATTTTATGTAAGAGTTGTCATAAAGCTGGCTTTCGAATGCAATGATAAATCATTAATACTGTTTCTATGAGTTTTAAGAATTTTGAATGTATAAATTTCTGAAAGTTGGGATTGATGCTTATATACTACAGTATAAATTAATTAGAACTTGTGTACTAAATTACTAGCCTTTATCACTCTATAAACATATGTTTGTATTCTAAAGCATCATATTAAACAGTTGCTAGGCAGTGCCATTGCTCAATTATTGGTATACATAATAACAATGACTAATCCACGAACCTCTTGTGTACTAATTAATCACTAGCATATTACCTAGCTGCATATAGTGGCTAACACAGAGTAATCAATGGGTAGTTACGACTCTTATTCCATCTTAATATTTATTTAAATTAAGTAATGATTGTAACTAAATAAAGTTCAAAACCTGTGTTGTTTAGGGTTTTTATTTTTTTATTTTTTAATTTTTTTGTTGTTGTCGTTGTTGAAGTAAATGTGTTGTTTATTAGTTATTTACAAAAGGATGAAAATCGAAAGAACGTAATTCATGTAGTGAAGGAGAGGGTCAATGGAGGTTATCTGGGCCATTAGTAGTGAAATTTACCAAATCCTTCAAATAAAAAATTATCCAATATATTATTTTTTATCTCATTGTAACTCTGAGTATATATGTCATAGCACAATTAACCAAAAGAATTATGCACCGATAGCGAAAGAGAATACGTAATGTCAAAGGCTAAGAGGGAAAAATTCTTTCCGTGAAATGATGTAAAATCAATATTATCCTGACTACCGTTCAAAGTGATCATCAATAAAAATGATTCATTATTTTCTTTGATTAATTAATGATTTTTCAAAAATAGAACAAATGAGAAGAAACATGAATGAACGGAGTACTCTAAGCGGCTAAGCCATAAGAACTCTATTACAGTCACCATCAATATTCGGACAATAAAATAATAATTAGAAAAATGAGAAATTTGCATGGCCAATAGAAGGTAATTTATTATATAATTACAACCTTTCATTTTCACATTACAGAGAGTATTATTATTGACATATGTCAATAAACAACTAACAAATTGGCAACACTTGCTATAGCTAAAAAAACAACTACGACCTATGAGCTAGAGCTAACTAGACTTATTCTAAAGCTACAAGAACTAGTTAGAGAAAATCTTGACAACGATTCTAATCTTGGACTAATTTTTTGAAGTATAAAAATGAAAAGGGCTCATCGTAACTTATTGATAGGCAAATAGCGAAACAATTTCTACTTTATAATACGCATAAGTTAGAGAGATATTAATTAACAAAAAACATTAGAGATATATATACAAAATACAATGTAGAGAGAGCACGCGTTAAATTCTTACTTACAACGCGTATCTCCTCCGACGCTATTTTGTCAATTTATATACATAGACAAAACATTGATGACGAACTCATGCGAGTTCTCGAATCTTTTGTCCTCGTATTTTTAAATCTTATCATCCCTCGTGCTTTTTGACCGTAGAACTTCTAGAAGCTGAAATCCAAGGCAAACAAATCACACTGCTGCATATTCTATTCTATATATTAGTGTAAAAACTGATTCCTTTTCATTATTAAGTTAGTTGGGTAAATATTAGAGAACCTCCCCTTAACTTTGGACGATTATAAACAAAACCCTCTAAACTTTCAATTATCAGATTACCCCACTTTAAGTATAAGGATTATCATAGAACTCCTTTAACTTTGAGATTTTGGCAGAAAGCTTTTTTTAACTTTGAGATTTTAAGGGGTTTTCTAATAAAATCTCAAAGTTAAAGTGAGTTTTCTGATAACCCCTAAACTTAAGGGGGTTTTCTGAAACCTCATTCCAGCTACTTTAACGCTTGTATGTTTTGGGGTTGTTAGGTTGAGGAGTTTGGAACTTAAACAAGAAGGAGAACAAGAAACGGTTTGAGAAGAGATCCTCCGTATTTTAAATTGTAGAGAATGTTTACAATTGTATAGGTAGATAAATAATATTGGTTAACACAATGGATCCCACAATTAAGAGGGTTTTTATATAAATTATTTAATTAATACAATACATGGGGTTCGTAGAGTGAGAGAATGCTATTGATGAGCTGTAGGCATCTCTACAATCTATGATGTAGATGATCCTATGGCAAAGGGTTTGAATCCATTGGATCTACATAACGTATGTCAACTTTCATGAATCATTTACATCCGGTATAGTACTTTATGAATATCATCATTTACTAATGGAGATGTGGAAAATGACGGCAACCATACACTTAAACCTTCTAAAGTTCTATACAATTATCCATCAGAATCCACATGGATGATTGGGTGGGTTTGCTCCCTACTCAACAGTTCCAGGTTCGAAAACTCTTCCGACTTTCTTGATTAATTTGGGTTAGAGGTGAGTCCCGATTCTTGGTATTTCTTGAAAGAGTTGATTCCTCCTAATAGCGTGAGGACTCAAAAGAGTTGATTCCTCCTAATAGCGTGAGGGCTCAAACTTGAGCTCTCCCTATGACGCAGAGTCCCCTAACCTGTTGGTTGTTTCCCATTGCCAAAGATGAATTCTATATAACTTCCATTTGTTGTTTTAAGAATGTCAATTTTTGACCAATTGAGGTGTGTGTAAACAAGTAAAATATAAAAAGGTAATTAAATTATCTAAACATCAATGGATAATTATGGTACAAAGAAGCAAAAAAAAAAAAAGGACTCCAAATACCAAAAAGAAAAAAAGATTAATATGAAAATTATTCGCTACAGTTAAACAAAGACGAAGATAGGTTCAAAGTCAGAAGAAAGCGCGAGATGATGATATTTACTTGACAAATTCAGAGTCAGGGCCTAAATTTTCGAAAACTAGACGTATGCTTGAAATTTCTTGAAAGTCGAAGAAAAGAATTGTAACTTTTGTAGAACTAGTATGGTGCACGTAGATATACTTGTATACTGTTTTATTTTTTTTTGTTGAGGAATTGTACTTATGTGTTAATAAATGAAATTATTCAATAAAGTTGTGCATAAAGAATTGTATGAATTATTATTATTATTTGAAAAGTTATTATAATTTAATTGTCATTATAGCATAATTATATTTTAGCATAATTAAAATCAATTAAAATTTTATTTTATGACTATTCTTATTTCTTATAATTATACATAGTATAGTTATAACACTATTAACAATTATAAAGTAATATACCAATTTATTAATAATTTAATACATTACTTTATATACTATTCAAATAATTATTTCATTTTATAAGTATTAATAATAGTTTAATTCTTGATTTACACGATAATATTAAAATAATCATAGTATCTATACTATTAAATAATTGTATTATTTATTTATACTATTTATTAAATAATATTATAATTTTTAATAGTATTTAATAGTATATTATCTTATTATGATTTATAAATAAATTAATAGTATAACCATTTTATAAATTACTTTATTATAATACTATTATTAAACAACTAAGAGTTATACTACTTTTAAATAATAGAATAACAATATATTATTAATTGTTATTAAATACTATAAACAATTAATTCTCCTACTATATATAACACTGCTACCATTATTAGTAATTTATTTAATAATATAATTATTCAATAATAATAATAACAATTAATATAGTAATATACTATAAACAATTAATACTATTACTATTAAAATTTAAGAGGGCAAAAGAGGAAATAAAAATTTTGACACCGTAATCCTCTTTAAGTAGTATAGATTGATGTGAGCTCTGGGATTTGATTAGATTCAGTTATGAACTGAATAAGGAATTTAGAATATTGCTGAAACTTGAGTTTTCAAGTTTCTACTACATAACTTTATCCACAGCCCCTACAAAATGTATCAATCATTAATAAATAAAGAAAAGAAAAATCGTGCTTAGACATATGAAGCATTTCACAAATTATTTTGTCAGCTTATCATTCTTTTATTTGTTTAAACCCAGATCAATGATTAATACTAACCTTTATAGAGCATTTCCCATATTCTATCTTCAATAAAGAAATAATTGTATGTAATTTAAAGACGGGAAACTGAAAAGTGTTTTAATTCAAAGAAAACGTTAATGTCGAAAGTATAAAAAGGATAAATAAACAGATGAATAATTGACGCCACAGACCTAAAAGTAATTGAGAAAATGTATAGGAGAATGAAATTTTAGAAAATGCCAAGAGCCTTAACACAAGTTTTCCAAGAAACTAAAAAAAAGGAACAAAATAAAAGAAAGGAAAAGAAATTAAGAACAACATATAACTCAAATTTTATATTTAGATTAGCCGCACCATGTCACGCCAAGAAACGACTCTCAATAGGTAACGGCAGTTGTTTAACATAAGGGTGTTTGGTTCACATGTTTTAGGAAAAGTTTTGAGAAATGACAGCCAGAATAAAATATTTCCTACAATTGCAATTTCATGTGTTTGGTTCACTTTAGGTTTATAGAAAACAGTTCTTAAAAAGTACAGAAAAGAGGGAAAACAACTTCCTAGCAAAAAGAGAGGAAATCACACGGAAAACTCACAATACTATTAAAAAAGTTATAAACCCGTATTTTTTACTTATTTTGAACCAAACAACTTCCTAGAAAAGGAAAACTTGACATTTCTATAAAGTATCAAAGCCCATTTTCTTGTTTTGAACCAAACAAAAGAAAAGAAAAATTTGTACTTTTTTACTTCTCAAAATTTTTCCTTTATCTCAACAAGGAAATCTATATTTGGGTGGAAAACATTTCCTATAATTTCAAGAAAATGAACCGAACACCCCCTAAACTCACATTTAGGATTGGGCCAAAAATTCATCTGGAACCACTCTACGGTTGTCTGCACAATAGCAGAAGATAAAATGGAGATAAATGATTTCTAGGGGTCCCAAAAGTTGCAATCAAAGAAGAAAAAAAAAAACAGCCAACATGCCACCTTTAACTATTGGTAGGCCTGTATATGTTCTTGACAGACTCGATATGAAACAAACACTGTGATTAACTGGATATCAAGATTGAATCAGGATAAAAGCTCAATTGATCTGATTATTAATCACACAGTAGGCAAATGAGCAAGCAGCTGATGGAAGCTAGACCCTGAATTTAAACCCAAACTGTCACCTTCTTTCAGTTGGAAATTGTTAAGGCTTGAGCTCGGAGATTGATGGTTTTCCATTATCAATCAATATCTGGAAGAACAGGCTCCGATGCTTACAATAAGTTAGCACGACATAACTGAAAGAAATTTCAATGAAATGAAGAAGCAAATGGAGATTTAGATCCAGGATCACCAAGGTTTCCTCTTAACTTCGTCACGAACAATTCCATCAAAAGGAATGACAATACAATTTGGATTTTAATTTAGTTTCGAAAGACAAATATAGCTCTAAATTTGTTCTAATTAGGGGTTTAGGTGAACCTCTGTTTCTGGAACAATCATCTTATGTGAAATCCCATTTTTCATCAAATACCTCAATCCATTAACTGATTTATGGTAGTTCAATAGGCCTGAAATCTCTTACTCTCTAGTTCAGACAGTGAATAAGCAGTCACTTCTCTCAAATAACTGATTCTTCCACGAAACGTTTTTCTAAAACTTCACACTGCCTTCAGCTCCTCCAGTTTAAATCCTGCTTCCATCAGCAACTGAATTGGTAGTTTAGACCTCATTTGAACTCACCCTTGACAGCAGACACCACCTTTCTCAACCTTGAAAACATCACATGATTCATATCTCCAACTTCCATTGTCTATAAATTCAATCTCCTACTTCCATTGTCTATAAATCCAATCTTGTTGATTCTTTTGATTTTGAACAAATTACAGAATGGTCCATTGACCTTTCAAAGCAATCACCTCCGCCGCAAAGACAAGATGCAAAATGCCATGAACTACACCCTCAAACAATACTGAACTATAACCTACTTTTCTGTCGTCTATTAGGAATTTCACCCTTCCTACATGGAGTTCTTCACAATTTCCCCATAGCATTGTCACCTAAATTTCTACAGTTGAACACCTGCTGAGAAACCATCTGAAGGATTTCCAGCGCCTTTAAACAGGTCATCTAAATGTATATAATAAGATCCGCTAATGAGATGCCATGATGTACATGATAGTTCAAAAAAACTACAAGCCATGATGTACATGATAGTTCCAAAAAAAAAAAAAAAAAAGCTACAAGCCATGATGTACATGATAGTTCAAAAAATCTACAAGCCGACCAGAAGCAGAAGACGACATAGAACGACATAGAAGAGAAATTTGACTCAATGGAATAGTGAATTTTAGCACATTGCAAAGGAAAACAATAAATATGAGCCATTGACAAATGGCGGTTGTCGCTATATATGTTTGAATCAATTGGTAACGCGTCGAGGATTGCTAGAAATACTAGTCATGAAAATTTTAAATGATAAACTACCGAAGAACATTAAATCCTAGAAACTTGAAGAATCAAAACTATTAGAAACTTCAAGTGCAGACAATAATCAAATATGCTATGGCGGGAGTTCGGGCTCCATGATCACTATTCAAAGCACAAAATAGCATATTGTAGATGAGCACATTTGATAAAAGAAAATTTCCATTGACTTCTAATCTGCTGCTTATCGAAGTTGGATGAAACAATTTACAAGCACAAAATTTTCATTAGAATGACTGCAACAATTACACGATCTCAAGGGCTTATTTAGGAGGAACCCATCCAATCACTGAGCAAGAATAATCATAGCGGAATCTGCTATGTACCAATTCTTCTAAATTATACCAATCAATTAAGCAAAACTTCAAAGGCATCCAAACCAATATATAAACAACAAGATCACAGCATTATATACCCCACACTTGCCCGAAAAAGACCCATCTTGGCCAGCTCAACAGCGCTTCCTCCATTTCACACTTCTTTGCTCCCCGATGAACCAAAAACAATAATCATTTCATAATCAAGAATCCAACTCTCATTGCATCGTTCTCGTCTCCCCAATGAACCAGAAACAATAATCATTTCATAATCAAGAATCCAACTCTCATTGCATTGTTCTCGTTAGCTTGCACTTTGAAATGAAATGAGTCGGCGCGTAATTTAAACTACAAAGCTTCAATAACTCAGCTGACCTCTGCTTCAATGCCTGATCAGAACCACTCTGAATAACAAGCAACAATTTTGCTGCCAGTCCAGCATCAACTGCAATCTTCGCACATTCACCAGGATCAAGCTTACAAACCGCCCACAAAATCGACAATGCACTTTGGGTACAAGACTCTGAAACCCTCATCAATAGCCTCACCATGTTGGGTATAGTTTGTGAACTCTCTTTCAAAGCCAATTGCCCTTCGGGTACAGTTGAAAGATCCTCCAGAATCTTCAATGCAGGTTCTAAGCAATCGGAATTCAATTCGGGCAACAATTCAACAATCTGAGGAACAGCTCCAATGCTAACAACTAGACTCCTAACTTGACTATATGAACAAATAGTCTTGAGAATGCTAATTCCAGCCAAAACCCCATTTGGGTACCTCTTATCCTTAACCAATCTCAAAATCCCTACCAAAAGACTCAAGCTTGATACTAGCTCCCATCTAAAATCCTTCTCCACCATCAACATTTCCAAAACTTAGTACAATTTATCTTCAGACGGTCGTTCCTTCATTCAAAAGATCGACATAAGCGAAATCTTTATGGCTGCATCAAACTCGCCTTCGATTCCGAATCAAGACTGAGATTAACAAGAATCCCAATAGCTTCAGACCCAACAGCATGCGAAGTGAACGGACCCAATAACGAAGAAATCAAACCAACTCCATTAGAGCTCACCACAGTTTTTCTAGTAGAAGCGTGGGCGGTGACCAGACTGCGGAGGTCTCTAAGCGACTGAACTCTGGCTTGCCCCTTCGCCTTTTTAAGAGAATCAACGAGCTCAGCAGCTTGGCCGTTAACGTCCTCCGCCTTCTTCTTCATCCTCAAATACTTTTGCGACAACCAAGCGTGAATTAACTGCTGAAGAGTGCGATTGGGGGTGACGCTATAATCCCAAAGCTCCTGCATCGTAGTAGGGCAGGTAACGTTACCGAAAGAGAACCATTTCATAATGTTGGATCGCTCGTAGGTTTGGCCCGTCGAGAGGGTGACCGGATCCGTCATCGGATCGAGAGAAATAGGGCAGATGAAGACCGCAGGGATATCATCGACAGGATCCAAATCCTCGATCATCTTCTTGAGGTCGAGCTTCTCGGACGCGGTGACCGCGCCGCCGGCGATGCCACCCAAGATCCCATCTTTGACGGCTGTCTCAACGTCGACGACATGGCCTCCGGCGCCGACGAGGGTCCAGGATTTGGGGGTTTGGTACTGAGGCATTGTGGGAGGGGATTGGGAGCTCGAAACCCTAATTTTTGGGGGAAATCATCATGGTGGAGTTATGATCTGAAGTGGATTTGGAGAGTGGGGGGAAATTGAAAATTTCCAATTTGGGAGATAGAGAGAGAGAGAGTCAATGGGAGAGTTTGAATGAGGAGAGACAAAGGGGGTCCTCGAGCTCTGTTGTGGTCGTCATTTTTTTTTTCCCTCTCGTTTCTTTCTTTTTTTTCTCTTTGTTTGGAGATGAACAGAATCTGAGGATGAGAAAGAGAGAGATAGAGAGCGGGAACGGGAATGACTGGCTGCAGCCGGTGGCGTGTTGTGTCTAGGCTTGAAAGACCCACGTGCAGGTCTGACGGGTGGGGACGTAATCGCAAGGTTCTATATGGATATTCCTCAAGGAACAGATTGACCGTTTTACCCTCATCTTAAACTAATACTTTATTAGATTTAACCTACATTTTTAGATGGTAATAATCACTTCCGGTCACACTTAATTTTTAGACATATCATGTTACAATACATGAAATGCATCGGCTCAGTTGAAAAAACTAATTTTGAATAAAAATAAATCTTAGTATTACAAAATTTAAAATATTAATCAAGGGATTTGAAAATATTTTGAATTATAGATCTTAAGACTTATAATCTTCATGATATCTAGTTCAAACTAAAAGAAACTATTTTAATGGTCTAAAATAAAAGGCGAAATTGTAACTACATGGGCTATATAGCTTCACCAACTGTTCATTTTTGCCCTTTATTTTTAAATCGCATTTTAATGCTCCAAAGTATTTAAGTGTTATAGATAAATATCCTAAAATTATAAAAATATTGCACATTGGTGCTTTATTGTTCACTCGTTATTGCACGTTGGTGTCCTTTACTTTACCCAATGTAGCATATAAATATCTTCGGTTTATAAATAATCTCACTTAAATATCTTAATGTTTCTAAAAGCTTTAGTTTAATACCATCTATTATCGATATTTTTAGATATGTAGAGAAAAATTATCACTGTCTGGTTTTTTAACAATGGGGCATTTATGCATAATCTTGAAATACTTTGGATTTTTTTTTTCGGTTTTAAAATTGGAGGCATCTATGTGCAAGGTTAGTGAAACTTTAGGACATTTAAAAGCAATTTAGCCACACAAAAAAAACTTCGATTTATGGAAACTTAAAAGATATCTTCTAAGGGGTGTTTGTTTCAACTTTTTTGGGATATAGGTGGGATATGGATGAAAAGTGGGTTTTGTGGGTTTTAGAATTCCATAACTCATGTTTGTTTCAAAATTTTTTGGGATATAAGATCCCCAAATAATTAAATACTATTATTTTTTAGCATTTCTCAAATCCTCTCTTTGAGAGAGGATTTGGGCTGGATATCTGACAAACCCTGTCCAACTCATCACAAAAGAGAAAACGAGCTCCCTTTCTTGCTCGCTCTCACAACCCTAGAGTCACCGCCTCATTTTCATCTCCTCCTCTTTTACCGCCTCCTCCATTTCCCGCTACCAAAACCTACCGTTCTTCATCCCTTTTCAATAAATTTCCGACGAAATCGCACCCGCCTCCTCCATTTCTGCCGTATATTTGGTTTGCAAGAAGAGCTGAAGGTCAAAATAAAGATTTGGGTGAAAGGAATTGGGGATTTCTGTTGATTCAGTGATTCTAGGGTTCCAGGCAATTCTCTCAGACCCCACAGGTAATTCTCGCACCCCTTCTCTCTAATTAGAGCTTCGATTCTAGGATTTGGGGATTTCTGCAGTGGGTTGCTTGCTTGCCTTTGATCATGGTTAGTTGGCTTGATTACTCCCATTTAGGATTTGGGGATTTCTGCAGTGGGGATTTCTGCCGTATATTTTGCTTGCTTGCTTTTGACCATGGTTTCTTGCCCGTTTTCTAATTTCTGTTTATTTTTGGTGGGTTTTGTTAGATCGGATGCTCAATTCCCTTTTTTCTTTCATTCAACTGACAGTATATATCCAGTTTGTTTCATATGTTTGATTATCCTCTTGGATTTGGCTTGTCTAGTTTTTGGCTAATTTCTAGGTTGAAGATTTCGATTTCAGTTGCGAAAGTATTAAGCTTATTATAATTACTGATGCTTTTTGTCTCATGGATTTGTCTATCAATATCTCTTTGATCAATTTACCCAGCAATTTCGATTCTGCAATTCAAAACTATATTGTTATTACTTTCATGATAACAAGTTGGTTGAAGCAATGACACAAATGGTGAAAACGAGTATACTGATTTTGTGAGCTCAAATCTGAAATATAATGTGAAAGCCGTAAATTTAGAAAAGAGAAAAACAAATGTGGAAGAATGACACATAGGAGATCATTGTCAAGCTCTTGGGCTTTCCGCACCTATCTGGTTCTAGATAGAAGAATGGCACAAATGAGATAAATTGAGATGTTTAAGAGTTTATACCAATGTTCTACATGGTTTCAGTTTCAGTTCAGTTTGAGTTTATCACTGAACTTGGTTGCTTGCTTGTTGTTGCCTTTATGGGTTTGTGGCGAGTTTGGATCGGTTATTTGTGAGTTTGAGCTTGGTTAACAAGATGAGTCTTGGCTACTTGAGTATGAACTTGTTTTTGAGCTTATTTTATGAAGGCTTGCGTGGTTGTGAAAGCCTATAAGTGGGGTGATTGTTTGATTTCAAATCAATTATTTTTGATGAACTTTCAGTTTCGGTTATTTGAGCTTGAGTATGAACTTTCGGCTCTTGTTTGAGGTTGTTGGTTGTTTTGTTGGTTTGAACTTGTTCTTTCGGCTCTTGTTTGAGTTGTTGGTTGTTCATGTTTGGTTTGAACTTGTTTTGAGCTTGTTTTGATGGATTGCGAGGTTGTGGCAGCCTATTAGTGGGGTGATTGTTTCAGTTTCAGTTCAGTTTCAGTTTATCACTGAACTTGGTTGCTTGTTGTTGTTGTCTTTACGGGTTTGTGACAGGTTTGGATCGGTTATTTGTGAGTTTGAGCTTGGTTAACAAGATGAGTCTTGGCTACTTAAGTATGAACTTATTTTTGAGCTTGTTTTATGAAGGCTTGCGTGGTTGTGGAAGCCTATAAGTGGGGTGATTGTTTCAGTTTCAAATCAATTATTTTTGATGAACTTTCGCTTTGTTATTTGAGCTTGAGTATGAACTTTCGGCTCTTGTTTGAGTTGTTGGTTGTTTTGTTGGTTTGAACTTGTTCTTTCAGCTCTTGTTTCAGGTTGTTGGTTGTTCATGTTTGGTTTGAACTTGTTTTTGAGCTTGTTTTTGATGGATTGCGAGGTTGTGGCAGCCTATTAGTGGGGTGATTGTTTCAGTTTCAGTTCAGTTTCAGTTTATCACTGAACTTGGTTGCTTGTTGTTGTTGTCTTTACGGGTTTGTGACAGGTTTGGATCGGTTATTTGTGAGTTTGAGCTTGGTTAACAAGATGAGTCTTGGCTACTTAAGTATGAACTTATTTTTGAGCTTGTTTTATGAAGGCTTGCGTGGTTGTGGAAGCCTATAAGTGGGGTGATTGTTTCAGTTTCAAATCAATTATTTTTGATGAACTTTCAGTTTCGGTTATTTGAGCTTGAGTATGAACTTTCAGCTTCAGTTTCAGGTTGTTGGTTGTTTTTGTTGGTTTGAACTTGTTTTTGATGAACTTTCAGCTCTTGTTTCAGGTTGTTGGTTGTTCATGTTTGGTTTGAACTTGTTTTTGAGCTTGTTTTTTATGGATTGCGAGGTTGTGACAGCCTATTAGTGGGGTGATTGTTTCAGTTTCAGTTCAGTTTCAGTTTATCACTGAACTTGGTTGCTTGTTGTTGTTGCCTTTCCGAGTTTGTGGCAGTTATGGATCGGTTATTTGTGGCAGTTTTGGATAGGTTTATCACTGAGGGGGAGGGGGTGCTTCTTTTTTCCTCCCACGTGCATTTTCTTCTCTGCACTATTTCTTGCATTGTTATGACATTGGTTTTATGATATTATGCTATGATGATTGGTCGCATTCTGATAATGTCACCTACAATGGATTTCATTGTTTAGAGGAGGCGTTCAATAATGAAAATGCAGTCTAGATTGCATTTGTAATTTTTAGGCGAGGCAGTCCATTATTATTTGAATGCAATCAACAATGATATTTCATTATATAGGTGTTGAAAAAATTGACCAGTTTCTGAGCCTCTGTATTATCATTTATTTTTACCATTTTTTTCATTGTCGTGGGTTAGTTTTGAAGATTTGGAATTGCGAGAATAATATTTCCATTTCAGCTTCAATACATTTTGCAAGAACAAGAGATAAAATAATGAAATACAGAAAAAAAAATTGAAAAGAATACACACATTTTCCAAATTAGAATTTGACGTTCTGCAGCTTTCAATTCTAACTTTAATTTCTTGATTTTGAGCTTTTTCCTATCTTCAACCAATACCTCGTTGTTGTCGATACTCTTCATGTATTTGCCATCATCATCAGCCCATTGAAAGAAATTACATTCTTTCTTTGGATACCTAGCGCAACCCCAATAGTAACGGCCTTGATTTTTGCCATTTTTGCATTGCTTCAAGGATGTCGGGATTTTACAGTAGCATATTTTTTGCATCTCCATCTTGATGTGTGGAGGCTTCATGAAGTTAGTGAAATTGAGCTATTTTTGTAGCCATTGGCAAAATATGACCGTTTTATGACCGTTTATAGCCGTTGGGGTTTAAATTTGAATGGGTATGGTTACCCCAATAAAATAGAATTGTGTTTGTCATTTTGTGGGAGGTAAGCTCACCAATGGGTATTCACATTCTTTTGTAATCCATAACTTTGTTTGCTAGAACACAAGATTTCAAATTCTAAAAATTGATATGCTAGAATTTGAGTTTGAAACAAACAAAACATTACAAATTTTAGTATTTGGGATCCCAAAATTTTGATGAAACAAACAAAGTTTATGGAATCCCAAAACATCATAAAAAATTTATGGATTTGAAATCCCATGGTGAAATCCATATCCTAAAATTTTGGGATTTCAAACAAACACCCCCTAAACACATTGCATGTAATAGTTTGAATAGAATCTGAAAATGAATAACGGTATCTATATAGTGAGCCTGTGACTTGTCAGACTCAAATTAATCAATGGGCTATATAAAAAGGGTAAGGTATCTATATAAGATTTTAAAAAGCAGATTTTAGTGTTTAGAATGTAATCAATTTCCATAAAGTGGCAACTCATTGCTGTTTGTTTGACTGTTCAGGCCTTTGCTTTGACTGGACTCATCGGGAGCACATTTCCTTGTCCCCCCTGTGTTTGACCGCTTTGTACCGGTTCTCCCGGTCACCGGAACCCATTCCCCAAATATATTATAGCCAGTGGAATACTGCCACGTAGAAAAAAATGGCAGCGCGCACCAATCTCTGCACGTGGGCTGCCTTTCAGACTTCTTCTGTCATTGGATTTTTTTTTTCTTTTTTGCATAAAAGAACTTTAATCATGAGATGTAATCATCTTCTTGCTCAAAATGGAGAGAGAGTTTGTTTGTTTTAGCTCACTGCTTGTACTTCAGCTAAAAATAGCTGATGGAGGATGGGCTCTTTTATTTCGTAGGTATTTTCTTAAAAAAAATATTTCTTTAGGTCCTGGAAAAAATATATGGGCCAGGCTTGAGCAGATCAATTGGGCATCAAGACTTAAGCAGTCACCCTGATGGGCCTGCATGATCAGGGTGCAGTAATAAGATGTCATAAGCTGGCCCAAGTCACATACGAACTGAGCAATTTGAATAATATTTCGCGGCAAAAAACAAAATTATCCATATCTGTTTTGAAGTATTGATAAAGAATAACTATCCTTTCAGAACCATGCTAGTGTAATAGTTTGCACCATAAATAGAAGAGTTAAAATTCTAAAATACATATCCACGTGTACAGAAACATCCAATAGTCTATAAAGAATAAAAATTCATTACTGTTACATAATGTAATACAAACTCCGTACCTCACAAGATTATTTAAGAGTTTTTGGAAAGAGAACGAACCATCAATTAAAATTTAGCTTAAATATCATCTTATCCTTCTAGAGCACTATAGCCCAGGAGATGACATTTCCGGCTACATCTATAAATGGGCTGAATCTAAGCTTGAATTGACACCTACGCTAATATTTCCCGTCATATGAAGGCCTCTTGTGCAATCATTTTCTAAATACTGCTCATGGGCCTTGCACAGTGTATTATGATAATTTCTCACATCAAAATTCTATAGCTCTCTTTAAAGGCTTTTTGTGCCCTTTTATTTTTATTTATCTTTTATCTTTTAATCTGTGATGATGCTTTGCTAATAGCTCTGCTGTCATTCCTATTCTGTCTGCCTCTTTACTACCAAAAACAAAAAAAGTAGTGGATGGATCACTACTTAATAATAAATATTAGTTATCTAGTAGTTGATTATGATCTTTTTCTTTGAGTGCAAATTAGAATTGGCTGCAATACACAGAGGTACGATGAGTGTTAGATTTAGAATATATCACAATCACCCACTAGATAATTAACGGTTGATATTAAAAGTAGTTGTCTATCCACTATTTTCTTTTTTAATAGTGGAGATGACCCAAATTCGTTTGCAATGTCACGTAAAACCATCTTATGTGACTGAAGCTACACACTATTAGTTCATATATAATCGGTTACCTCATATATTTTATTTCACCTAATTTACAACACGGTACTATTTAGATCCCACTGTACTACAATCACGTAAAAGGTGGCTATTCTGAAAAGTATTTTGCATATAAGTCAAGGGCTATTTTGTTAGTAGTATTTTCTTTCAGCTAATTTTGTGATACACTTCATACTGCATGCATTACTACCAATCCAAAAAATAAGTTATGCAATTTATCGAATACCATAAGTTAATCATTCTAACAATAAGAAAAGATAAAAGGCAACCATGTAGATTATTGTGTTAGAGTATAGAAATATCACCCATGATTCTCACCATAACTTATAAGTTTTGATGCGTGGGATTTTTGACATGCTATTAGAGCACCTATGTTCAAATCCTACAGCATAACTTATAAGTTTTGATGCAGTGACAGGATATTTTGACATGCTATCAAAGCACCTATGTTCAAATCCTACCGGTCGTGAATTTAATATAGATTGGAAAAATAATGTCGATGTGTAAATCTAGGTTTCAGCATATAAAAAGGGTCCTCAACCAATAAGAATATGTTAGATCATAGAAAAATAACCTTCAACCTGTAAGAATATGTTAGAGAATAGAAAAATAACCTTCAACTCTCACTACAATTTCAAATTTTTGTGTATCGATAGGTTCCTTTGACATATTGAACTAATAGAACCGAACATTTTTACATAGTCAAAACATACCCACGTAATGGTATCAAGAACAATTCACCAGTTGGCCGTAGACAAGTTCCTCACACCGATGACTGTAGCACTACCAATTTTTTTGGCTCCTTGCTAGGAGTAGAATTTAATTAAAGACCTTTCAGGTTCAAACTCCAGTAAAAGCTTTGTTTAGGAAATATACATAATTTTTGGGTAGATTGCACATAAGTCCCTTTACCTATATATATCTTTAGGAGTACCTATTAATATCCCTTAGAAATTATACCTATTTTTTTTGGGTAAATCATAAATGCTATAAATCCCATTATATATATACTAGAATAGTGCACGTGCTTTGCGAGAGCATACATGTTTTGTTTTATGTTTTTCAAATTTTTTGTTGGCTACAAAATAATGAAATGACTTGTATAGCAATATAAATTCTGAACAATTATAATTTTGTTTAAATGAATAAATTATACGATAAAAATGCTTATAAAGAACTGTATGATTAATTTTTATAGTTTGGATAATTGTTATAATTATTCATAATTTAATAAAATAATTATAATATATGAAATAATTTCTTCTCTTTTAAATATAATAAATATTATACATAGCATAATTATAATACTATTAGTAACTATATTTTAATTTCATAATTAGTTTATTACACTATTAAGTAAATGATTTACTAAATTGTATAATTATTAAATTATAGTGTAATTTATTAATTAAAAATTTATTAAAATCATTGTACTATTAATGCTATTACAAGTACAATAAATACAAATTATTTTTCATACTATTATTATACTTTTAAAAGGCTAATAAGATGAAAGGTAACATGTAGCTAGTCCTTCATAAGAGGTGAAACCCAAAGGCATAAGGCATAACCCTAATGAATTTTTATTATTTTTAATTTTTCTAGAATTTTAAATATTATGTGAAGATAAATTAGAAATAAATTTCAAAATTTCTATTAAATAACATAATTAAATGTTATATCATGCAAATGACTAAGTGTTAATCCTCAACGAGGAGCCGACATGTGTCCCACCTTAACTAAACGCCAAATCACCACACTTTATGAAGGATCTACTTAACGGCTTAAGCACTCAACCCTTCCTAACAAGGGTCACACGAAAGGCCCTCACTGACTCACCATTCAAGTCGATCCCACTCCTCTTCATTCCACAAGGCCGGGTCGACAATATTCGAGGCCGACTAAAAAGGTGGTACTTATCGCCCCACTCGTAAGATCGAGATGAAAGGCGTCACTTGTCGACCCTCTCGGAGAAACGAGTTGAGAGGCGGTGTATCCTTGGGCCCTCCGCCGACAGTCGATTGCCATCACATTAAATGTATGATCAGAGTCATTATTTTTCCAGCCTCGAAAGTCTTTATGACTAATCAGATCTCGTTCAAGACTATGCAGACCACTCCCCCATATTAAACTACTGGAGACTCACCCCTCTCACCAACCACACCAAAGTAGATGCCGACTGAGCCACTTGCTTGGACCCGGCCGAAATCCCTATCTGCCCCTCGAATTTGCTATAAAGGAAAGTTGTTGTCCACTACATAGGGTAAGCTGACTCTGACTAAAAAACACCATACATTCATTCTCTTTCTTCTCCACCAAGCTTAACACTAACTTGATCGACGGAGGAATCAGGAGATCCCAACTCTGAATCTCTCACGTGTTGTTCATGTGCGTGATGGAATTCACCGCCGTAAACCAACCGTTAGAAGATCGAGGACCCTAATATCTTACCAAATCCATACTTAACCCCGCTAGATAACCGACATCAACATTAAATAATAAAAATAATAGTGTGACCAAAGATTTTGAAAAAGTGAGGAAATGCATAATTAATAAGAGGTTATATATAATTAGTGAATGATTAATTACAACTAATGACATATTTGAGAATTATCAAACTTAAAAGGCCAAAATGGAAATAAAAAGTTTTGACAAGGCAATCCTCTTTTATATGTAGTACTAGTGTTTTAGCTCAAGCACCTGCCTTACCAATTTATCTATATTTCGTCACGTTTCAATCACTCTCATCCGAAGATAATTTTTAATATCTAACGACTCAACCCCCTTCAAAACACGTGAACCCCACTCTCACCCACCCCCAATGGGGTTAGATAACATGTATCCTCCTGGAAATAACGATATTAAACAACTTATATAAAAACTATAATTAAAATTAAGATCTGTTGATGTATATAATCACCACTAATCTCAAGCAGCTTAAAGCTTGAGGTTGAAGATGGCGGGGATCCGCTCACTCCCCGAATACCTAGCTCGAAGTCAATGCGTTTTCCCCGCACGTAAAGCTCGTGAGAGGATCGGGCTTGCCTCCGTTGTACCTCAAGATCAAGTCAAGATTTTGAGCTTGAGTGGAGAAGAAAATGAACAAGTAGCCTTCTTAATTGAAGAGCGTGGGGAGAGAAAAAAATGCATGATCTTCTCGTGAGAATAGTTCTTTCTTTGTAGGAATGAGAGAGGCGCTTTGGTCATTTCAAAGATTAGTTTTACACATGTCGCCATGTGTGGAAAGAGTCACCATTGATTTGATGTGAGGTATGGGAAATGGCTACAAAAGCCTACGCACAAATACGGCCATTAATGTGATGTTGACTTGTTGTTGGGCGCGGGCTCAAGGCCAACCATTAAAGGTGGGTAATGAGCAATGTTATCAGAAGCGCCGCTCGAGGGATCAGAAGCGCGAAGTTTCCGCACGCAGATCTACAAACAACGCCATACGGGCTGAAAAGCACAGACATCATCAGAAGGGCCTACCGGTAATCGCAGCAAGTCGTCCGGGAACTAGAAAGGGGAAGTCGGCCATCGTGAAAGGTGATCCGGCAGACACGCCTCGAGCATCGAAAGCGCATTTCGCGACCGAAAGCGCCAGGCCGAAGTTACCGTGCAGCCATCCGAGATCAGAAAGGTGCTGCTAATGACGACTATTTGAGCCTACCGACACCGTAGTCCGTGACGTAGCGACCGCCCGCTGCATCGTAGCAACCCGCGTGGGTACCGTGAGCGTAATCCAATAAGAAGGCCGAACACCGCAAATGGCCGACGGGACCGCTTGCCTGGCTCATCGTGAAGCAGTTCGGCCCACAGAGCAATCAGAGGCTCCAAGATCAGAGCAGCATTTAACGTAAGTAACCGAACACTTGTGAGAGCGAGAGATCCCCTTTGGCCCCGAAGTTCGCTTACCTGGCAGAGATTGGGTTCGTGTCGATTTTCACAGGATTAATAAAAATCTTTTGGGGTACCAACAAGATCATTTAAACTAAATTTTCATAATAAATTAATAAAATAGCGATATTAAACAACTTATATAAAAACTATAATTAAAATTAAGATCTGTTGATGTATATAATCACAGTCACTAATCTCGTTACGAGCTTAGCTTGAGGTTGAAGATGGCGGGGATCCGCTCACTCCCCGAATACCTAGCTGAGTTAGAATTGTTCTTCCCCACTGCAGTTAAAGCTGTGAAGGGCGGGGCTTAGCTCCCCGTTGTACCTCAGAAGATCAAGTCAAGATTTTGAGCTTGAGTGGAGAAGAAAATGAACGATAAGCCTTCTTAATTGAAGAGTGCAGGGGGAGAGAAAAAAAAATGGCGTACCTTCGCATTGAGAATAGTTCCTTTTCTTTGTAGGAATGAGAGAGGGCGCTTTGGTCATTTCAAAGATTAGTTTTACACATGTCCTTATGTGTGGAAAGAGTCACCATTGATTTGATGTGAGGTATGGGAAATGGCTCTAAAAGTAGTATGGTGGTGTGGCGATAATTAATGATGTTGATTGTTGTTGGAAGGGCGAACTGACCATTAGCGAAGTCTTATGCAATATTCTTATGCTTGATCGTTCGAGGGCCCCATGTAGTCGGCCGTTAATGCAGGGGAACGTAGCCGGCGAAATCACTACTTGGCGGAACATCAACGGCGATCAGTAGAACAACTTATGCATCGTCCAGAGGCATAGTTAAAAGTCGACCCTTATGCGGAGACCAATGAACCACGTCAATAGAAACAACTGTATATTGAGCGGCAACCTATGACAATTTGAGTTCTATGTGAAACCATCAAAGGCTATGTGGTGACTAATAGCGACTATTTGAGTCGGTGATCTATGAATCCGTCTTTATGCTTACCGTCCGTATCTTGTAGCAACCGTGTAGATGCTTTAATGCGAACGACCATAAGAAGGCGAACAAGCGGTAGGCCGGGAGATGCGCGTTTAGTCGGCGTTCATGTAGTCGGTCTGTAGCTTAGAGAGGTAAACCTTATGAGCGGCTAACGTAATGTAAGACACTTGAGAGAGATCCCCTTTGGCCCCGAAGTTCGCTTACTCTGGCAGAGATTGGGTTCGTGTCGATTTTCATACAGGATTAATAAAAAATCTTTTGGGGTACCAACAAGATCATTTAAACTAAATTTTCATAATAAATTAATAAAATAAAGATAATCAAAATATCCTAAATGCAACTTGAATGAAATTAAAATATAAGATAGTTTAATATTCAAAACATTATTCGCAATTATCAAACTTAAAAGGCCAAAATGGATTTATTTTAAAATGGAAATCAAAATGGATTTTTTTTGAGAATTATCAAACTTAAAAGGCCAAAATGGAAATAAAAAATTTTGACAAGACAATCCTCTTTATGTGTAGTATAGATATAGATATATATGAGTACTACTTAACATCCTTAATTAATTTATTGCCTTCCAATTTTAAAAGGACAAGTTGCAGATAATCCCTCTCTCTCTTGAATTGAGGGGACCTAATTGCTAATAATTTTAGTTGAGAGGGTGTTGCAATGTTACTGAAGGTATCGATGAGTGGGCGTCATGTTTTTTTTTCAACGCTAATTTGTTTTGAAAATCAAGACTAGTATTGTCCTATTACAAGAAATCTCAAAACAAATAAAATTATTTTCCCGAAGAAGACATCCAAACATCCGGCTTTGCTTTAACAATCATTTGGACCTCGTTGACTTTTCTCTCTAATTTGTTGAATTAGCCAATCCATGCTGTAGCTGGTGTTAGTTGTTTACCCATCTATTGACGCATTGCCACGTTCCGAATTAACATTTTTCACTAACCTAAGTCTCTCCATCAACCTATTCATCATTTATCAGTAAATTTCAACTCAAGATATGTTTATTTATTCTAGACTTGTAGACATGCTAGCTGACAGTAAGACCAAACATTTCCTATAGGTCTTCCCCATGTTCGTCCCTCAAAATCTTTAATATTTTGAAATTGGTCCTTCAAATCTTTCGAACAGTTATTTTGTCCCTCAAATGTTATTAGTTACTACTAATTAGTTTCTCTGTTATATATTCCACCAAAATTGCTTACTCATATTGGCTCAATTGTTAAACATACGTTGTAAATTACATTCCTGCTCTCAATTAGTCGTCTTAACCTTCAATTAATTGTTTCTTCCTAAAATCCCAAAATTTTTAAAGAAACGGGTTTACACAAATGTAAACGATTGTGGGACACAAGTTTGCCGTTTAAACTGGTCTAAAGAATAGAATTTGGGTTTGGGGTAACTTTAAATAACGGGCTTAACTGAAAACCCATTACCAGAAAGTAAGTTAAATAGGTATATTTCTTCCAAGTCAATCAATAAATTATTACATGGAAAAAATTAAAGTAACTTTAAGGGCTAGATAACAATTTTCATGATTTAGGGGATACTTTTATAATATCAAAATTTTAACGGACCAATATCCAAAAAACCTTTCCAATTCCAATACTACACATCTAACCAACCTCCAAAATTCAAGCCTAACCAATCTCTCCACTCATCCTTAAAAAAAATTTCACCAAATTTCACCATCAACCCAAACCACTAGAATCGTCATGAAAAAAGAAAGGAAATCCAAGAACAAAGCAAGCCAGTGCATTGGATGGCCAATGCGAGCTCTTCGAAGCTTCAGGGATTTCTACATCGAAAGCATTACCCGTTGCGCTGGTAACGTTCGCTATGAGGGAGCTGCGTACAATCCTACATTATCCGAATTTTCTCATAGCTATAGTTTTAGTTCGAATAGGATGAGAGATGGTGAAAATGATCTCGGGGAGCTTGTTCGAGCTGCGACGATGGCCAATGAGAGTTCGGCGAAGAAGGAGAAGAGGGTGAAGAGGAGTCAGAGTGTTGTGATTGGGAGAATTGATGAGGATGAGGCTTGTGAGTTTGAGGAGGAGGATGTTAAGGTTGGGTCGAGTCTGTTGGTTCCGAGACGGAGGAGTTTGGATGTCGGGGGTTTGGGTCCGAGACGAAGTGTGGGATGAAGGAAAGGTTTTTTTTTTTAAATTTTTTTTAAGGGTAGTGTATATAAGAGGTAGGTTTTTGTTTTGTTTTTTTATGTAAATTTGTTTGATTGGGTAGAGTAGAATGAGGATTTTATTCGATAGATAAAGTTGGGATTCTGAATTGTGAATTTATTTATTTATTTCTTTTTGTTAAGAAATTGGGGGAGCATTAATTGCAAAAGTTGGTTGGCTTTTTCTTAATGTCTTGTTTTGTGAATACCATTACATTCGCCTTGGGGTATTAGGAGGATGTTTTTTCATAAAGAATTGATGTTTAGAACATAGATCTCCTCTCTTTGAAAGATTATGTTACTTAGATAGGAAAAATTGTAATTATTCGTCTTAGAAAAATTCACTAATTTGTGGATCCAAAATGATCTTATTTCTAATCCAAATTAGAATTATTCAAGAGCTCGAGATTTGGCTTTGGAATGTCTCATCTTTTTTCTTTAAATTTAACACATTTCTAAATCATAATTGTGCATTATTTCAGGGATGATTTATGATTTTAAGACTTTTACCTTAAATTGTCTAAATTGCATCCATTCATGTTATTAGGTTAAGGAGGAATCACAACTCTCACCAAAGAATAAAATCGTATAATGATTAGCCTACTACTATTTAAGATATCTAATTGGCTTATATCCGGGACTTGTTGACTAAAATACTCCTGCCTCTATTGATTTTGACACCCTACAAGGCTACAAAAAATTAAAAATAAAAACTTGACACCCTACAAAGTCCAAACAAAATAAATAAATAAATGAAAAGAAAAAAAAAGTGAATACTAAGTCTACTATGATTATAAAGAAAATCTATTATCAATTTATCATCCGGTAGTGTAGTAATATATTGCAATTCTCTCTATTGATGAAACACAGTTGGAAACATATTTCCTTAATACAAACAGCTATTATTTAGGGATTGTTCTGCAAGCCTGAAACCATCTGTTGATGCACTCCAAAGGGTAGTCTCGTGTCTCGTCCTTATTCTTTCTTATAAGAACTGGAGGACAATTACACAAACAAAACAAGCACATGCCATCAAATAGATGGAACTTATATTTGAAAATGACATCAATTTCCCACTAGCTTGAAGACTCTTATTGCTTTTTCCACAACTTTTCTTTTAATTGTTGGTCGAGAAATCATATAAGAAACACCTCAATAGTTATTATCCTCCAATAACTATCTTTTCTAGCATCTCTAAAAATTGGGGAAAAAACCAAATAATTCATATCTAACTTAAACATATATGAATTTTCATCAAACCAAATCGGTTTGATAAACCTTTATATATACTCACTTATTAAAAAGAATGTAAAAACTTTTAATTAAAGTTAATTTGTTAACTTTTGCCGTAATGTATACAATACTAGGTCAAATATAATAGCATATATTTCTCTCAAAAAAGCATATAATAGCATATAACAAGGAACTTGTATCTTTCTCAAATTACAGATGCATCGTCCAAACTCAAATGTCCGTTTATATACACAAATTTCCCCTTGGCCTCACTCTCTCAAATCTCAACACCTTCCCCTCCTCCACCAATTTCTCCATTGAAATACTCAAATCCAACCACATTACTCTTCTCCACCCCAAACCAATCATGACCGGACCAGCCGAGAAACCAAGCAAACTGAGCCGGCTCCTCCGGTCACCCCTTCAAGCGTTGGTCCGCTTACGAGACTCGTACATACGAGGCATGACAGGCTGCGCTGACCGGTGTCAGGCCGGAGGCATCTCATTCGTACACCTTCATCCTTTGCCTACTCAAGGTGTTGCGCGCAGCAATAGATTTGGGTCGAGCGCGAGAATGAGCTCGAGAGGCGACAACGAGCTCCTTCAACAGTTAATTAGAGCTAAGGAAATGAGAAGGGTTCGTTCTCTTGAGTTGGGAAGAGAAGAGGCGGTGAATAGAAGTAGGAGAGGTTTGAAGATGGAGAGGATTGATGAGGATCAAACTTGTGAGTTTGATGGGGATGTTGGGTTTGAAACGAGCAGGAGTTTTGCTGTTGGAGGAATGAGGGGAGCTGCGCGCGTGTATGCTTGATTTGTGAATTGTTTGGCGAGTGTTTGCCTTTCGTTTGTTTGCATTTATATTTTTTTATTGTATTTCAAATATATGCAAGGCCTTTTATTAATTGGCGGACAATAAAGTTTGAATCAGATTGAATTTGGGTTATTTCATCTATGAATATATATATATATATATATATATATATATATATATATATATATATATATATATATATATATATATATATATATATATATATATATATATATATATATATATACTGACTGCTAAAAAACTAATGTAAAATTCACATAAACCCTAAAAGTTTGACACATTTTCACACATCGACGAAAACTTCTTAAAATTTCACATATAGAAGAATGTTGTGTTAGATTAGGGGTTACATGATAAAACTTTTTAGTGTCACGTGATATTTTTAATTGTTTTTCCCATCTCAAAAATTGGCCAAACTTTTGGGGAATGTGAAATTTACCTGAAAACTAATGCTATATCTTGCATTCAATATAATTGTGCTTACTTACGCTCTTGAATGATTATAATGTTCCTACTTCAAAAAGAAAAATTATAAATTCAAGATAAAATGGATATTTACAAGAATATCTCAAGTTGGATTCTATGAATATTTGTTTTGTAGCAATCTTGATTCACCAAATGGTTTCATGTATTGTGATGATCTGTTTTAAGGCAACGTTCATGATGTTTTTCTATTTAAAAGTTTATAACACGCTTTTCTATAATAAAATTATATTGATTTTATGAACAAAAATAAAAAGTTCGTGGTATTTTAATTTGTAAAATTTATTCTTTTGTAGAAAATAATAACTCTAACAACAAATAGAGAAATGTTGGGCTGAGGCCCTTTCCCTTAAAGGGCTGTTTGGTTGGAAAATAAATCAAGGAGATTATAGGAAACCTATTTCTTATAATTGTTTCTTTTCCTTTCTTTGGTTCACGCATTGAAATCAAGAAAAGAGGTGATGTGACACATTCTTATTAGGTGATGTGCCCTAAAGTTTAGAAAACTCATTTCATGGGTTTTGTTGAGGATTTTGAAAATCATCTAAGTTATTTTCTCCCTTTGTTTTCTTTTTCTTTGGTTTTCGAAAAAACAACCACACAAACCCTAAAAAAACGAGGGAAATGATTTGTGCTTTACAAATTGAGAGTATTCTACCATTAAATACCTGTCAAAATGGCAATAGTCACCATGGGATCCTCTGTTAGAAGTGGAGCAAATCAAGGGAAAAAGAGCAATTCTATTCATTAGTATCGGAGTCTATATATATAAGAGGAGTGGTCACATTCTTCTACTTTATCCGATGTGGGACTAAACAAAAAAGGGTCTATTCCTATATTTAACACCCCCCTCAAACTGCAGTTGAGTTAACCAATGGTAGTTTGTCAATGATGAATAGATGTCGTTTTATCGTATGAGCTTTAGTAAAGAGGTCTGCTAGCTAAAGATCGGTGTTGACGTAGGGAAGAGAGATTGTGCCGGCCAGTAGATGATGACGAGTAAAGTGACAGTCGATTTCTATGTGCTTCGTGCGTTCATGAAATACTAGATTGCTGGCTATTTTGATGGCGCTCATATTGTCGCAATGTAGAGGAGTGGCAGTTGTGGAGGACACACCCATGTCAAGGAGGAGTCGTCATGGCCAAACGATCTCTGCTGTGATAGATGCCATGGCGCGATATTCCGATTCTGCACTAGAGCGAGACAACATCTGTTTCTTTGATTTTCGTGATATGAGAGAGTCACCTAGGAAGATCACGTGCTTGATAGTAGATCAACGATGCAGTAGTGTTACTGCCAATCTGCTACGTCATTTGTAGCGGGAAGGATTAGTGAGGATGAGGTTGAGAAGAATAATGCTCTGTATGGTGTCTCACGAATGTAGTGTAGGACGCGAAGTAGTGCTGATTGGTGAGGGGAGCGGGGTGTAGCGATAAATTGACTAAGGACATGAACTGCATGAGAAATGTCAGGTCTGGTGATGGTGAGGTACACCAAGCTTCCTACAAGATGTCGATATTTAGTTGCATCGGATAGGGGATCACCATCAGTGGTATTGAGTTTGACATTCAGTTCAAGGGGTGTCTGAGCTGGTTTGGAGTGTCTTAGATCTGCGCGGTTAATAATGTCGGTGGCGAATTTCTGTTGAGATAGATGGTAGCCACGTGGTGTTTGATTGATCTCCATTCCGAGAAAGTATTGGAGGTGGCCGAGGTCTTTCATTTGAACTCTTTGGAGGTGGGATTTGATGTCTTTGGATGGTCGATGGGTTGTCACCGGTGATGATCATGTCATCGACGAGAAGTAGGATGGTCCGTTGGCCATTTGAAGAGGAGATGAACATTGCGGGTTATTTTCACTTTCGGAAGGAAGCCACCGGTTGCATGGCTTGTGTGAATCGAAGCCGAACCGCAGGGTGCTGTTTGAGGCTATATAGAGCTCGACGAAGGTGTCGACGAGGCCTTTGGGGTGAGATAGTCCGTGGAGGAGTCATGTAAATATCTTCATTGATTTTGCCATGCGAAAGGCATTCTTCACATCCATTTGATATAGTGGCCATTGTGGAGGACACACCCATGTCAAGGAGGAGTCGTCATGGCCAAACGATCTGTTGTGATAGATGCCATGGCCGATATTCGATTCGCACTAGAGCGAGACAACATCCTGTTTCTTTGATTTTCGTGATATGAGAGAGTCACCTAGGAAGATGCAGAGCTGTAGTAGATCAACGACCAGTGTTACCACCCAACTGGCTGGGCCAGAGCCGGAAGGATTAGTGAGGATGAGGTTGAGAAGAATAATGCTCAGATGGTGTCTCACGAATGTAGTGTAGGACTAAGTAGTGCCGATTGGTGAGGGGAGCGGGTGTAGCGATAAATTGACTAAGGACATGAACCCATGAGAAATGTCGTCCGGTGATGGTGAGGTACACCAAGCTTCCTACAAGATGTCGATATTTAGTTGCATCGGATAGGGATCACCATCGCTGGTATTGAGTTTGACATTCAGTTCAAGGGGTGTCTGAGCTGGTTTGGAGTGTCTTAGATCTGCGCGGTTAATAATGTCGGTGGCGAATTTCTGTTGAGATAGATGGTAGCCACGTGGTGTTTGATTGATCTCCATTCCGAGAAAGTATTGGAGGTGGCCGAGGTCTTTCATTTCGAACTCTCGCTGGAGGTGGGATTTGATGTGCTGGATGGTCGATGGGTTGTCACCGGTGATGATCATGTCATCGACGTAGAGAAGTAGGATGGTCCGTTGGCCATTTGAAGAGGAGATGAACATTGCCGGGTTATTTTCACTCGGAAGGAAGCCAGCTGGTTGCATGGCTTGTGTGAATCAGGCGAACCAGGCACGGGGTGCCTGTTTGAGGCTATATAGAGCTCGACGAAGGTGTCAGACGAGGCCTTTGGGGTGAGATAGTCCAGGTGGAGGAGTCATGTAAATATCTTCATTGATTTTGCCATGCAGAAAGGCATTCTTCACATCCATTTGATATAGTGGCCATTGTCGGGAGGCGGCGACAACAACCAGTGTGCGAATAGTAGTCATTTTGGCAACTGGTGCGAATGTCTCCTCATAGTCCACCCCATATTGTTGTGTAAAACCTCGTGCGACTAGCCGAGCCTTGTAACGCTCGATGGTTCCATCTGCTTTAGTCTTGACTTTGTAGGTCCATTTACAGCTAATGGGTGTCTTTCCCGAAGGAAGAGGGGTGAGATCCCACGTATGAGTTTGCTGGAGAGTTGTAAGTTCGTTCTGCATGGCCTATTGCCACTCAGGGTGTTTGATTGCATCATGGTAAGAGTGGGGTTCCACATAATCTGACGTCATCATAGTGACTGTGTGAAAAGCAATGGATGTGAAGTTGGGGTCGCGGTATTTAGCTGGTGGTTGGCGATCTCGAGTGGGATATCGGGTCTCAGGTGGGATGTCAGTAGTGGGTGGTTCAGGTCCGATGGAGCTTTGTGGAGGAGCTGATTGATCCTGTGCAGCAGGAGGTGGGTCAGGACTGGCCACTTGCTCTGTGGAAGAACTAGTTTCTGAGCTTAGCTCCTTAGTGATTTGTGGTGCCGGAGAGTTGGATGTGTCAAGTTCAAGAAAGATTAGATATGTGGGTGTGGATGGTGGTAAAGATATGGGTGGGGAGGGTAAAGCGTAGTATGGAAGATATTCAAAGAATGTGACGTGGGGAGAGATGCGGAGGCGATCAGAGTGAGGATCATAGCAGCGATAGCTTTATGATGTAAATTGTATCCGAGGAATATGCACATGACAGATCGTGGTGAGAGCTTGTTGCGTTCTGAGGATGGTAGTTGGACGAAGCATGTGCAGCCGAAGACTCGAAGATGTGAGTAATTTGGTGGCTTTTGGTGTAGCTGTTGAAAGGGTGTAAAGCCTTTTAAAGTGGTGGAGGGAGTGTGATTAATGAGATAGACACTCGTAAGGAGAGCTTCTGCCCAAAACTGAACGGGTACAGATACAGATAGTAACAATGATCTGGTGGTTTCAAGGATGTGTCGGTGACGCCTTTCGGCAACACCGTTTTGTTGATGAGCGTATGGACAGGAGAATTGAGAAAGGGTACCAGAGGCATCAAAAATTGCGAAGAACCTCAAATATGACTAAATCATGAGAAGATCGAAGAACAACGCCGTCGAAATCTCAAGAAGTCAACACATGGGAGATTGTGTCTCGCCACGAAGCGAGACACTTGTTTGTGTCTCGCCACGAAGAGACATTTGATGTGTCTCGCTATTAGCGAGACACTTGTGTGTGCCTCGCACGAAGCGAGACACCTTGATGTGTCTCGCTATTAGCGAGACACTTGTGTGTGCCTCGCACGAAGCGAGACACCTTGATGTGTCTCGCTATAGGCGAGGTATCTTACTTGTGTCTCGCTAATCGCGAGACACCTAGAATACTTGGAACGAGCTCTTGAAGGGTCTAAATCAATGCCGATGGGGCCCACTTGACTTTATCAATGCAGAGACGCTCGATACGCATAAAGGTTACATCAAGATACCACTAGGCGTAATTCTAGGCATTTAATCGTGCCTAAAAGCGGAAAACCGCTACAAAGAAATGGAAGGACGTGATCGCCGGGCCGAGAGTAATTATACCTCGGCCACCGTAGTAGCGATTAATCGCCGCCAGGAGCTTGGCAAATTAGTTGCCGAGGTACTCGAGCCGCCAGCTTAACCGCAAAATTCCGCACTTATGACACTTGTGTTTCAAGAGGCACGCTTCCCAAAGACTATAAATACCCTCCTACGCCCACACTGTGGGGTCCATCGAAAGGGAAAAGTCGAATCCAAGCTTCCGGAGTTCAAGAACACGATCCACGCGGAGATTCCTCGAGTTTAAGCCTTGACTTATTCTTGAGAAGAGTAGATATCTTACCTTGCTAAGATATTTGCTGAAGTTCTTGTTTCCTTTGCGAAGCACTAACTAAACCGTCGATTCGACGATCGGCCTTTCGGTGGTCCGCGGTTCTGGCGTCCAGACCGAGGCAAAGTCCACAAAACAAGAGATCTACACTTGTAGCGTCTTTTGTTCGAGTTTGTGAGAGAGTTATTTAATTTTCATTGTGGCGAGAACCAAAAGTGTAATTTTCTCTAGTTTTACAAATGGAACCAACTTTCGACCCAAACACGATGGCGACCGCGATGAACCCAGCGGTCTCGAGCCGGGTCGTTGTGCAACCTTATGATCAGGCCGACCTCATGGTTGATGGAATAGACTACTTCTTCGATCAAGCCAAATTGAAGAGTATCTCTCCTCTTCCTCGTCAGTCCTCCTCACCCCGCAAACATCGGAGGATATCATCTCTTAAGAGGGAGGTTCGTTCTTGTTAAACTGCGGCGAGGCGATTCCCCTCTCAACAAGATCTCAACTGATCGGCGAAGAGAGCTCGCCAAAGACGATGTCAAAAGATGGCCGTCGGTTCGCCAAGGCTCACGGAGTCAGCGGATGGAGTTCACTATCGAGAACTCCGTGATCAAAGGCATCAACAAGCGCAATCTCTCAATCCGTCGGCCTCCTCCCAAGGAAGAATGGGTTCTCGTCAAAAGGACCCGATTGACAAAGGCCAGCTCAAAACGCCCGTGCCGCTTCCGAAACGCGTCTTGTTCATAAAGCATCAAGAGTCAAAAGCAACCTAGCAAGCGGTTCAAAATCGCCAAGCATGGATCCCAAGTCGACATCAAAATCGGCTCAAGAGTCCGTCGCCAACAACATTCAGCGAAGACCGATTAAAGCTACCAGCGCCGGCCAGCAATCGAGTTGCCTGCGCCAGCGGCGATTATGCTTACCGGCGCCCGGTAGCGACGGTAACTACGCCAACAACGGCGGTATATCTGTCTCGGCGCCGTGAGAGCAGCCAACTACCTCGCCAAAAGCGGCGATCCTCCATGCATTGACAAAAGATGGGCTTTTCGCCCTTTCTTCCACTTTTCGGTGAGGTATCAACCGTTAAGTCCGGAAATCCGTCAACAGGTGTTGATCGCCTTGGTCCACAATTGAGAACCAAAGTCAAAACAGGTAATGGAACATTTGGGTCACGATCCATAAACAACGGAGGTTGGGGCGTACCCAAATTCCAAGTGATGTTGAAATATGCCGAACCATCAGCGGCTCAAAGCGAAAAATTCCACTTGCATCTCGTTTGAGCATCCCGCAAGGGGTCCGCGAGTCTACTAAAGGGAAGAATTTGAGGCGTGTGACTCGTGAAGTCACAAGGGATAATAAAACACTTATGATCCATGCCAAGACAACTTCAGCAGATGAAGTTAAAACGTCAAAAGTGCTTCCCAAGTCGAATGATCGACGCCTCCAAAAGAAGACATGTCCTCCAGTTAAGGATAACGTTACACTTGGGGGTGAAAGTACAACCAGTGACAAGCCACATCAACAGTGTCATCAGGCTGGGGGTGGCAACACACGAAAGAGGACGATCGATGAAATAAATTGTTCTTACTCGTGTGCACAACTAATCAAGACGTTGTTGTTAGGATGTGCCATTCAAGTCAGCGGCTCAACCACAAAGAGCAGATGTCGAGACTTTCCCGCCGACGGAAGATTTGAAGACGAGTCAAGGCGACCCGAAGAAAGAAGATCCACCATTCTAACAGATGAACTTCACGAAGTTACTATTAACATGGTGAACAAAGGAAAAGGGCTGGCGATGGATCACGGATCGACTTCCTCTGGAGGAAAAGTCGACACGAGTTTCAATGAGATGTCGGTTACAATTGCGAGCTACCCAGTCGACTATAGAAGGATGCATGAGGGAGAGTCATCGATGATGAAGCTTCCGACATCAATTCGGCGATAGCTTCAGATGACACAATGTCAAGTGTTGGTCCCCATCGAGAAGCTTTTACCATTACTCGATGTCACGGCTCAAATGTTACAAAGCCTTAGCTAAGCAAAGAGAGCTTAAGGCGAAATGAGAACAGAGATGGAGCTAGCCATGCAACAGATGAGGGAATTGCAAACCCAAGCGGTTGCACAACACGGGTCGATCAGCGGCTGAATCCAGTCAACAAGGTGGAGTAACCCACCATAATGTTGAAGACAGCGATTCGGAGATTGATGAACACATTTACGGTCAACCTCAAAAAACATCTGGCTCAAGGTGGAAATGATCCAATTCTTCCTATTGGAAATAATCCAAAACAAGGGGAAGATGATGGCGAAAGGATGAAAGAGCTTGAAGATAAAATCAATGCTTTGATGTCTACGGGGAAGTCAAAAGGCTGGTATCCGTGTCCATATCCTAAAGAATGGGATTCAATCCCTTACCGCTGAAATTCAATTTGATCAACTTCCGCCATTTGGCGGAGAGGGTCACCTTCACAACACGATTTACTTCAAATCACATTTGGGGTAATCTGGAAACGAGCCTCGATGGTTGGTCATTAGGTCGGTACTCTTCGCGGAGCTGCCTTGATTGGTATCGAAGACTCAAAGCAGGGAATATGCTAGCTGGGGAGGACATGGAAAGTTCTTTTCTCGGCAACTTCTTCGATGGCGACACGAAGTCTCAATTGGAACTCTCCTAGGCAGCGAAAGGTGGGAGACAATCGACACCCGTTAAGCGATTCATAATAAAGCTATGAATTGCGGGGATCCAGTGCGAAGAGTTCATATTGAAGACTTGCCACAACAATCTTTCTATAGAATTGCGGGAAGTCATGGGGTAGATCCCGCGACTCGATGGAAAGACCTAAAAATCTGAAGAGAACAATGACGTTTCCTCGGAAGGAAGAAAGTGAAAGAGGCAAAATGACGGTGACCCTCGAAGTAAATTTTTCTCTCGTAATAGAGGAAAGGCATCACGGGATGCTTTGATGATCAAAGCGTCATAAAAGCTTCTAAATCGAATTCCACAGGACATACTCTTTCAAGGACGAAGAAGTTCAGTCATCTTCAAACACCTCCTTGATAACAACAAAATCAAGTTGCCTCAATTACAAATCAAGAGGAGGCTAACAAAACTTCGGACCCTAAATCGTGCGTTACCGGGAGGATCCTCCATCCTACAAAGGATTGCTTAGCTCTCAAGGCCATCATCCAAGCCTTGGTTGAAGCCGGCGTCTTAGCCGAAATAAGCTGAATCAAACTTGACTCAGAGCAAGTATCACAGTATAAAGCTGCTCCCTTTCCTCAGATGAATATAAGAGGTTAAAGCTGCTCTTCCTTCTTACTCACTCAGGCCATTGATTTTGCGAAGAAGGCGGGGTGGATAATCCATGAACGAGAGGTCCACTTCCACATTGAGCAATCAAACCTTGAAGCAGTTAGGATTGTCTCAAATATCGCACGGTCAAACCTTCCTACAGTTAGGACCACGGCCAAAATCTCCTCTCGATTCTTTCCATGAGCGAGAGGTCCATTTCAAGATTGAGCGATCAAACCTTGGCAGTTAGGATTGTCTCAAATATTTGCTGGTCAAACCTTCCTACAGTTAGGACCACGGCCAAAATCTCCTCTCGATTCTTTCCATGAACGAGGTCCATTTCAAGATTGAGCGATCAAACCTTGAAGCAGTTAGGATTGTCTCAAAACTCCTATCCGATCAAACATTCCTACAGTTAGGATCATTTTTAATTTTCACTCCCACTTGGTCAAACCTTCCTACGATTAGGACCACGGCCAAAATCTCCTCTCGATTCTTTCCATGAACGAGAGGTCCATTTCAAGATTGAGCGATCAAACCTTGAACGATGGATGTCTCCAAATTCCTATCATGGTCAAACCTTCCTACAGTTAGGACCATGGTCAAAATCTTCTCTCGATTCTTTTATGAATGAGAGGTCTACTCAACAAAGGGTTCGTTTAGCTCAAGAAAACACAAATTCCACAAGCCTCATTATTCAAAATCGTAGCATAGATGTCATTACCTAATGACACCTAAACTATGCTTTCATGCATAGGGATGTTATCTGTCCCTTATCGAGAGATAGTCGATCTAACACCGGCCGGGTAATCAATTCAGTGATAATTGATCAAGCCTCGTATTCAAAATGCGTAGCATAGATGTCATTACCTAATGACACCTAAACTATGCTTTCATGCATAGGGATGTTATCTGTCCCTTATCGGAGATAAGTGCATCTAACACATCTTTAGGGTAATCAATTCAGTGATAATTGGCCAGAACCTCATTATTCAATATCGTAGCATAAAGTCTAAGAGAATTCACTCTTTTAGCACAACGTAACATGTAGAGCGGACTCGGATAATCTACATGCTAGCCCAACTCAAGCGGTAGTTGGTAAAGGCTCATCAAATCCGTTGATGGTGAGGGTTTGCCAAAATCCTATATCTATCATACAAGCAATAACTTGAGGCAGTGGGTTCACTCTTCTGGGGGTCAAGCACTTTCTCCTATCGTGATTTTAATGCACTTTGTAACTCATTGCTAATGCAAATGTGCCATTACATCGCCTCAGGAAGCTCAAGCATGCTCCAACGGTCACGTGGTGGTCCTTTTGGCGAGACACTTCAGATTGCCCTTCGCTTTCTTCAAGTGGGACAATTCGGATATTACATATAGAAGCTTTTACGGAAATCGATATTGAGAAAACCGGGCGGCCTTTCTCTGAATGATTCTCAAGGCATTTCAATTATAACCCAAGTGGTGACTTTCAAGATGAAGATGATTAGTCCAAAATCGACCCGACATTTCAATCAATTCAAATACAAATGCAACAGCTATTGATCCCAAAGTATGGTTGTAGAGTCGAAAAAGTTTTGTTTGATTGACTTTGAAAAAGAATTACAATCACACCCTCTCGATTACAGAGGAAGAGAAAGATTAATTGACTTCTCTTTTATATGGGTTCTTGGTGGCGAAGAAGGCTTCACTCAATGCTCGCGTAGAGATCCGCTTTAGTTGACGATCGAACGGCGAGTTGATGATTGATGAAGAACTTCGATCTTTCTTATGCATAATGGCGAATTTTCCAAAAGTCTAAAAAATCCCTTCCTAATAAACGCTCCGCGGCTATTTATTGGGCCTTAAGCATGTAACCATCATGCTAAAATTGTGGAAACATGGGTTAGTGAAATGGCGATGCCCACCATTTGACCACGTGGTTATCGTGGCTTCGTGGCCTTCGTGGCCGTTGGCTCTTTGTTATGGCGGCTGCGAGCCGTTAAATGGCGAGCTTAGCTCTTCATTGGTGGCTGAACCTTGATTGAATGGCGAGGTTAAGCTACTTGGGTGAACCGGTTTGCTAGCGAAGGCTGCTTGGCGAACCTCGGTATGCATTTATGCATTTTGGTTGGATAGTAAGCCCATTTGCTTTGTGGCGAACCTTGTATGAAATGGTTGGATGGCGAGCTTACGCTCACGTGGCGAACCTCGGTTGAATGTCGAGGTTCGCTGCTGTAGGCGAACCTCGGTTGAATGTCGAGGTTCGCTGCTGTAGGCGAACCTCGGTTGAATGTCGAGGTTCACTGCTGTAGGCGAACCTCGGTTGAATGTCGAGGTTCGCTGCGTAGGCGAACCTCGGTTGAATGGCGAGGTTCAACGCTATAAGCGAACCTCGGTTGAATGGCGAGGTTCGCTGCTATAAGCGAACCTCGGTTGAATGGCGAGGTTCGCTGCTGTAGGCGAACCTCGGTTGAATGGCGAGGTTCGCTGCGTAGGCGAACCTCGGTTGAATGGCGAGTTCCGCTGCTATAAGCGAACCTCGGTTGAATGGCGAGGTTCGCTGCGTAGGCGAACCTCGGTTGAATGGCGAGGTTCACTGCTGTAGGCGAACCTCGGTTGAAGACGAGGGCTGTTGCTTGGCGAACCTCGGTTGAATGGCGAGGTTAAGCTACTTGGGTGAACCCGGTTGAATAAAGAGCTTTCTTTGCTTGGCGAACCTCGTCTGAAGGAGAGCTTAGCGGGCAACGTTGGGGGCGAGCCTGCAAACTTTGATCTTGTAGCGAGCCTCGTCAAACTTAAGTGTTGTGGGCGAGCCTCGTTTAATCAACTGTTGAGCCGTTTCTCGTCGAACCTCATTGTGAGTTGAGCCTGCGCCTGCCGAGTCTCGTTTTGAAGCTTTAACAACTAGGGTGCGCTGACCCTCGTCACGGAGGATTTTTGGTGTCTACAAGACCCCTTCAAAGTTTTGGACTGAATGGTTGTGTGGGGTGCGGAATACTTTGAATTTTCTAACGGTTATTGGCGAACTTATGCGCCAACCTCGCCGAGGAGTTGGATATGAGGGCAAGGCCATGAACCTCGCACTCCACCGACCCTTGGCGTTTCGTTTCCGATTTCTCTTTAAATCCGCATCCGCGTGGCAAATTAGGGATTAGACCCCTTCGGCGACTTGTCACATCCCGGATCTCGTCGCGGATCTGCGCCGATGATCACGTGAGAGATGGGCATATCTCGGCCGTCGGTTGGGTTCTTGAGACCCTATATGGCATGGCCGAGAGCGCTGAAAACCCTTCCTTGCTCATCTTCTCCAAGCCATCAATCTAAATCGCTGAATTCCTCCTTGCCGCTCGAAGCAATGGCCCCAAAACGCTCTTGCAAAGGCAAAAGCGTTAGGACCGCTCTTGTCGTCAGCTTTCCACGGGTAAAAGTAAGAGCATGCTTCGCCAAAACATGACTTTTACGATCTGCCGTAGAGTTAATTTTCTGGCGTGATTTTCACTCACGGAGATGAGATTGCTCTCAAGATCATATCTTTCTAAGCTAGCGTTTGTTTCGAGAGCTTGCCTCATTTGGCTTGATAAACCTCATTAAGGTTCTTGATCTCCCGAGATCCCCATAGGTCTGTTTTGAAACTTCGCTGTTTGGCGAGGTTCGTTTGTCTGGCGAGATGAGTCTCGTTTGGCGAGGCTCGCTTTCTTGTTGGATGAGCCTCGTTTGGCGAGGCTCGCTTTCTTGTTGGATGAGCCTCGTTTGGCGAGGCTCGTTTTCTGGCGAGATGAGTCTCGTTTGGCGAGCTCGTTTTACGGAAAGATGAGTCGTTTGGCGAGGCTCGCTTTCTTGTTGGATGAGCCTCGTTTGGCGAGGTTCGTTTGTCTGGCGAGATGAGTCTCGTTTGGCGAGGCTCGTTTTACGGAAAGATGAGTCGTTTGGCGAGGCTCGCTTTCTTGTTGGATGAGCCTCGTTTGGCGAGGTTCATTTGTTTGGCAGTTAAGCCCATTGATGGCAGTTAGATGCGTTTGGCGAGGTTAAGCTCTTGGAGTGACTTTGTCCTTTTGAAGTGGTGATTTGACCCTCTGAGACTAACTTCTTCTTCTCTTTTGTGTAGTTGAGCATCCTTCTACCCCATTCCTCAGCGGGGTTCTTTTGGATCAAGCGGTGCTCAAGAGGCGAACGATTTCCTCTCCCCTCTTGTGAGCGTTCACGCATTTGGGGCGGGGTGAAGAGGAGTTGAGACTTCTTTCGAACCTTCAACATCCACCTTGGTTGGATTACGGATGCCTTTGGAATCGATTACTTAGGGACGGATCGCAAAGCTGTCTTTACGTTTGGAGATGATCGAAGATCGGATCTGTTGGACTTGGGTTTGTACAAGTGGCTCAGTGGTAAACTCACGCTACATGTTCTTGCCTTAATGGAGCAGGATTGCTCACGACCTCCTTAAGAGCGCTTCTAATCCTCGGAAGATGGTGGGATCTAACCCTACTCAAGATGGAGTGATGTGCGGTCACTTCTCTGGGGTGGTGCAGTTGGACCGCCATGGTCATCATGTAGCGGTCTACAACACAGGCTTTTCGAGGAGGAGCTTCTGTTGGCGAATCGGTGTCGCGGCCAACACCTTTGGTCGTGCTTTCCATAAGGTGGAGGGCAATTCCTGCCAGGATTCCGGACTCGGTTGGTCTCGATGGGGTTCTTCGCAATGGTGGCCTCGCATCACGAATACATTCTAGAGAGTATCGCCTTGGTGGAGGGTTTGGCCTTAGGGCTCCTATCGAGACAACTCAAGGGCTTGAGGAACAACTCTCAACAATTCTTTGGGATTTTGGAATTGTATAATCCTGATACTCATACCTTCTTCACTCCCGATGGTGAATTGGGGATTGCTTTGCACGAGATGGCTGAGGTTTCTGGGCTACCTCATGGTAGGTATCCGTCGAGTGCGTCGGGGTATAAGAGGCGTGGTTGGAAAAAGATCACCCCCAAGTAGTGGAGACCTATTGGGAAGTGATGTGCCACTATTATATTTGCACATGTAGGCACGGTCGTGCTGATAAGAAGGGGGAAAAGTTCATCAGTCATAATATTTGGGCCCACTACCTCTTTGAAGGGCTGGATGATAAGGAAGGTATTGTGGTGCCCACAGGTCCTCTTGGCGGGTAAATTGTCGCGGCTTGTGCTTGACAACCTTCCGCTTTATGTGACTCACCGAGGCGAGCATGGTTTCCGGCGGGACGGCGTTTGACACTTATATTTATCGGGCGGGGGCGATTTCTTCCAAAGGCGGTGCTAGCAGGCTACCTTATGTTGTGGCTTAAACATATTGTCGTCCCTGCCGGCAGCTTTGACATACTGGCATCTGAGGTGATTTTCCCTGCTGTCTGCTTAGCACACGGGCGTCAATATGCACTTCTCCCTGCCATGATTGCGGTATTCCGCTGCGGGTTCGCGGCGTCTTTGCTATGCCTTACGCCGTAGTGCGAGAACCCAGGGTGGAATTACCATCGCCTATCTTATGGCGTGGTTAGTCATGCATTGCCCTACCCTTATGGGTACACCTTACGCACCGTGGAGGGACAAATTACTCCTTTCATCCGGAGGCTAGAGAGCGTCGATTGGACCAAACATTACATGGCTTCGGTCGGTAGCTCTCAGGGACTATAAGAGTTATTCTTTTAGCAGGTGCCTCCCTCATTTTCGAGGTCAGCTATGGACAAGCTTTAGTGGATGAACCCAATGCTCGGGGTTATACCACTTTATCGGCAGGCGCTTCTTATGGCTCATGAGCATCCGGCGGGGTATCTTGTATGCGTTTAGGTCCTATATGTGTAGCGGAGCCTTATCTACCTTGCCGCTTTGCGTCGGTTCGGGTATGACCAAGCGTATGTCGGTAATCCCAATCCTCTATTACAATCCGGCGGTGCGGCTTAGTTGTAGGAGCGGGGCTTGATGCTGGACCGTCGGCTGGCGGCACGGGTGCTTGTTTTCTCTTCATAGCGAGACCCTCAATCGGGACAACGTTAGCGTCGCAAGTGGCATTGCATGGCGAGCGCGAAATTCGAGCTTCAACATCAACTCTTACGGGCTCACGATTGATTCGGGGCGTTATAGGAAGGCGGACTTCAGCGAGGAGCGCATTAGGGACTAAAGAGTATTTGCATGCGAAGCGGATCTTTGGGGCTGCTAAACCCCAAGTCGGTGTGGAGCCCTCACACAAATCCGACCCTCATGGGACTCAAGAGCCATCCGTCAATCCGGCCCACATGAGACCCGGCGGATATAGATGAGGCTCTAGATGAGTATGGTAGCAACATGCCTTCTTCTGGCGGTGTTGAAGAAACTCCAGGCTGAACACGTATCGAGAGGCACACGGAGATTTTGCTCCTTTTGGAGAACCATCGGAACATATTCAGAAGATCCTCTTGAAAGTTCTACCTCGCCCGGCCCGATCTGTTGGGCTGCGCCTCAAGAAGCCACCCCACTTGAACTGGAGGAAGCCAAGCTTTGGTGCCAATAACTCAAGGATCTAAAGACCGGGGCCTCCTCGGACCAGCGTGTAGTCAGCGGGTGAGGAGAAAGCCTTGATTGAAGTTGCCCGGCTGAGCCCCATTCTTGAAGGCCCTCGATCTTTGCCAAGGTATGCACAGTATCTTGGCGAGCCTCCGGCGGTCGTATTGTTCGGTCGAGAACCGGGATCGAGATGATGATTGGCGATCCACAGCGGTTGTGCACGAGACCTCGCGGCTTTGGTATCGCCACCACTCCTTCGATTGAAGTCCGCCAATCCGTCCTCGGCTTGTCGAGTCGGGTTCGAATCCTTCTGCTGGTACCCCTCTTCTTTTGATTTGTCAAAAGAATACGGGTATCTATGATTCGCCATAATTTCCTCACCATCCTAAAAGAATCTCTGCTCAAGTGTTAGGCGTGGTGGGGACTTTCTTGGGATCAAAGGCGTATTGGAACCTCTCACGGATGTGATGCAAAGCGATAGCGCTTCTGACTCTGTTGCCTTATCGAACTTATCACGAGTGCAGTGAGACCCTTTTCGACAAATGGCGAGAGGCAGTGACCAATCCCGCCGTTCGAGTTGAGGACCGTGCTATGCGGCTTAGGAGAATAAGGGATGATACCCAATTTGAGCTCCAACGCCAACTACTTTCGAGAAGCGGTCTATTGGCCAACTCTTTGAAAAGGCCACATCTACGTATGATGAAAAGGGTTCTTTGGCGTCGGCGTAACCAACAACTCTGGTTGACTCTTACAAGGCACTTTTCGTCGATATTGGGCAAAATTGGCGGAGGCGAAGTGGGCTAGCGGTACGCTATTGAGGAACATCGGACTTTGATAGCTCAATGTACGGCCTTGGAGCCGCTGTGCAAAGCTGAATCTAATAACACGGAAGGGCTAAGCATTCTTGTGAGCGGATGCGTACTTCGGCGGCGATCTTTATAAGCGGCGACGGAGGAGGTCAAGGTCGCCACAAGGAAACTATGGTCAAGATTGCTACCGAAATCCGCCAAACCCTTGAGAACTTGTAACTCGTGTACCCTTGATTTTGTTATAAAATTTCGCCTTTGGTGTCCATTTAATGTTTTCTTGTGCAATTTGCATTTGCAATTTGGAATTTTAGCAAATCCTCGACTATCAGCGGACTTGGTATGTCTTTACCAGCTAGTTTGAGTTGGACTAGCCATACTTTTCCCCTCAGTATGGTGAGTTTTCAAGGAGGTTCTTTTAGGCTTAACTGCTAAAATCTCTCCTCTATTTACAAACAACTAGATTGTAAACGAGCCTCAATTATGAGGATAGCGAGGTTAAAATATCGGCACATCGCTTGGTAGGCCAATGTTGGACAATAAACATAATATTGACACATCACTTGGTAGGTCAATATTGGACAATGAGCGTCATTTATGAGAAATGGCACATCGAAGGATGAAATATTGACACATCACTTGGTAGGTCAATATTGGACAATGGCGTCATTTGAGAAATGGCGACCATTGAAAGGATGAAATGTTGACACATCACTTGGTAGGTCAATATTGGACAATGGCGTCATTTGAGAAATGGCGACCATTGAAAGGATGAAATGTTGACACATCACTTGGTAGGTCAATATTGGACAATGGCGTCATTTGAGAAATGGCGACCATTGAAAGGATGAAATGTTGACACATCACTTGGTAGGCCAATGTTGGACAATAAACATAATATTGACACATCACTTGGTAGGTCAATATTGGACAATGGCGTCATTTGAGAAATGGCGACCATTGAAAGGATGAAATGTTGACACATCACTTGGTAGGTCAATATTGGACAATGGCGTCATTTGAGAAATGGCGACCATTGAAAGGATGAAATGTTGACACATCACTTGGTAGGTCAATATTGGACAATGGCGTCATTTGAGAAATGGCGACCATTGAAAGGATGAAATGTTGACACATCACTTGGTAGGCCAATGTTGGACAATAAACATAATATTGACACATCACTTGGTAGGTCAATATTGGACAATGGCGTCATTTGAGAAATGGCGACCATTGAAAGGATGAAATGTTGACACATCACTTGGTAGGTCAATATTGGACAATGGCGTCATTTGAGAAATGGCGACCATTGAAAGGATGAAATGTTGACACATCACTTGGTAGGTCAATATTGGACAATGGCGTCATTTGAGAAATGGCGACCATTGAAAGGATGAAATGTTGACACATCACTTGGTAGGTCAATATTGGACAATGGCGTCATTTGAGAAATGGCGACCATTGAAAGGATGAAATGTTGACACATCACTTGGTAGGCCAATATTGGACAATGGCGTCATTTGAGAAATGGCGACCATTGAAAGGATGAAATATTGACACATCACTTGGTAGGCCAATATATCACAATGGACATCACTTATGGGAAAATGGTGGACATTGTAAGAATATTGACACATCACTTGGTAGGCCAATATATCACAATGGACATCACTTATGGGAAAATGGTGGACATTGTAAGAATATTGACACATCACTTGGTAGGCCAATATTGGACAATAATCGTCATTTATAAGAAGCGGCGAATATAAAATATTGGTATATCACTGATAAGCCAATACTTAGAGATAACAAGATAATTAATTAAGGGTAATATTTCTTGAAATTCTGGTTGATAAACATCATGATTTTGTCGCCTTCTTGATTGGTTAGAATGCAGCTCCATTCGATAAGCGACTCCCTCTGAATGGTCCTTCCCATTTTGGTTCGAATTTCCCCTTCTTCTTAGAATTGAGGATCATCGGTCGGACGGTGAGCGAGGTCGCCTTCCTTGAAAATCGACATTTAACTTTCTTGTCAAATGCTTTAGAAATCGGACTTGGTAGAACTTCGATATGTTGTTGAGCACGTAGTAAGCTTTTCATCTAGCATTTCAAGTTCCTCAAAGCGTCGGCGATGATTTTCTTGATCGTCATTCCGATGGTTAATGCTATTAAGTAGCGGCGAATTTGAATCTCCATCGGTAAAATAGCTTCACAACCATAAACTAAAGCATATGGGGTGGTACCTGTTGGTGTGCGAACCGTTGTGCGGTAAGCCCACAAACTTTGTCCCAACTTATCATCCCAATCCTTCTTGTTTGAAGAGACCATCTTAGTAAGGATCTTGATGATCGTCTTATTAAAAGCTTGACTTGCGGATTATGGCGGGATAGTAAGGCTGTTGATGCTAAATTCGGATTGAATTTATCGCGAATCAGCGTGAAAGCATGACTGACAAATTGTGGACCATTGTCGTGGACAATCTGTCTTGGCACACCATATCGGTATATGACGTGATGTTTGACAAATTTGATCACATCACTAGCCTTGACCATTCTCAATGGAATAGCCTCCGCCCATTTTGAGAAATAGTCAGTTATCGCCAATATGAAGCGATGTCCTTTTGAAGAAGGTGGGGAAATTGGACCAACGATATCCATTCCCCATGTTTCAAATGGCCAGGACGTTGCGGTAGGATGCAAGTGTTCCGGCGGTTGATGAAGGTAGTTAGCATGTATCTGGCATGCATGGCACCGTTTAGCGTAAGCCACGGCGTCTTTTACCATTGTTGGCCAATAATACCCAAGTCTCGTGTCGGTCCCATAACTTAGGTCGGTGGTGTGCTCCACAAACACCGTCATGAGCTTCTTTCAAGACTTGCTCTGCTTCCTTAGTTGACAAACATCGAAGCAGTAACCCATCATAGGACCTTCTATACAAAGTCTGTAATTGGGAATCATAGTAAAATCTTGATGCTCGTCGACGAATTGACTCCCTTTCTTTTATGTCTTCGGGCAATATCCCATGCAAGACATAGTCGATGATCGGAACCGCCGATCTCGTGCTTCAAGTGACTTAGGTTAGTCTTATTTGCTTGGATTTGTAATGCATATTTTGGTCGAAATAGCTGCCGACTAGACACAATAACCTGCTGAGTAGCATTCTCAGGCAAGGCTAAGCGTGGCTGCAGAAACCTTCTTATCGGCATAAGTGATACGCAAGCGGGGCACATGATCAATGTAAAAGCTTCCAAAGTCGGCTAAAGTCCCGGACGTTGCATGATGAGGATAAGGTCTTAGTGCACGACCGTACTCTCCTCTTAGTTGTTTTACGATTAGCTATGAATCCCCAAATGCTTCAAGGTGTTTCACGCCTAAATATTTGGCTATGTCGAGACCAATCAATAACGCATTATACTCTGCTATGTTATTGGTGCATGGTTCTGACAATGACCGGCTTCAGCGGTATCCGTGGTTTTGTGGAGATATCAACACTACCCCCACTCGGCTACAGGGGGCCGTCGAGTCGCTCTCGCGGCTCCATCAAAGAACAATTGCCACACCTGTTCCTTAGAGGCTAAATTGGCTTCATAAGGTTCATCAGGCATGTCTTGATACAATTCGACTTTTCCTTTCAAAGGATGGTTAGCCATAAGATCACACACAGCTTGACCCTTCACGCCGAGGTTTGAAGTGAATATCGTCTTGAGATAATAATAATGCCCATCTAGCCATTCGGCCATTCAACGTGCCAGGCTGGGTCATAAATACCCTTATGGGGTCGATTCTGGAGATGACGTGTATAGTCAGTCCCACCAGGTAATGCCGCATCTTTTGGATGGCAAAGACCAAAGCCAAACATTCCTTCTGAATGGGAGGATATCGATATTGACGGCGGCGTCCTACTAAGGTAATAGACTGCCTGCTCGTGGCCATTGTCATCGTCCTGTGCTAAAAGACCTGCTAACGCATACTCTGTAGCACGGATGTAAATCAGGAAGGGCTTTCCTGATTTAGGTGCAACTAGCACAGGGGGATTAGAAAGATATGTTTTAATCTCTTCGAATGCCTTAGGCAATCTTCATCCCAAGCGAGCGATACACCTTTCTTCATGAGCTTGAGAAGGGTTGACATTTCCCGATAAATTGGAAATGAATCTGCGAATGTAAGCCAAACGCCCTTGGAGACCACGAAGCTCCCTAAGGCTTCTAGGAGGTGGAAGTTCCTGGATAGCTTTGATCTTGTCCGGATCGAGACGTATACCATCTGCTGTGACCACGAACCCTAAGAATTTACCACTTGACATCCCCAGAAAAGACTTGGTTGGGTTCATCTTCAAGCGATGTGCGCATTATCTCAAATGTTGTCTTCAAGTCATGCAAGTGATCACCTTTGTGGCGACTCTTAACTACTAAATCGTCTCGTAGCATTCCTGTTTTCGCAAATGTTTTGGAAAATGGCGGTCATAACCTTGGTATGTAGCCCTGCGTTTTCAAGCGAAGGCATAAGCGTATAACGATATATTCGGGCGGTGTTGAGGAAGCGGTGTGCTTTTCGTCATCAGGATGCATTTTGATCTGATTGTACCCTGAGAAGCCATCCATAAAAGACATCCTCTCAAATCCACATGTGTTGTCGATGATAATGTCCGTAATTGGTAGAAATCGTCTTTCGGACATGCCGCATTTACGCCTCGGTAATCAACACCGCGGTCGGATCTGTCCGTTTTCTTTACCACGGGTACTATATTTGCTACCCGGTCGGGATCTTTGCACTTCGGATGAACCTGCTTTGATCGGTTTCTCGATTTCTTTCGATGGCTTTCATGACTGAGGGAAAATCATCGTTGTTGTTGTTTAACGAGTTTAGCTCGGCTTAATGTTAAAGGCGATGCATGGCCACTTGAGGGTCTAAACGGCATATCTTCATAACTCCATGCGAAGACATCGATATATTCTGTACCAAAGTGATAAGGCTCTCCTTTTCTTGGTAGTCAAACTATAAACTTATGAATATGGGTTTTGGATTAGATTCATCCCCATATTTATTTGGATTATTTTGTCATCGATGGGTGGTTCCGTTGTTCAAAGCGATGTTCCCATTGCATTCCCATTTCGACTCATTGGATCTTCCAATAGCGGTAGAGATCATCTTCTTGGATCTCTATTGGATCGGTGAGTCATATTGACCATCAAGGACTTAAATTAGCGTCCTATCTTGTCGGAATCGAGGGAATCGCTTGAAGATGAATGATCGATTCACCCTCGGTCATGACATGCCATGAGTGCGGTGGCGACTCGTATCCTAACCCTTTACGAGTTTTATGATAGTAATCATCGGTGGCCTTAGGGACATAGCGGTGGATCGGTGTCCTGATGCCTTTTCCGAAGTTTAGTCCTTCTTTGTGGAAGAAGTCATACCCCATTTTCTTCATCAAATTTTGCGCTGTTGGCGAGAAATATGAGAATTGGGGTTCTTTCCCTTTTGCTTGGGGTTGTTCCACCTCAGCTTGCAATGGTTTGTTAACTTGCCCAAAGATAATGTCTTTCTGATCATCATTCCGGGCCGGTATCACAAAAACTGCTTGCGAAGAGTTGGAGTGCCTTTGGGTCGTCATGAATGACGACTGAATGGGCATGTGCAATGTCGGTTCAGCATACAACCGTGGAAGAATTTCTGACGTTAAGTCAGTATGACCTTTAACACCCGATACGTAAGCTAAATCATAATTTTCATTAAAAGCGACTATGTCGTCATCAGGATCATTCAGATCGATTACAAAGGGTTTTACATCATTGAAAACAACTCCTTGTTCGGATTCTACGTCAGCTTCATTTCCGCTGTCATAGTCCTCGATCTGTGGTTCGTCGGTTTGGCCTTCCTCAAGGTAGTGGACAGAATCAGTAAAATAATTCTCCACGCCTTTGAATGGTTGCCTTTCCGCGACCAATGTTTTAACCACCCCTTCTTCATCCACATACTTCATGCATTGATGCAACGTAGACGGGACGATCAGATTTTCATGGATCCAAGGGCGACCCAATAGCAGATTATAAGATGTATCTGCATCAATGACGTAACAGGTAACGTCTGTCTTCAAGTCTCCTATTTGGCATTTGAGTTTGATCTTGCCCAAGGGACGAGAATTAGTAGCATTGAAACCGTAGATGGTAGTCCCGTCGCTGAGCGGTCTTGGCGGTATCCCAAGATGTTGTATGATCCTCAGTGGGATGATGCTCAATGCAGATCCCGGGTCAACTTGAGCTCGGTTGATTCGGACAGATCCGATATAGCGGTGAAGTACAACGGCCTATCATGTTTTGGGTTCCTCACTTGCATGTCCTCCGATGAAAAAGTAATGCAAGGTATCGGTCCTTTGAAGACGATGACATTGGACACAAACTTACATTTGTCCTTTACGGGAAATGGCGAGGCAGCTTCATTATCATAGCGCTTCATGAGCTTCTACGGTAGATTGAGAGAGACGCAAGAGTTCAAATAAAGTAATTCGTAGGGATGTTGGAGAGCTGGGCTAACACGTCAAACTGGAAAGGAGCCTTCGAAGTTTCAGGCATGTCCTTCCTGAGTGCTTTGTTGTAGCGGATCTCCCTCATTTTGGGCTCACCGACCGGCGCCTTTGCTGGTACACCGGGTGTTGCCTCGGGATACTCGCTGCGAACTCTTTTCGCCTCGAGTGGCCAACAATGAGTACGGGTTGTGCGGCGGTTTGTTGCTCGGTGGAGTCATTGACTTGCTCCTTTTAGGCAGCGAGGTGGCGTTACAAGACTTCCCTTTTGACTTTGAAGAAGTCCATTGTTCATCTGATAACAAGTCAGGATGAACCCACATAATTTCGCCTTTCGGCGTAGTGTAAGGGACCATACCTTGTGCTTCCCGCCGCTGGAGATCAAAGTTCACAACTTTGGCTTCTGCTTGATGGATCGGTTTTACACCGTCCTGCACTTGGAATTCCGCAAAATCGCCAAATTGGAGGGCGACCATGTTTGCAGACACCTTCTTTTGATCCTCCCGCAGAGTCATAACACCTGCTTCTAGCAAGACCTGGATCTTGTCCTTCAATATGTAACATGACCCCGTCGGATGGTGTACCATTCGATGGTACATGCAGTATTTTGGATCATCCGTCCTTGGCCTTCCTCCGGCTTCTTTATTTAGGGCGTGATCTTGTTCATTTTAAGTAAAGTTTTAAGGATTGGGATAACTGGTCATCCTTAAAATCATACTTCTTCGAGGGCGGTGTCGAAGCGTTTGATTTACGCTTGAAGGATCTTGAAGTAGGTTGGGCTTCTGACTAAAGTCTCCTTCCCTTCGATTGCTTTTGAGGAGTAAAATTATTCGTTACCCCTTTAGGACGAGAGTCCTGAGGTTCCTCCGCCTCGATCCTCTTAATCATGTTTTCAACTTGTTCGCCTTGCCTCACCAATTCTTTCCAAGAGTATGCCTCAACTGCACCCATCTTAGAAAGTATGTTGATCGAGAGGTTGGCTCGCACATCCCGATGAATGTAAGCCAGAGGCTGGTCAGGGAGTGCAAAGGCAATTCGAGATAAACGACAAGCGTCTTGTGAGACTCCGTCTTCTTTTGCTTTTCGACCCGACAAAGTGGCCATAGACACCTCGGTGTCATCATCAAAAATCGGGCCATAAAGAGCCTTTGCGAGATCTTTCCAAGAGTTGATAGAACCGGGCTCTAACCTTGAACCACTCGGCGACTCCTTAAGAGTGCTAATGAATAATCGGGTCATAATAGGATCATTACCGTTATATGCCCGATTTGTGCTTGGAAGTAGTAGATGTGTTGTGGCGGAGAACTTTTAGTCAAAGCGCACTAAGTTAAGTGGCTTGAATTTGGGAGGATATGGGACATCGTCCCATTCTATAGGATATGGCCTCGCCACCCGACTCCTTTGATTGACCTTGGGTTTGAGCATCCGGTGCTTTTGGAAATCCGCAACACATGATCTTGCTCTTTTGTGCGCTGGATTCGATTCGCTTCGATGACATTGAGTGGACATCATGATCCGCGTTATAGCCTTCTTGCTTGATTTGGATCCTCCTTAGTCCATCTTCTTCTTGCCCACAAGTTTCTCCATCATCATTTCTAAAGCTTGATGGATTCTTGTTGCGCAAGAATAGTAGCTTGTTGCTCTTCTATTCTTCGTGTCATCTCTTCCTCTCGCTCGCCATGAGGACCGGCACGATCCAAGTCGATATTGAAGGTTGGGATGTAGCCATGCCGAATTCTCAACTTCTTGAAGTACCCCGACCAATTGGCTATAGTCAAGTGGAATTGCCACTCGATGCGAAGGCGGGTGCCCGATAGGCATACAGTATTGATTAAAGTGCCTCTTAACCACGGGAATACTGGCGTCGGATGATTGGGTGCCTATCGGGGTCTTGCTCCGCTTCTCCCAACCATGTTGATAGTCACCCCATGACTATCGCGGGCCTTCGCTTTTAGGGTGGAACCGCCGATGCAGTTGGCGGGTCGGACAATCGCTCAAAAGCGAAGGCGTCGTTGATGAACATTGTGCGCATCGCGAGATGAGCTTCTCTAGCACAATGAGGCGCATATGACTAGCATCACGTTTGCGAGTGAGGTAATCGCGGAGATCAATAGTGGGTGTACCCCCAATTGATTCTGGAAGACGAGCCTCATATGAGAGAGGCTTCCTGGATTGAGTTTGGCGAGCCTGGCGAGGTTGCCGCCTCCTTTGGTTCTGGCGGCGAGGTTATTACTACTAGAGGTTAGATCTGTTTATAGGAGACCTCATGCTGGCGAAGTTCATTGCTTGGACGAGGTTCGTTCCCTCTAGAGGGGACCTCGTGTTTCTGGCGAGGTTCGCCATTCAAACGAGGCTCGTCCTTCAAAGGGACCTCACGCTGTTGGCGAGGTTCGCCACTTAGACTTCGTGACGAGGTTATTTGCTTGGGCTGGTGACGAGGTTCGCCACTTGGGCTAGGCTTCGCGGCGGGGCGACATTCGTCTTGTAGGCGAGGTTGCGATTAGGGCGACCGTCTTGAATTGAATGAACCCCGATGATGATGAGGTTCGTTTATTTTCTTTGGACGATAGTGGAATCCGGCCCAGCGAGACCAAAGCTTCGAGCGCGTCGGCGAGCTTGGTTGTCACCATGGCGTTATGCAGCGCGTCTCGAGTGGACCATTAGAAGGTCCGGTCTTCTCCACGAGCGAGCGAGGCTCGCCCGAAGCCAAAACTTGGCTAACATCGTCGAAGTGGACTTGGATTGCTTAACAACCCATTTCTTAGCCCGGTTGACTTTTGGAGCCTCGTCTTTGAAAGACAAAGGCCGATTGTCGAGGTTCACTCGAGAGGATTCAGCGAAGCCACGGGGCTGAAGTCTCATCACGAGACTTCGGCGACACTAGCGTGTCTTCAGGGCTAGATGCCCGGAGGAGAGAAACTCCTCGTACTTACTCGTCGAATTCGATGACCAAGGTTTGAACCTCGGTTCCAAGCGCAATCTTATCGATTGTGCCACCACCAATTCATCGGAATGAGCGGTTCCTCCAGCGTGGTTAGCCATCTTACGTAGAGTCGAAAAAGTTTTGTTTGATTGACTTTGAAAAATTACAATCACACCCTCTCGATTCTGAGAGGAAGAGAAGATTAATTGACTTCTCTTTTATATGGGTTCTTGTGGCGAACCTCGGTTGAATGGCGAGTTCAATGCTATAAGCGAACCTCGGTTGAATGGCGAGTTCAATGCTATAGGCGAACCTCGGTTGAATGGCGAGTTCAATGCTATAAGCGAACCTCGGTTGAATGGCGAGTTCAATGCTATAAGCGAACCTCGGTTGAATGGCGAGTTCAATGCTATAAGCGAACCTCGGTTGAATGGCGAGTTCAATGCTATAGGCGAACCTCGGTTGAATGGCGAGTTCAATGCTATAAGCGAACCTCGGTTGAATGGCGAGTTCAATGCTATAAGCGAACCTCGGTTGAATGGCGAGTTCAATGCTATAAGCGAACCTCGGTTGAATGGCGAGTTCAATGCTATAGGCGAACCTCGGTTGAATGGCGAGTTCAATGCTATAGGCGAACCTCGGTTGAATGGCGAGTTCAATGCTATAAGCGAACCTCGGTTAAATGGCGAGTTCAATGCTATAAGCGAACCTCGGTTGAATGGCGAGTTCAATGCTATAGGCGAACCTCGGTTGAATGGCGAGGTTCGCTACTTGGGTGAACCGGTTTGCTAACGAGCCCATTTGCTTGGCGAACCTCGGTGGATGCATTTATGCATTTTGGTTGGATAGTAAGCCCATTGCGTAGGCGAACCTTGTATGAAATGGTTGGATGGCGAGCTTCACGTGGCGAACCTCGGTTGAATGGCGAGGTTCAATGCTATAGGCGAACCTCGGTTGAATGTCGAGGTTCACTGCTGTAGGCGAACCTCGGTTGAATGTCGAGGTTCACCGCTGTAGGCGAACCTCGGTTGAATGTCGAGGTTCACCGCCGTAGGCGAACCTCGGTTGAATGGCGAGTTCAATGCTATAGGCGAACCTCGGTTGAATGGCGAGGTTCAATGCTATAGGCGAACCTCGGTTGAATGGCGAGGTTCAATGCTATAGGCGAACCTCGGTTGAATGGCGAGGTTCACCGCCGTAGGCGAACCTCGGTTGAATGGCGAGTTCAATGCTATAGGCGAACCTCGGTTGAATGGCGAGGTTCAATGCTATAGGCGAACCTCGGTCAAATGGCGAGGTTCAATGCTATAAGCGAACCTCGGTTGAATGGCGAGGTTCGCTACTTGGGTGAACCCGGTTGAATAAAGAGCTTTCTTTGCTTGGCGAACCTCGTTGAATGGCGAGGTTCGCTACTTGGGTGAACCCGGTTGAATAAAGAGCTTTCTTTGCTTGGCGAACCTCGTCCGAAGGAGAGAGCTGCGAACTTTGGCGTTGGGGCGAGCCTCGCCAAACTTTGATCATGCGAGCCTCGTCAAACTTAAGTGTTGTGGGCGAGCCTCGTTTAATCAACTGTTGAGCTTCGTTTCGTCGCGAACCTCGTATTGAGTTGAGCCTCGCCTTTGACCGAAGTCTCGTTTTGAAGCTTTAACAACTAGGGTGCGCTGACCCTCGTCACGGAGGATTTTTATTTGTCTACAATGGTCAGTGACAGCGTAGCCGAGGATTCAAGCTGAAGCAAAACATGGGCCTCTTCTACAAAGTTCAGCGTTGAGCGAAGCAAAGCATCTTATCCAAAGTATTCCGGACCTCGACAAAATACTGAGGAGCGAAAAACTTTGGAGGGTATCTGTAGGCATCAAAATTGTGAAGAACCTCAAATATGACTAAATCATGAGAAGATCGAAGAACAACGTCGTCGAAATCTCAAGAAGTCAACACATGGGAGATTGTGTCTCGCTACGGTCGCGAGACACTTGTGTGTGCCTCGCGACGAAGCGAGACACCTTGATGTGTCTCGCTATTAGCGAGACACTTGTGTGTGCCTCGCGACGAAGCGAGACACCTTGATGTGTCTCGCTATTAGCGAGACACTTGTGTGTGCCTCGCACGAGCGAGACACCTTGATGTGTCTCGCTATAGGCGAGGCACTTACTTGTGTCTCGCTAACTGGCGAGACACCTAGAATACTTGGAACGAGCTCTTGAAGGGTCTAAATCAATGCTGATGGGGCCCACTTGACTTTATCAATGCAGAGAGACGTTCAGACACGTTAATAAGCGGTTACACGCTGAAGATACGCCCACTAGGCGTAATTCTAGGGCATTTAATCGTGCCTAAAAAGCAGGAAAACCGTTACGGCATTTGGAAGGGCGGCCTTGCCTACCCGATCGCGAGGCAGCCCTCTTCGCCGCCAGTGGCGGCCAAACCTCGCCCGATGGCGAGGCGCTAGCGTATGGCGGCTCGGCTGCGCGCTGCTTGCAAAATTCACACTTATGACACTTGTGTTTTCAAGAGGGCACGCTTCCCAAAGACTATAAATACCCTCCTACGCCCACTTGGGCGTGGGTCGCCATCGAAGGGAAAAGTCGAAATCCAAGCTTAGGAGTTCAAGAACACGATCCACGCGGAGATTCCTCGAGTTTAAGCCTTGACTTATTCTTGAGAAGAGTAGATATCTTACCTTGCTAAGATATTTCTTTGAAGTTCTTGTTTCCTTTGCGAAGCACTAACTAAACCCGTCGATTCGACGATCACGCTTCGGTGGTCCACGGATTACGCTGGCCCCCAAGACAGTAAAGTCCCACAAAACAAGAGATCTACACTTGTAGCGTCTTTTGTTCGAGTTTGTGAGAGAGTTATTTAATTTTCATTGTAACTGAGAACCAAAAGTGTAATTTTCTCTAGTTTTACAAATGGAACCAACTTTCGACCCAAACAGTACCCTGAGAGGCAAGGAATTCTGTGAAGCGACGGGATGTATATTCCCCTCCGGAATCTGAGCGTAGGGTTTTGATACGAGAGGAGAATTGTGTGAGGATCATGATGACAAAGTTTTTGTAGATGTCATATGCATCAGATTTATGTTTCATCAGGTAGACCCATGTGAAACGGGAGTGATCGTCAATGAATGTTATGTAGTAACGATTGTCACCACGAGATGGATGTGGAGAGGGTCCCCAGATATCGGTATGGATGAGGTCGAATGGAGCGGAAGTAATTTTATTATTTATTGGAAAGGGTTAGGCCAAGTGTTTTGCCAACTTGCAGCCGGTACAAGGTGACAAAGTGTCAGCAGAGAAATTTCCTAATTTACCAGTTGTGGAAAGGGTGCGAAGACGAGATAAAGAGAGATGACCGAGGCGACGATGCCAGAGGTCGCAGGTGGTTGGTTTGGAGTTAAGAAGGCGAATGACGGATGCCGTGGGAGTGGGAAGGATGAGCTTGTCCATGTAGTATAATCCACCGATATTACTGCCAGTCCCAACTGTTTCTCCCGTGCGAAGATCCTGTATAAGACAAGATGAAGCTGTGAAGATAGCAGTATAATTGTGTGAAGTGATTTGTGAAACTGAAAGTAAGTTCATTTGGACGTTGGGGACGTGATGTACGTTGGGGATTGAGAATTGAGGCTTAATATGTAGGTGATCTACAGAGGTCATGGGTAGTGGTGTGCCATCGGCTGTGCGAATCATGGCTGTGGGCGGTAGGGATGTTTGATTGTGGAGGTATATTTGTGATGACGTAAGATGATGTGTAGCACCCGAATCTAAAATCCATGAGTTAGTTTTTGTACTTGATTGAATGACATACGAGGTAGCTGCCGAACCTGTGTTAGGTGAGGAGGTAGATGGATGTAACGCCTGTAGGAGATCAGTGTATGATGGTGTTGTTGATGAAGTTTCGTTGACAGTAGCCTGGGGCATTGGTGGCGGTCTCCTAGCTGACCTTGAGCGACACTAATCCGTAGTGTGTCCGCAGAGGTTGTGGGTGTCACACCATTGTTTGCGTGTGAGGGTGAGGCCGGGTTGTTGTTGTCTCGTCGACAAGGTGTGCTGATGATAAGGAGGACCACGGTGGGTGGATGAGCGTGGGGCGGTGTGGACGGAGCTTGGACTGATGGAAAGGGTGTTGAGGTGAAGATGTGTTTCTTCTACCGTAACTCGCGGATACCGCCGAGGGTGGGTCTTGGTGACCGGTGGATGAGTTGGCTGCAGACAGATTCAAACTCTGGTCGGAGCTTCATCAAAAACTGAAAGAGACGTTGCCTATCTCTGTTGTTGTGGTGAATGGTCCTGAAAGCAGGATTAGTGAGAGGTGTTTCAAGGGCGGCAAGTTGTTCCCAGAGATCGAAGATGTGGGTATAGAACTCGCGGATCGAGCGATCGCCTTGTGTAACCATGAATATCTCCTGGTATAGTTAAAACTCTCGAGCGTCGTCTGATTGTGTATAGAGACGCTGGAGATATGCCCAGAGGGATATGGCAGTGTCGAATCGTGCGAGCTGAAGTCGGATGGAGGGTGAGACGGATTGAACAATTGCAGCGATGACACGATCTTCAGCGAGAGTCCAGGTCATGAAATTGGACTCATAAGAGGAGAGGGCAGCCGAGTCCTTGGTGAGATCACCTGTAGGAGTTGGTTGAGTTGAAAGTTTTATTGTGCCATCGATGTGTCCCCAGAGCCCATGACTACGAAGGATGACTCGTAGGGAGTAGGACCAGAGACGGTAGTTATCGCCGTCAAGTTTTACATCAATAGATTGTTGATAAAAATACATCTCAGGCGTCGTCATAGTAACTTGATGTTGAGGATCTAAAAAGATCTAGTTTGTCGGCCAAATGATTAGCACAAGATGTGGCAAGTCAAATGATTGACGTAAGATCTACGAAGATCTGATTGATGAGCCAAATGATTGGCGTAAGATCTATGAAGATCTGAGATCTATGAACTCTTGTTGTGCGCAGTGAAAATTTTGACAGCACCTCTAGTGCACAACAAGAGAGTAAGATCACAACTAAATCCCCGTTTCACTAAGGAAATAAGAATTGACAATGATATATCTCAGTAAAGTGAGATATACACTCTTCATCTCATCAGTTCTAGGACTGACCTGTCGAGAGAACCTAACAAGCTATTCTGGTTGATAAGCTAAACGATTAGCTTTAAAAATTTTAACGGTGGATGAACAAGATCACGGTGAATAGTATTGATAACAAGCATCTACCGATAAACAGCGTCAACTAGGGTTTATGAGGGAATTGGAGAGAGATGAGAGGGTGTCTCTGATACCATGTTAGAAGTAGAGCAAATCAAGGGAAAAAGAGCAATTCTATTCATTAGTATTGGGGTCTATATATATAAGAGGAGTAGTCTCATTCTTCTACTCTATCCGATGTGGGACTAAACAAAAAGGGGTCTATTCCTATATTTAACATCCTCTACATCAGTATCAGTAGAGAATGCCCAACTCATTAATAACCTTCTTTGATTATGTGGACCCCATGTATTGTATTAATTAAATAAATTATACAAAATCCCTTTTAATTGTGGGACTCATTGAATGAATCAACCTTATTTATCCACTTATATAATTGTTGGCATTCTCTACAATTTAGAATGCAAAAGATCTCCTCTTGCAATAATCTCTCACTACAAACAATGATAATAAAATGTAAGCTGTTGACGGGCTGGTAGTAGTAGCCTATCGATCCAGCAATATTGAAATCTTCAAGGTGTACTTTTTTTCCCCCTTCGGTTTGAGAAGGGAACTTCTCCGTGATTCTTCAAGGTGTACTTTAAGCTTGAATTACTACAATTTAAAAGTAATGAAAGTGGTGAAATCTTCTTTCGTTCTTGTTATGCTCAACACTCGTTTGTAATGGATTGAAGTGTTCAATAATTTATGGAAACCACTGAGAAAATAATTAGCTTTCCGATTCAAATTATATTAAAAAAAGAATAAAATCACAACAAACCTCAGTAGATTAATTATTTCTTTTAGTTTGATTGATATTTTTAAGAGTTATATTTGTATTTAAAGCAACTACGTAATCCACATTTAGTTTTTTAATCGAAATTGGATAATAGACTTGGAAAGATCTTGAATATTTTAGAGGAGCTGATCTCTCATTGGACCCACAAATTGGGAAACTATTACCAAATGGGAGTGTATTGTGTTGCATTCGTGTCTTAATGTTTGTTGTTGAGGTGTACCAAAAGACTTTTTTTTTTGGATAGAGCATATCAAAAGATTTTGAATACCTCCTCAGTTCTTGGAACATTTGCTAATTAATAAGACAACGACTAAAAAATGGAATAATCTAAGATAAATTAAGTTAGTTTCTTTAAACATACAAGGTACAAAGCTGATGGCATCTTGATAAATAATCTAAGATAAATCAAGTTAGTTTCTTTAAACAACCATACAAGTTTAACTAAGCTAGACGACTTGGTATTATCTTACTTCAGAATGCGTAACTATTGTTTGACGTCCACTTTATAATTGTATTATCACGGTTTAGAGGATTGAAGTCAATAAATAAAAAATCATTTCTTTCTACAATTTTTTGGTTACTAGTCACGGAATATGATAGATTATTCGTTTCTTTGTACTTGTAAGTTATATACCACATGGCAAATAATAAAGTCCTAAATTTTGGGAGGAAAAAAAAACCATAGATTAAAGGAGTATGTTTTCTATGAGAACAATGCACCACTTGTTGCCATCTCAGCCTTGTAGGGGGCAATAAAATACCCAAACTGCCCTCCTGCACATCATCTCAACAATTCAAAGCCTCCGCACGGTGCGGAGCGTTCTAATGTGATATGCACTCATAGATTAAGTGTGAGACCGTGGCTTTGCTAAACATAAAATATTTTGAATAAGTTTACTGATATAAACCAAGAAGGTTCTACCAGCTCTACTTCATAATTGAATTGTCAATAAACTAAATAATGTTTTAGAGTACTTTGCTAGTAATGTATTAATATAACCAAATTAAACTAATTATGAAAGCGAACTAATGTCTATAGAAAGTATCGGTATTAAAACTAATATTTTAAAGAGTACATATGTAATTAGTGTTATTAATAAATAATTCAGTAAAGTGCAAGTTTTCAAATGATGTAAGGGGAAAACCTTTAAAACAAGATGCATGTATAAGTTCGCTCTATAAGGTTTGAACCAATACAAATCATATCAGAATACTTCATCTGATATTCATATATATTGTAAAACCTTGGCTATAACCGTATATCAACTTTTTTTTTTGCCTGACAATTGGAATCTAGGTCCTTCAAATTCGATTTGTATAACCTGGATGCATCCAAGACCCCAATTCGTGATATTGATACCGTAAAAGTTTTTGTATGAAGTCAAATACTAATTTAATGTGGCGGCAATTGCTAATACTTTTTGGGAGAAATCGGATCGTGCGAAGTTCCGACGATCCGAAAAAAAAGGATGGTTTTCGGACAGATTTTGATGAACAACTTCAATGGACCATAACTTTTATTTTCATCGATAGAGTCGCTATTATTATATCTTTTCACAGAGCTTGGAAAGTGGTCTACGCATTGAAATGCTTTGTCGTTCCAACCAAGTTTCGGAGTCAAAGGAATTTGTCTTCAAGCTTAAACTGTGCGTCAAAAAGTTTTGGTCTCATTTAATTATAATTTAGCTTCTAATTTTTATAGAAAATATTTTTATTTTAGGAAGTCTATTTCTTTTCAGAATAACTAGTTTAGTATTTTTGCATTGTTTTATGCGCTATATACCGGGGACGAGTTTATGTAGACTCTTAATATTGGCTTTTATACTATTTTGAAGTTTATATCTTAGAGTTTCTAGGGCTTGTGCCGTATTGCTCATACGAGAACTAATAGTTATTTTCTACAGTTATTTTTTTTATTACGCTTCCGCTACTTCAAAATTTTATTAAGATACCCATCAATCAACAAATAAAGAAGAAGACAATTTATGGGGCTCGGTTGAGGATTATGAAACTTTAGGACCCATCTCTGATAGAAAAAGATTAACGCACTGAATTGAAATTGACTATTGATTATTTAGAAGTTAGAACATGCTAGTTTCCAATATGAACGAATTTTAAATTTTTGCCATGAATAATTACGAGGGAATCATTATTAGAACACATGAAAAATTGCACCAAATAAAATTTTGCCCTCGGTTGACTGTATTCCGCTGTATTTTGCTGGCTTTTTAGACAATTAGTCCATTGTCTTTCATTCATCAATTGTGTGACTCACACTCTTAAACCAAACACACCACTGAGTCAAGGACACGTTACAAGTTTTGGTTGCTCACTACTTCGGGGTGGGTCAAGTTTATGCGAGACCTAACTTATCTTTCAAATAGATCATTTTCAGAAATTATATAAAAAAGAAAAAGATTGTGCATTATATACAATTTATGCGTTTAGATTTGTTTACTTGCTAGCTAATTGACAATGATGACGGAGACTCATCTCAAAACCGTGGGTTTTGCCCTTTGGGGGCCGCCACTTCTTTGTGCTTATCTCAATTCCCATCAACTTTGTTTGAAAAACAAGCGTCGCCCCTTGGAAAAAAAGTATATCCACAATTATTGATCACTTGTCAAATTTCATCCTAAGAAAGGACATTTTGACCCGAATCTAAGATGGCTATCCTTAACAAAAGAAAAATGTCCAATAGTTTATCATACAATTTCAATCTAAACAAAATTTCTCAGGATATAATTTTCAATTTGATTATCCTTTACGGATAGAAGCATTATCTATTCTATGAATTTATCTGCTCAACTAATAATAGTATCAACCAATCATTTAATCAGAGCAAGAGAGAGGTTATCCAATAAAAGAATTTATTGTAAAAATATCTGTATCCATGTTTTTCCTATTTATCCATTTTCTTTTTTAGTAACACATTTATCCTTTACAGATTGAGGCATAATCTAATCATGTAATAATTCTCATGTGCTAACATTAATATGTTTATCCTTTACGGGTAGAGTAATATCTATTCAAGATATTATCTTATCGTAATCATCCTAATGTAAGTGGGATGATATACACCATAAATAGAAGATTTGTAATTTTCAAAGTAACCCTATGTGAATGATATAGATCAACCATTCCTATGGGCATTCTGATAGAATCCTTACTCAAGATTATCTGCTCAACTATCAGTAGTTCCGTCTAATCATTCAAATCTGATAAAGAATAATACTATCCCATAAAACAAAAAAGATCTATTGTAAAAACCTCTATATCCATTTCATATCTAACATTTCAATAACTTTAAATCCAATTATCCAGGTCACCAACCAACCAATACTCACACGCCACCGAAAATTTTATTTGAAACCCCACCTCCACCTCCACCTCCAAATCCTTTATAAACGCCTAAACCATCATCCCCCTTCTCAATTTCTCACTATTTTTTTTTTCCCTCTCAATACAATCACCAAAATCTTCTATTAAAAGCATTGAATCATGAAGGCAACAAGCAAATTAGGCAAGTGCTTGAGAGCCCCAATCCGAGTCCTGACCAGCGTCCGCGACTTGTACATTAAGGGCATGAACGGGTGCGCGGGTAGAGTTCAGTCCGCGGGTGCGCTGGCCTACCCGTCCTTCACCGAGTTCAACTACGTTTATAGTCACTCGGCGAGGTCGAGCGCCAGTGACGACGATCTCCGCGAGCTAATACAGGCTGCGTCGGTGGGCCGGGTCCAAGGCCCAGTTAGGCGAAGCCAGAGCGTTGTGGTCGGAAGGATTGATGAGGATGAGCCTTGCGAGTTTAAAGAGGATGTTAAGCTTGGATCCGATTTGTTATTTCCTAGGAGTAAGAGTTATGCTGTTGGGGTTAAGAGAATTAGGACCAAGGTTTTGGTTTGATTAAGGCGTGTTTTCATTTGGTTTATTTAATTTAAGGTGGTGATTGGGTGTGTAAAGGTAATTAATGGCATAGTTAGATGCATTTCATTATTTTTGGGTTTGTGTTCTTGGGTATATCATGATCATTGCATTTACTTTTCTTGGTTTGTTAGCGGGATTGTGAATTTGTGATGTATGTCTACAAGTTTGTGCTATTTTCAGTTTTCTCAAGTATCTCTGGCTTTGCGTTTATAAAAATGTAGATGCTAGAAAGTATAACTATTCAACTTTGATAAGGATCTTAATTTCAAGAGAATTAATTAAATAGCAAGAACATAGGAAGAAAAAAAATTAATTAGATGAATTTTCAAGAACATAGTGGCTTTAATTAAGTTTTTATCTTTTATTGTTTGTCCTGACTGTAACCTTGATGACAGAGATACTAGCTTATTTAATTTAACGCAGATAATAAACTCAAATTTCTACTTAATTCGATTATTTTTCTTATTCTTTAGTATAAGAATTTATGTTCACAAATGAGTTTAAAGAATTAAATTGGCTGTAATATCCTCCTTCTTTTAAGCTTTTAATGGCTATTCCTGCTATCAATAATAAAATCGACAAGCCTGGTCGGAGACCTGCATGAATTTCCAACTAAGAAAATTTAAATTAGTGTGATCCTAGACATTGAAGATAAGAGAAGTATTGCTTTAAACAAGAAAAGGTTGGCTAAGGCAAGCCAAAATGGATGAGTCATGAAACTCATCATTAGCACTAACGATTCCATGCGCTTTACGCTAATCGTGTGTTATAATCTTTGAATTCTTTTCCCATATACATCTACCTATGATGTTTTTGTCTTTCTCCGTAGACTTCCCGACGATGAATTTTTCAACTACTCAGCATCACGCATGAAATAACTTTGGGGCTTCTTTGATGTCAATCCGCCACCAACAATTTTGTTCACATGATACGGCACATCTTTTTCTTCATTCACAAGAAGTCTTTATGCGTGATGGTGACTAGTAAACCACAGATCAATAACATTCCCGAGTGTGGTATCCTGTTATATATATTGAAGATTCTGCGTAAAAAATGACTGAATATGCAAGGGATTTAGGATCAGTTTTTTTCCTAAAGGGTAAGTTACGCTAAACCCTCAAGAACTTCAACATTTTGAGGTAAACCCCCAATAACTTTCAAACTCGCATAAAACCCCCAATAACTTTTGGAATTGTAGAAAACCTCCGAATAAGCGTTCGCGTTTTGCGGATAACCCCCATAAATTTGAACCAAAAAATAGCATTAAAATGCATTTTGAAAGTTATTGGGCGTTTAGTGTAATTTACTCAAAAGATATTGAGGGTTTTCTGCAAAAAAATATTGGTTGTTTACTGCAAAACTTTGAAAGTTTTTGGGGGTTTAGTGCAATTTTCCCTTTCTCCAAAATGTGTTGGGATTGGCAAAGAACTTTATAAATGTTGGTAAATAACTTATAAGAATTAAATGAATCTCTACTATCTATAATCTAATGAGGCCTTATAATGACTATCGACTTTCACAATGAACTTTTTTCTCACTTGAGTTATAACCTGATCAAAATGCGACCCCCACGTATTGACCATCAGTTGAACCTCTTAGAGAGTTAACCTACAAGCTTAAATGGTTAGATGTTAATTCTAACTTCCTATCCAAGTTTGTAATTATCAACAAAAAATTAATGCGAGATGAGCTTGTATATATCCATTTCCGTGTGTATCCAATTACCAAATAAAGTTCCGATCTGAAAAATGTCAATGAATTGACTCAAATCACATCGATATGCCCTTATCTATGGGCTAAATCGACATCAATATTCCTATAGCTGAAATCATATGAATTTCTTACAACAATATAATGTGAGATCGTATATATAATTTTGTTTTCCATATTATTACGATTTTCAAATACAACATGGCTCGCCAACTGATTGAACAGTGTCTCAAATCAAATTTAATTGCTTTCGTATCTTTGAGCACAAATCAACACTTTTCCTATCACTATCAAAATTATCACCTAGTTCGGTGGTGTACAAATTGAAAGTTTTGGATGGTGACGTCTTGGCCGATTCCGTGAGATATATTGTCATCAAAGCTGTTGCCATGTCCTAGGAGCACTAGAATCCACAAATAAGATTAACTTGGCCATTGCTTGGTGTGGAGTTGTGGAGCAAACGCGAAGGGCGATTATCTCTAGGAAATTAATAGATAACTAAAACTCTAACAGTTGTAGATAATGTTACTTAAGAAAAATATAAATTTAATAGAATCAAAATAAAAGCTGGAGTTATCCTTAATTTGTGTTGGACGGTGTATAAATATTCGTACATTTTTATGAACAAACAATCATAGAAGAACTATTTTTTTTAAAGTAGAACTCCTATCAGACCAACCTATTTACGTGGGGCTGATCTGAGCAATATAAGGAAACGGTGAAATGTTAACACTGTCACTTAACTTGACATCCCTACGGCTCGGAACACCTTATACGGTGCAAGGTGTTCTAAAAGGATTCACACTCTTTTTTTCATTTTTCTTCTATTGGTTTTTGATTGCACTTGGAGAATAAAAGAAAAAAGAAAAAAAGAAAAATAATGACAATCCAAATTGATCCAAGTTGGGCACGACCTTTTGAACGTAATAACCAAAATAAAAGAAGGGAGTCTAAATTGGGCATATTCAAATTCAAGTGGACCGAAATGGCCTAACGGGCTTTGATTCTTGTTGTATATATGCGCCATCTAAATCATGCGTAACTACAAAACAATTGCCAAATCTCAATATACGCAAAAGCACCTTTAAATCATTAACTTTAGAGGGGGAAAAAATTCTTCAAATTAACAAATCATTAACTTTATTGAATATGGCGAGTAAAATTTTATTGAGTGGAAGTAGTTTTGCAAATACAGACATGACGGTAATTTTGCAAATATAAAGATTTGATAATTTTACAATTATGCACGATGTTAAGGGTATATATAAATGCCCTCTGGCTTTGCCACATCCGCAGCGTCCATCTCCCGTCCTCTCCGGCCTCTTTTCTTCTGTTTTTACGGTGCAGGCGGCGGTCTCTTCGTCTTCTCATCACACGATGTCTCATTTAACTCTTCCTCTCCGCCGCTGCAGCCGCCGCCATTTCTCTTTCTCTTGGCTCCGATTCAACAACTCCATGTCCACGGCGGCAGAGCCAGAGTGGAAAAGAACCCTTTCCCTCCTAAAATCCGAAAAAAACCCAGACCGAATCCTCTCAATATGCGCCTCATTCTTATCAACAAAAACCACCCCCTTTTCTCATCTCGATCGCTCCATTCTCTCCGCCGCCATCACCTCCCTCTCCTCCACCAACTCCTCCTCCTCCATCCGCTCCCTCCTCACCTCCCCCTCCCTTCCCCTCCCCTCCCACCTCCCCATCCTCCTCTTCGGCCAAGCCAACATGCTCGCCGACGCCATCTCCGCTTTCCAGACCAACAAAAGCAACACTACTCAATCCCTCAACGCCCTTTTATTCGCCTGCATCCTCTCCAACAACCACCGCCTCGTCCCTGATCTCTTCCGAGATTTCCCCGCTCGCTATCGCATTACCCCTAATCTTATAACGTACAACACCCTCCTCAAATCCCTCTGCCAAAATGGATCCTCTTTGTCTGCCTTCTCGGTGTTCGATGAAATGTCGAAGAATGGGATTAAGCCCAACATGACTTCGTTCACTATAGCTCTTGCTGGTCTTTACCGTGATCAAAGATTGGATCTTGTCGACAAATTGCTTAGCTTGATGAAGAAGCACAACTGCCATCCTCGGCTTTCTGTTTACAATGTTAGGGTTCAAGAATTGTGTAAGCTTGGGAGAGTTTGTGAGGCTGAGGAGCTCTTAAAGGAGATGAAGCCAAATTGGGAGACGTACCATCATTTGATACTTGGGTTTTGTAGCGTGAATGATTTGGATGAGGCCAAAAGGGTTTATGGGGAGATGAAGAGGAGAGGGTTAGTTCCGGAGAGCAGTTGCTATTTTACTTTGATTCATTATCTTTGCAAAGGTGGGGATTTTGAGTTTGCGCTGGGAGTGTGCAAAGAGAGTATGGGGAGGAATTGGGTGCCGTGCTTTTCGACGATGAGGAGACTTGTGGATGGACTCGTGAGTATTTCCATGGCCGATGAGGCTCGGGAGATAGTTGCCAAGGTGAAGGAGAAGTTCCCCAGCTCTGCTCATTTGTGGAAGGAGATAGAGTAGGCTTTAATTGGTCTCAGGTGTTTATGCATGGCCTTGAGTTGAGGAATGCCAGCCTCTTTTCCTTGTATATGCTAGCTCGGAGCGGAAATGAACCAAATAATTAACAAATAGCTCGCTAATTGTTTGCTTAATTATAGTTATATTCGATTCGATAATTCATTTGATAGTAATTAAATGGTTTTAGTTTTTAGTTTATAAACAAGTAGAATTTAACCATATGTGTAACCGATTCGTTTGATTATCAAATATTTACATAAGCGTTTCAGTTCTTATGATTTGTTTGCGTTCATTTGACGATTGGTACTCGGACTTTTATATAATTTCCATGATGTCAGTAGTAATACCATTTGCTATATGGAAAGGCCTAGAAATCGATTTTACCCATCTATATTCAAGTGGGTATACTTTTGGCCCAATTAGGTTATGAACTATTTCGGCCCGCTATAAATTGCAATTTTTTCTTTCGTTTTGCCCCCCCTCTTTCCCTTTGTTTGCATTTTGTGTTCAGCGCGGTGGTTAAAGAGTGAATCGATATTCCCGTGTTCTAGTCTTCTCCGTGTTCTGGCAAGAAGTATTTTATAAAAGAACAGAATTCAAAAAGAAAACATTTCCCTTTTTTTTCTTCTCGCAAGAGGAATTTGGGGTTTGAACAAATTTCAACGTACCTCTCTCGAATATGAAAGCGACTTTTATGACATTAACCACTTAGGACTATCTAGCTTTATGACATTAACCAGTTAGGCCATTCTAGCATTGATATAATGATGATATGTAGCCAATAAGACTTTTGAGCTGAGAAAAACGCCTTCCGTTGGTAACATTATGTTATTATTCTCAAGTATATCAGAGATGCGTTGCTAACATCATATTATGGTGTTCTAACATTTTTAGGGGCTATGAAAAGACAAAACCGGGAGATTAATTCATCAGTTGCTTCTACTAGAACAAAATTTAAAAAAATGCCTTCCATTCCTAAGTTGTTGGAGCTTCAATCTTCTCTAAAAAGCATCTCTTGAATTCCTTTGAAAAAATTAACATCCAATTGATGTGAAAATGTTAAAATCCAATTCATGTGAAAAAATTTAACATCCATCTCACATTCTCTACGCAAAAAAACAATTAGGAAGAACAATATTTTTATCAATTTTCAAAGAAAAGAGTGTCTTACGCAATAAAAAAGTGGAAATAAGAAGCAACATAATATGTAGACATGGGTTATATAGTGATCCGGATATGATCCATATCAGCGACACGCCAATCAAGTATGTAAAAGTGATACACCAGCCCATTTACTCTAATCTAAAACACTTGAGTTGTGATAAGGTTATATATAAAAAAAAATTCTTGAAAAGAAATATTCTCCTTTATCAAAAAAAAAAAATCTACATTATAGATATAATTTTCCTAAAAAGATAATCTTATGGGGAAGATTTTTCCACTAAATTCCGTTAGGAAAAAAATTAAAAAGATGCAACCTCGCTCACAAGGTAAGGAAAAATAAAAGGTACTTGAGATAAGGATATGCTTTTCTAAAAAGTTGAAAATGACAAGCTAGATTAAATTTCACACTAACATGGAACTCTAACATCTACTCCAGTACAAAAGAAAGATGATGATAATTTCCTTGCCGAATAAAAGCTTCACTACCTCGCAAAGAGGAAAGTAGAAGATTGTAGATCCATGAAAGACTTTTTGTGTGTGCGTGTTACTAAAGCTAAACCCGCTTTAAGCAGAAATTGATTTCTCAAAAGTACTATATAGACTTTTTGTGTGTGCGTGTTACTAAAGCTAAACCCGCTAATTTAAGCAGAAATTGATTTCTCAAAAGTACTATATATCTACAACCCACTATTATTATTTGCCAGTAGTAGTTTCTCTACTGAGCAATGCTCTTCACGGCAAAGGCTAGTGAATTATATTGATTGAGACCTAACCAAAAGTCTTGGTCAAATTAAAAGAACACTGCACAAAGTTATAATTTTCTAATTCTTTTTTAGATGATAAATCGCATGAAAATAAATTAAATACTGAAATGATGTGTGATAAGAATATAGGATACGCATGTCGTCAATTCCTAAATGACCATGTAATAAGGTCTACTTGCTCAATTATTCTCTTGACGTGTCACATTTGACATGGCTTAAGGTCCTTCAAGAGGTTGACCTACGACATTAAGACACCGACCTTTTGTATTTTTTTAAGGGATCAACTTCGGTGTTCTCATAAAACAACACGGTTAAGGTGCGCATTGTGGACAATTGTATTTCTTAAATAGAAAATGCCAAAACAAGTGAAGTTAAAAAGAAAAACCTAGATATTTAGCTAAGTTCCATTGGCTCTTTTTTCATTACATAATAGGAAAATCAATTTTAAAATGTTTTCATTTTGTCAATTCCTGTGCCTTCTCGTTTACACGTCTAAATCTTTAATATTTTTAAGATCATCCTTTAAACATAATATTTTATCAAATTTGTCATGTAATTTATGACTAGGCTAATGTATTCCTTTTTAAATCCATAAAATAATAGTACTCCATCGTCGAATAACCACTTATTCTCTTACTTTATTTGAAAGGAGGGATAAATATAATTAACAGTTTCTTTAATAGATTAGCTATTTTTATTTTTAAAATCATCTTAATAGAATATCGAACATTATTTGAATTTTAATGAAGGTCATGCTTATTTGTTTAACGAAGATTTATACATGAGTTAATAAATATAAAGATTCATAAAGTAATTTTAAAAGCAACAAAGGCTAAGTATATATCTTGAAATTTCAGAATATGTTATTCTTCCATTCAACTCTTTTATAGATCATCTTCCTATGTGAAGTGAACCAAATAACTCTAAAACATCAAAGAACAAAAATAAATAAATTGAAGCATCAATGTACTTTTATAATTTGCAAAAGAATAAAGATAAAAAATGAAGAATCAAAGTACTTTCATTTATTTGTTTACATATGAACATGCTAAACAATTTTAGATATTTAGGTGGCACCCTTGCCTCCTCTCAAACCGACCTATAAATTTCATCTCTCTAATCACTCGACGTCCAAAAATCCAAAGTCACCAAAAAACAATCCAAAACACCCTTCAACACAGCAACCCCCCACCGTTGACTTCTCTGACCCCAAACAAAACCATGAATTTCCAAAAATCTCCGAAATTGCGCCCCCATTTATTTCATAATCCCTCCATTAATTCTAAATTTAATTCCATTCCATATTCTAATCCCCCACGCCTCCTCTTTCATCTCCTCATTAAATTCTGTTCACGCCAAACTTCTCCTCTCGCTTATTCTATTCTTTTCTGGCTGCTGATCCCACACTCACTGGGCCCCACCAACCGTTGGAAGTTCCCCCTTGTTCCTCTTCGCTCAATCCGTCACGTCTTCAAGAAACCGAAACAGAGCTGTTTTCGTTTTTGTAGTTGTTGTTGTTGCTGCTCTTGTTATTTGTATGAACTCAGCAAGGGAGATTTTCTACTGGGTTTTCTCTTCTTTGCTTCCTTCAGTGCAGTGAAGAGAAGAGGAATAATCCAAAATCCCCAATTAAAGAGCTCTCTAGAAAGTAAATAAAGTGTCCACCTTTTTCTCTGTTTTGGGTCGTTTTGCTCTGAATTTATTTCCTTAGTGGCGTTTTTTTAGCGTAAAATCGTCGGAATAACAAAACCCAGATCGCAAAATTTTGTCTTTGGGTCGATTCCTGATCGTTCCAGGATGCCGGCTAGGGTTTTGCCTTTAGAAGAAGGGAAAGATTTGCTACCCAGAGCTCAACCTAAACCTTTTCCATTGAGAATTATCAAGATTTTCCTTCTGTTCCTGTCTCTGGGCGTTGTTATATCAGTACTCAGCGTGTACACAACTCGCTATTTTGATGTTAAAAACGTGATCTTGCAGCCTCGGGTAGGTTTAATTCAGCAGTGTTTTACTGAGGAGAATGAATTCAAGCGTTGGATTAAGCCTCTTTCGAGCTTGAAGCACTCGATGAATGATGAAGAGCTCTTTTGGAGAGCTTCGTTTGTTCCTCAGCTGAAGAAGTATCCGTACAAGAGAGTTCCTAAAGTTGCGTTCATGTTTTTAACGAGAGGGCCTTTGCCGCTTTCTCCTCTTTGGGAGAAATTCTTCGAAGGGCATGAAGAGTATTACTCGATTTATATTCATTCGTTGCCGAATTATAAGGCTGAGTTCAAGTCGGATTCAGTGTTTTATCAGAAGCAGGTTCCTAGTCAGGTATTTTTTGGGTTATATATTCTGATAATTTTACATAATTTGATTGATATTTAATTGATATGTCGTGTTTCTGTGTTGGTCTGTTTTTTATATAGATCATTTGTTCACATATAGAATTTTTTTGCTTGTTGTGACACATCAAACTTTGCTTTTCCTTAAATAATGCTAGTGATTGAAAAAAATTTGTTGTTAGATATAGGTGTTTAAGTGTTATTCCTTCGCCATGAAACATGACTTCATTTGAAAAGTGCGTTTTGATAATATTAGCTTGCGTAGTATTTTGAAACTAGAGTATAAAATTACAAACTTAATATTCACCATTGGTTCGGAGTTCTTGTGTAGTTAAACAGGTTTTAAGTTGATATCGAAGCCACCAAGGTTTGAATTTCCGCCTGATGTACATTTAAGCGGATTTAGAAAGATCTTTCTGTGTAAAATTGTCTAGGTTTCAGCCCATGAAAAGATTGCTCAACCAACAGGGACATATTAGAATATAAAATTATAATATTCAATTCTTACTATAGTTTCAGAGATACAATATAGTGGAAGGGACTTTAGATACTATTATAGAAATCACCCATTTTCCTGTAATCAGGAGACTTTCTCTAAACGAGACGACTAAGTGTCTTGAACCTCAAGCTGTCCCATGGACCATTTAAGTAGATTGTTTATATTGGTTTGTGTAGCCTATATCTCATTGTTAACTTGGTTGCACTTTTTCTGTAAGTGGCTCTGTATGTTAGTCCTGAAGTTTTGTTATGCTGGAACAACGGATCCTGTATATATCTTGTATATGAAATCGTGGATATTTAGTTGTAGAGGGGTAGCATTCTAGATGATTGGATCACCAAAATTAAGTTTTTGTGGCATTAATGAGAAGAGAACTGATGAAGGAAGAAACACATTTAATATGAGGAATATAGCTCTCTGACTTTTGGACCGATTCTAAATTGGGGCAGTTTGTGACTTTCCAATGAATCGTGTTATAACATATTGAAGAATTGTGTTGAGAGTTTGATCTTTACTAGGCTAGTTATTAACACTATCTGTTTATCATACATTGTGCCAACTCCAAGTTTGATGCTATCACTTCTTCCTAAATTTTACACCATCAGTGCTAAGGATGCCTATCCAGTGTAATGCATTGGATAGTGGATTAACTTGATTTGTCAGATAGGATGAGAAATTGCTATTAGTTAAGACTGAATCAGCTCTCAGTTTCAAAATTAAATTATGTGTTATTTTACTCTTGAATCAACCGTTGTCCCTCCCTCTCCTTCTCCCCTTCTTCATCCTCCCTACTACTACTCTCTATTGTCAGCTTGATATGGTATCAAGTACTGGTCAAAATTGTCAACAGAAGTCTAACTCAAATTATTGTTTCCCTTGAGAAATATCAAGTAAATCATTGAACCAATTTTTTTTGACTCGGTCAACATAGTTAATCACTAGCTCGCTTTCCTTTTCTTCATTTGATATTTTAACCTTGAATGATGCCAGCATAAATTCGGCATATCTTTTAACCTGACTCTTGAATTTTTGTCAAATATTGTAGACCAATTGACATCACTTTCATGATTTGGGAGCCTTATGATATTGTACATGTATACTATATGAATAAAGAATCGGCATATCTTTTTATTGGTGAGATGTTTCTATGTATGCTGCCAAATAGTGTTTTTAAAATCGATAAGGTTTTCCTACACTTGGAGTGATAATGTACTATATTTTGAATCTTGTTTATACCCTAGGACGACTCTCGTTAGTTTTCATCTCCTATTTTGTTGGCTGGAGATCAATTTGACTAAGTAAAAGACAATTAAGATTATCTACTCTTTTGGTGCAGTTTATGTGGCGTCACGTGGCTCGTGGGGACCACTCCCCCACGAGCGACCACGAGATGCGTTTTCGAATACGCGTCTTGTGGGCGCTCGTGGGGCCCATGCCCACGAGTTAATAACCGCGTTTTTCGGATGCGGTTATTAACGCGTTTTTTAACCCGTTTTCACTTGTATAAATAGGGTGAGGCGCCTAGGTTTTTTTTTGGTGGCTGAAGCTAGGGTTTTGAGGTGTTTGGGGAGGCCGAAAATCAGGTGAGAGAGAGGGTTTTTTGAGCCGTCTTTTGAGGGAGATATTTGTGAGGGTTTAGAGAGTTTTGTTCTAGGGTTTTGGTGTGAGATTTGTACCCTATTTGTATTCTCTTTCTCTCTAATAGTAGATCTCCTCCTCCTTGCCCCGTGAACGTAGGCAACTTGCCGAACCACGTAAAATTGGTATTTTTACTGTTGATTTAACTTGTAATAGCTTTTAGGTTCCCTCGACAGGTCAGTCCTAGAACTGATGAGAGGAAGAGTAAATATCCCACTTTGTTGAGATATTTACTTCAGATTCTTGTTTCCTTGGTGAGACGAGAATTCTTATTGCGATCTAGCTCTCTTGTTGTGGCCATTGTTCGGCAGAGGTGCTGTCGAAATTTCCGCTGCGCACAACAAGTGATATCAGAGCCCAAATTTCAGATCTAGGGTTGTGAAGTTTGGTGGAGGAAGATTCTTGTTTGAAGCTTAGTTCTTGGAGTTCTCGGCTTCGGTGGAGATAACATTAGGAGTTACCGTTGGAGATTTCGCTTTCCTCTTGTGGTTAGGAAATCTATTTGGAATCCGATCTAGGGTTCAGTTGGGTAATTCTTTAATCCTATCAAAGTTATTCTTTCTCTACAATTTGGAGTTAGTTTGCAATGGGAGAAGAAGGTGAAAGCAGCAAGTCAATGGCGAGTACAATACAAATGCAAGTTGGTTTTCAGAACACCAAAATTAATGTGGTGAAATACGACGGAAAAATCAACTTTGGTTTGTGGATGAGCGACATACAGGATGCGCTCAATGCTCAAAATTTGGAGGAGACCATCATGGTCCAAGAGAGGCCACCTAAATATGAAGAGGAGGTATGGGATAAGATGAATAGAAACACGTGTGGGGTGATTAGGTCCTGTTTGGAACAGGAGCTGAAATATGATGTGATTGGAGTGACGTCTGCAATGAAGATGTGAAAAATTCTCAACAATAAGTATCTCATGAAGAGTGTTGAGAACAGGTTGCACTTGCTGCGAAGACTCTTCAGGTTTCAGATGTCCGGAAGCACCTCACTAGCGGCTCATGTGAACAACTATACTAAGTTATTGTCCGACTTGGCAAATATTGATGAGAAGATAACGGATGAGTACAAGACAGTTATTTTATTGGGCTCCTTATTGGATGAGGAGTATGACACCTTTGTACTCACTTTGTTGAACGAACGTACTTCTATCAGCTATAGTGAAGTTACTAACGCATTGACCAACCATGATTTGAGGAGGAAGGACAAGGAGACTTCCCGTACGAGTACTTCAGGTGAGGCCTTGTCGACGAGAGGTAGAAGCCCATATCCGAAAGGTGGCAATAGAGGGAGGTCAAAGTCAAGAAGGCGCCACCAATTGTCAAAGAACCAATGCGCATTCTGCAAAGAGCAGGAACATTGGAAGAGAGATTGTCCAAAGCTCAAGGAGAAAGAAAATGGCAAGAAAAAGGGCCCGAAGGCCAATGAGGTGAATATTGCTAAAGGCGATGATTCCGACGATTCGTGCTATTCTCTATTGATTACTCCGGAGGTGAATCATGTGGAAGCATCAGATTGGATGCTTGATTCCGGCGCTACTTATCATGTGACCCCTAGGCGAGACTGGTTTGCATCTTTTGAGAAAGTCGACAGGGGTGTTGTCATGGGAAATGATCAACCCTGTGGTATTTTTGGGATAGGTACCGTGCGGATTAGGATGCACGATGGAGTAGTCCGTGAGTTGAAGGAGGTGAGATTTGTTCCTCAGCTGAAGAAAAATCTTATCTCAGTTGGAGCTTTGGAGGCGAAGGGATTCAATGTGACTTTTAAAAACGGTGTAGGGAAGGTTACTAAAGGATCTTTGGTGGTGATGAAGGGAGTCCGCAATCGAAATTTATACTATCTGAATGGGAGTACCGAGATTGGCCATGTTGCTTCAGTTGTTTGGTGAGACGAGGCGAGCTTTGGCACTATAGGTTAGGACACACAGGTGAAAAGTCACTGCAGGCGTTATGCAAGCAGGAGCTATTAAAGGGAGCCAAGAGTGGAAAAGTTGAGTTTTGTGAGCATTGTGTTCTTGGCAAGCAGACAAAGGTGAAGTTCGGAACAGCCGTCCATCAAACGAAGGGTATTCTGGACTACGTGCACACAGACGTTTGGGGTCCCACCAAGACGGCATCACTTGGTGGTAGACATTGGTTCGTCACATTTGTTGATGACTATTCTAGGCGATGTTGGGTGTACACCATGACGAAGAAGAGTGAAGTCCTAAATATATTCGTGGAGTGGAAGAAGAGATTAGAACTGCAGACTGGGAGAAAGATCAAGATGTTGAGATCCGACAACGGTGGTGAGTATACTTTAGACCCCTTTCAGCAGCTATGTCGAGACGAGGGTATTGAGAGACACTTCACGGTTAGTCATACACCGCAGCAAAATGGGGTGGCAGAGAGATTGAATCGATCTTTGCTGGAGAAGGTCCGATATTTATTGGCGCATAGTGGTTTGAAAAAGATCTTTTGGGCTGAGGCACTTACATATGCGAACCACCTCATCAACAGGCTGCCTTCATCTGCGATTGGGGGAAAGACCCCTATGGAGAAGTGGTCAAGAGAGCCAGCACGAGATTATGACCAGCTCAAGGTATTTGGGTACCCTGCATTTTATCATGTGAGAACAAATAAATTGAAACCGCGAGCTAGGAAGGCCATATTTGTAGGATTCAAGCGTGGTGTCAAAGGATACAAGCTATGGGATCCACTTGATAAGAAGATTGTGCTGAGTAGAGACGTCACATTTGATGAGGCTTCTATCTTGAAGCTTCCCAACTCTCATCAGGTGGAGAGTGACCCGACGAAGGAGATATCGCAGGTGGTGGAGATCGATGCAGCTCCACATTGTCCAGATGGTACAATATCCATTAGAGTGCCGATCGAGGTGACGCCAAAGCAGCACGACGGTGACACGGAGGATATGAGTACGATATGCGGGATCGTGGACCCACGGCCAGTTCGTGATTCTATTGCGGTTCGAAGACAGAGGAGAAACATACATATGCCAGCACGGTATGTTGACACAGTTGCATATGCACTTCCGGTGGAGAGTATCGATGAGATGATACCTACTACATTCAGAGAGGCCGAGCAGAGTTCGGAGGCTGATTCGTGGCAGGTAGCTATGCAGGAAGAGATGGAGTCTCTTCACAAGAACGATACATGGGAGCTTGTTGAGCTTCCGAAGGGACGGAAGACAATTGGTTGTAAGTGGGTATATACTAAGAAGGAGGGCATTGAAGGCACTCCATTGAGGTTCAAAGCTAGGTTGGTTGCGAAGGGCTATGCACAGGAGGAAGGTATTGATTATAATGAGGTCTTCTCTCCGGTGGTGAAGCATTCGTCGATTCGGATTTTACTAGCATTGGTGGCACAGTATGGTTTGGAATTAGATCAGTTGGATGTGAATACAACATTTCTTCATGGTGATCTTGATGAAGAAATCTATATGACTCAGCCATTGGGATTCCGAGCTGCAGGGAAAGAAAAGTTGGTTTGCAAACTAAAGAAATAGATATATGGTTTGAAGCAGTCTCCTCGGCAGTGGTATAAGCGATTCAATGGTTTTATGCTTGGTCATTCATACACTCGGAGCCAGTTTGATCCTTGCGTATATTTTCGCAAGTTGAAAGGAAGTGCGTATATCTATTTGTTATTATATGTCGATGACATGTTGGTTGCCTCTATTTCCAGGTCTGCTATAAATGAATTGAAGCACAGCTTTCAAAGGAGTTCGAGATGAAGGATTTGGGTGAGGCTAAGTGCATTTTAGGGATGGAGATCGACAGAGATAAGAAGAAGGGCAAAATTTATTTGACACAGATGGCTTATTTGAAGAAGGTTCTACAGCGATTCCATGTTAGCATGGATACGAAGCCAGTCAGTGTACCATTAGGAGCCCATTTGAAGCTTCGGTTGACCTTTCACCGAAGACGCTTGAAGATCGAGAGTTGATGTCGAAGACTCCATATCTGGCGATTGGAAGCTTGATGTACGCAATGGTATGTACGAGACCGATTTGTCACAAGCGGTGAGCATGGTTTGAGATACATGCACGATCCAGGAGTGGGTCATTGGAACGCCATGAAATGAATTTTGAGGTACATTCGAGGTACGCTCAATATTGGTTTGGTTTATGAGCGGGACACTACAGGTGGGCAGTTGTGCGTTGGTTATGTTGATTCGGATTATGCCGGATTTGGATAAACGCCGGTCACGACGGGTATGTGTTCACTTTGACCCGCATGCCGGTGTGTTGGAGATGCACCTTGCAGTCTACGGTTGCTTTGTCTACGTCGGAGGCAGAATATATGGCAATTACGGAGGCTGTGAAAGAGGCGATTTGGCTTCGAGGACTTTTGGAGAAACTTGGTATATCACAACGGTCCATCACCATTCATTGTGATAGCATGAGTGCTATCTATTTGGCGAAAACCAGGCTCTTCATGCGAGGACGAAGCACATTGACGTTCGTTATCACTTCGTTCATGATGTTCTTGAAGACGGTGATGTGGAGATTGTGAAGGTCCACACGAAGGATAATCCGGCAGATATGCTCACAAAGGTGGTTCCGAGCAACAAGTTTGATCATTGCAGAGACTTGTTGCACATTCGTGATTGTTGAGGCCGTTGGCGGCCATTTGGATGAACTACGTGAGGCTTGATTCCTTGGACAAGAGGATACGTAGGCAGTCTTTATAATGCAGCCGGTGTTGATTTTGAAGGGGAGGAGATTATTTGAACTCTCGTTTGGGTTCCCGACTTGTTGTGGATTGAGTCCGTTGTCGTGGATTTATTCACTTCGTCCTGGACGCAACAAGTGGGACATTTGGTTGTTTTGATGTCGGCTCAGTTTAAAAAAAAAAAACTTCACCGAGATGGAGAATTGTGGCGTCACGTGGCTCGTGGGGACCACTTCCACGAGCCCCACGGACGAGCGTTTTCTGAAAACGCGCCTCGCGGCGCTCGTGGGGCCCACGCCCACTAGTTAATAACCGCGTTTTTCGGACGCGGTTATTAACGCGTTTTTTAACCCGTTTTCACCTGTATAAATAGCGTGAGGCGGCTAGGTTTTTTTTTGTGGCTGAAGCTAGGGTTTTGAGGTGTTTGGGGAGGCCGAAAATCAGGTGAGAGAGAGGGTTTTTTGAACCGTCTTTTGAGGGAGATATTTGTGAGGGTTTAGAGAGTTTTGTTCTAGGATTTTGGTGTGAGATTTGTACTCTATTTGTATTCTCTTTCTCTCTAATAGTAGATCTCCTCCTCCTTGCCCCGTGGACGTAGGCAACTTGCCGAACCACGTAAATTTAGTATTTTTGCTGTTGATTTAACTTGTAATAGCTTTTAGGTTCCCTCGACAGGTCAGTCCTAGAACTGATGAGAGGAAGAGTAAATACCCCACTTTGTTGAGATATTTGCTTCAGATTCTTGTTTCCTTGGTGAGACGAGAATTCTTATTGCGACCTAGCTCTCTTGTTGTGGCCATTGTTATTGAGTCTTTGCTTGAAATTTCATTGCTTGAGTTTAGAGTTATAACAAGATTCAGATGTTATAGATGATAATGATAGTAGTCTTCTGTTCCTTTCCTTAGTGGTCTTCTTCATTCTGTTAGTGTGGGATGAGAGATCTATGTTTGACCAACTTTTGCACACTAGATTTCTCAACTATTTGAAGCCGAATTCCCTTGCTAAGAATTATCCAATTTATTGTAGGGATTATGCTAACAGACAAAATTGAAAGTAAGCAGGAAACCCAATATGATCTCCCATTGATTAAATTACGTGGTTCTCAGGAGAGAAGCAGGGTACCTACAAAATTAGGATCTCACTTTTATTTAATAATAAATTTATTATCAAGTAAGGAACTCAAGTTTATATAATAATAGATTTATTAATGCCTTGCAAATTAGGATCTCCCATGAGTTGGATTAACCGGTGAGTCTGTGGCAAGTTCTATATTTGCTTTTGGGGTAGTCGTTGAGGTTATGCAAATGACATTTTGATGAATATAAAGTGACCAGAGTACTGGATTCTGTGGTCTATTATAAGTTTATGAAGATATAGAACATTTTATTTAGAGGCTACTATAAATATTCAATAGAGATCATTATTTCTTATTCACAAGGTGGTATCTCATTCGAAGAACGCGAGCCAATGAAAGAGGTAACTTCCCTTGGAGAAATATTTGACATTGATACTCATTCTTACTTTTTTCCTTTGATGAGGAAGTGGAAATTAGACTTTGATAAGTAGGATATATTAAAATTCTCTATTTAGTGTAATATTTTGTGATCAGGAAGTTGCTTGAATGTGTTTGCTAGGACATGACATTAGCTGCGAGTATGTTATAACTATACATTGTAGTATGAAGCTTTTATCTAAAAAATTATTAAAATTTCTGATCAAGACTTGCTTGTGTCTAAAGCATCTGAAAGTCAGCTGGAAGGAATGATAGAAATAATAATTTACATCTTATACATCATGTGAGGTTTCAGAGATTGAAACTGCAAATAGGCTGTCTCATGGGAGGAATGAAGTGGTACTATTCCGAGACAATTTGTTTATTTTCGATATTCAGCTAACTCTGCTTGTTCTTCTCCTCTTAATTAAGGTCAATATATTCATTCCTATTGTATAGGTTAGCCTCATAAACAAAGATATGGATGCAGGACTTTATGGAGATCATCATGTTTAAAATTAACGGGTATTACCAACTGAGTAGAATGAAAATGCCACAGAAATTTTGCAGCTTATTAAGAAAAGTGATTTCTATATACTGTGACCATCTTCAGACTGATTCTGTAGATAAAGCAAAACATAGGCTCTTTCATTGAAGCTGTAACTGGTGGAATAGCTATTTGGTTGCTCAAGATAGAAGTGAAATATGATCACTTTACCACATTTACTACATAGACAATGGTATGTGCAGACTTATTTCACGTAGTTTTCATGAGATTGGTTACTTTCTAGTTCTTAAGCAATTATTGTGGAGCTTAAGCTTCTGCCCAAATTTCATCGATGAAAATGTCATTGCCCTTTTCAGGAATCACAATATGAATTGATAAGAACTTGAAAATGGCTCCAGCTGTAAGCACAACTTGATAGGCTAAATCTCATGAAATGTTTTCAACATACCAATTCCTGAACTAGGAAATTATGGCAAGGGAGGGGCTGGGCATAGTAGGTGAGGTTGGTGGCCATCGATCAGACACTAAGTCACAATGTTCCCACTAGGCTGAGAATGAGCCGGGTCATGTTAAATGATGCTCTCTGTGCAATTGCATTCATCTATGGAGTACCATGTGAACAATTTTTTGAATTAAATACCTTCTTGGAAATTATTATTTCTTATCATGAAAATAATTTGTACCTCAGCTCCTGACAATACTAACTATGGATGTCATAATGTTGATTAGACTTACTTCATTTGATGTATTATTGTTATAAAGTGCCAATAACTTCTTTTTGCTTACCCTAGTCCACCTACATGACTAGGTAAAAAGGGGGGAGTTTGGTTTCTTGCCAAAATAATGAGTCATAATAATTTGCAATGAAATTGGGAAGTCTGTAGAATTTTTTGTTTAAGTTACAACTATTAGGATAGAATTAAAGCATGATTGTTAGACGAAGAGTGCTTTTCACACAGGGCATGATTGATAGACGAAGAGTGCTTTTCACACAGGACACAATTGATGTTAGAAAGAAGTTTGATCCAGCAGCTCTCGACCGAAACCTAGTCTTATCGAGCGCATATAGCAAATGAAAGGAGTGGAAATGCTTGTGTTGAGTTTCTCAAAAAGAAATGTGTTTCAAGGTAATAGTAGCAGTGTTATAAACATCAGAATAATTATAAACGATTAGTTTCTCATCATTGTGCTTCCTAAATTAGCAAATGAGGTGGCTTTTGATTAAGCAAAATGGAGGAAAGAAATTATCTTGGCAAAACCGAAATAGAATTCGGACAAGTCTGTTGTTACTTCTGCTGCTACAGATAGTTTCCTATTACATTATGATGGCTTCATAATGTTATTCACTTGTTCTTGAGAAATTCGTGGTATCCACCTGTTTTCTTACTGAGAAAATGAGACTACAGATGCATCAATATTTGAATTACCTCATCATAGTGCTCATAGGCATACAAGGCCCTTTAGGAATACTAAGTTACAGGTTAAAGCAAACAAAGAAAGGCCTAGAAGCTAAAATCCAGACTGCTGGTTAATAAGGTGCACGTCCATTGCCGGCGTCTATTAGCTGATTGTTTCCTCTTCTTACTGCAAGTTTTGATAAACTTTATAATTTTGTTATTACCAAAATCTTATATTCCGAGGATTCTTATTGGTAAATTACAATATACTTTTCTAGGGGGGATGTATGTTGCCTTGCAGTTTTTCGGTTCAAGAAAAAAATCCTCGTTGCACATATACCCTGTGTAGTATCGCGGTTTTCAACTTACTACCTCTGTAATTTCATTATTCAAAAAGACCCGTGGGTTTAATTTTTTTGATTTTTTAAAATTTTGGCCGATATTGCCCCTGGATGAAATTAGTGAGTATATATATGAAGGTAAAATAGTCAAAAAAAATTAACCAGGGGGTCTATCTGCAACAATAAAACTACACGGGTAGTAGCAATGATACTGCAGAGAGTCTATGTGTGGTAGTAACAATGATACTGCAGAGGGTCTACGTGCAATTAACTCAAAAAACGTTGCCTTGCAGTTTCAAAACATCAGGTGCAATTTCTTTCAATATCTTATAACTCAACACTTCTATGTGTGCAGGTGGCAGAATGGGGAAAGATGACTATGTGCGACGCTGAACGAAGACTCCTCGCAAACGCACTCCTCGATCTCTCAAACGAGCGGTTCGTTCTCGTCTCAGAATCCTGCATCCCTCTCCACAACTTCAGCATCATCTACCAATACCTAATAAAATCTCGAACCAGCTTTGTTGGCTCCTTCGATGAACCAACCCCTCATGGCCGAGGCCGATACAGTCCAAGAATGTACCCCGAGGTAACCTTAGCTCAATGGCGCAAAGGGGCTCAATGGTTTGAAGTTAATCGAGAACTAGCAATCAAATTAGTCTCAGATACAAAATACTACCCAAAGTTCAAAGATTATTGTCGACCAGCGTGTTATGTGGACGAGCATTATTTTCCTACAATGCTCTCTATTGAAACTCCAAATCTCATTGCAAATAGGACTGTCACTTATGTTGATTGGTCGAGAGGTGGAGCTCATCCTGCAACATTTGGGAAAGGAGATATCACTGAAGCGTTTTTAAAGAGAATTATTGAAGGTCAGAAGTGTTTGTATAATGGCCAGCCATCATCACTTTGTTTCCTTTTTGCTAGAAAATTTGCTCCCAGTGCTTTGGAACCTTTACTGAACTTTACAAATACTCTGCTCGGGTTTTCTTGAAGTGATGTAGAGAGGCTGAAGATAGAGAGGTTAGGATACGGCAGTATCATATTTTTGTTTGATTTTACACCAATTTTCTTATGTATAGGTTGGACTAGAATTATCTGAATTAATTACATTATACAAGTTTATTGAGACGATCTTTATACATTACAGAAATTAGTCTCTGAAGAAGTTTCACATACATTGTATTTCATTTTGCCCCCTCTAAAAGATTATGAATTATTGTTGGATGTCTACATCGAATAAATTGGGTGAGATCCTTACAGATACTGATATAGCTTTTCTACTGCTATCATCAAATTCGTGGGGTAGTGAGGCTCAAACAAAAAACTTTAAATTATTAGGTGACTTTGCTATGTAGATTGGCGACAATGGTAAGGATTCATGACTCATCTCCTCATATGAACCATACGGAGTTTTTAGGTCTGGGCCCATCGCATGCATGGTGTTTGGACTGAGTTCAGGTATTCACATGGAATCAAACACCTGTGGGTCTCCATGCTATCATTGGCTGCGGTGGTGGAGTTAGGATTTTTTTCCTCGATGGTGTGTAAATATAATTTATCATACTTGTATTTAGAATTTACATTAATAATTTTACAATTTTATTCCTTTTAGTGCTTTCATGTCCTAATTCTAGTGATGTCCTAAGTAATAAATACAACTGAAAAGAAATAACAATCTGTATAAATCAAGCAAGCAATTGATGTCCTGTGACAATTGGTCACCATGTGGAGGAGCGAGTGATTGGCTTAAGATAATGATTTGATGATTTAGACACATCTACAGGAGAAAATTCAAAGAAATATTCAATTCGGGTACCTCTTTAAAGTTGATTAAGAAAGGAGATATTTCGAATTTTGACATCCTCCTTTTTATCCCTAATCAAAAAGTAAATATCCAGTTTGGAATTTATCTATGTTTTTACAAAGTTATTTAATCGAATTCTCCAAATCCTATCCCTATCTACGCTCTACCTGTGTTGCTTTTGAGTCTAGAATTCGAATTACTTTGCAACAAAAATTCCTCTCAGTGAGATAGGATTGAGAGTTGACTGGCGAAAAATGCATAACAAAAACAAAACAAAACAAATCCCAAAAAAACCCAGAAAAAAAGGTATAGGATTTGGAGTTATTTTCTCCCTTGGGAATTGTATCATTCTCCTCAACTCCGTTGGTCGGAGCAAATGGAGGTTTGTTGGACATGACCCTGATTCATCAGAGTCATTAAGGGGTTTCCATGAGACGAGAAGGGGTTTGTCGAAGTCAACAAAGAAGTGGTCAAAGCTGACGAGAGGTTTGCTGGATATGGCCATGGTTTGTTGTAACTGATAAGTGGTCGAACTAAAGACGATGAGGTTATGTATTATATATATTTTTCTTTTTTTCTTTTTCTTTTCCTCAAGGGATCAGACTTTGTATATGTCATCATATATGTTTGTATCTTTCTAGACTATTATTTTCTTTTTAATAAAACCCTTATGGGCTTAGTCCTCATAGTTTCTCTTAAAAAAAATTGTTACCTCTTCATTTGATCTCATTATACCTCTTCTTAAATGTATAATTGCCCATATTTTACAAAATTTGACCGTTGTTGTCTTTTACTCTCTTTACATTTACACATACATGTTCTAATGACCTCTGGTTGTCATTTGAGTGCGTGTGTATATTTTCTCTGTCTAGACCTAAATAGTGTAAGATCTCGATTCTGCATCATTTATTTTCAACTACAAATCCTATCGAACCCGCACGCGGGTTCGATAGGGCGAGAGGGGCGGTTACCAAACCGCCTGATATTCCTTGGCGAATGACCTCCGCATGCGGAGGTTCTGATAGGAGCTGGACTCTTTATTTTCTGCTTGCTATTCATACGCCTCCAAAGTTAGTTCAGGCGTGTGTACAAATTCTCTTTTGCACTCTTGCAACCTCTATTTATTTTTTACGGGCAAAAAGCTTCTTGCAACATATTTTAGTCATTACTTATCTTGAGCTTGTGTGTCCCTAGTGCGATCAAACACGCTTTTAACCATTATCGATATTTTTCTCAACTTCCAGTGTTAAGACTGCACGATTCAACTTTCCTTTCTTTTTCCTATCACTAACAAAAATAAACAAGATTAATTAGTGACAAGTGACAACAACTCTCTCTTTTCCTCATCAAAACCGCATTAGTTCTCACCTACTGCCAAGAGATCGTTCATCAAGTGGCCAAGCCCATTATGGCCACCCACAAATTTCAGTTTCTTCAACTTAACGACACATGTCTTCTCACTCACGTGGACCCCACCAGATGATAGGTACACATTTTATCAGAACACATACATAGAAGCGGATAATCTATATCATTCATAAATGCTTAGAGAGTCAAATCACCTCAATTCTATAAGGATGATTGTGAAAAATATTTATATTCCAAGAGAAATAAGGGTTTTTTTAATTGCAAATATTTTAAAGTTGAAAGTTACTAACTTCCAAGATCTAGAGTTAGCTTTTTCATTTTTTCACTCGTAACTCCTCAAAACAAAGTCTAATTATAAAAAGGAAAATAATAACTACACTACAATCTATACTACTCTCTCACAAAAGGTGGGGGTGATGATGACTCACCACTTGAAAATTGTAGTGGTGAGCCCCACCTTTTATGAGAGAGTAGTGTAGAATGGAGTGTAGGGTTGTAGTGTAGTTATCACAACCCTTATAAAAATCGAATGGGGTCTAGTGCCAGCTTAGTAGAAAACCAATAGTGGGCAGAGTTTCCGCTCTCTTTGCTATTTCTTTTCTTTTCTTTTGTACTTTGTTTCGCTACAATTAGTTTTAACTTATTTGCTCATGGTTTTAGTCTCTTGTTTAGTTTTAAGTGTTCTGTTAAATTCTTATTAATTAAACGCAGGGTAGTTCCACATCGTCTTACTAAAAAAATTTTAAAAAGTGAATTTTGTTAAAGAGTGAAAATTATGTTAGCAAAGAATAAATAAAGTTGAAAATCAATAAAATGCAAACCTAACAAATAAATAAATAAAAAAATCAAAGAGGGGCAGTACCTGGATGTCCACATGTCATAAACAACTATACTTTCATAAAAAACATACAAACCGCCCTTAACAACACTCAAAACGCATCCTATTCCCTCCCACGGACCAGAGCGAGTGACAGAGAATTCATCCCCCGCATTTATCAGTTCTCAACAAAAATGAGACTCGTTAGCGGATCCGGAGCCCCTCGACCACAAACTCCGAAACCCGAATCCGAACCCGAACCAATCTCCCGACCCTCAACCGGAGCAAGAAAGAAAGGACCCGGAACCAGGCCATGGATGGTGGTCGACTCCACCGGGCAAGCGGAAGTTATCAAGGCGGGAAAACACTCAATCATGAGCCAAACAGGGTTACCGGGTCGAGACCTTCGGATTCTGGACCCGTTACTGTCTTACCCGTCGACTGTTCTCGGTCGGGAGAGGGCAATTGTGATCAATCTTGAGCATATAAAGGCGATTATCACGGCTCATGAGGTTCTGCTTCTTAATTTCAAGGATCCTGCTGTTGCTCCCTTTGTGCAGGAGTTGCAGCGGAGGATTCAGTGGCATCATGAGCAGGTGAATTTTGTTTGTTACCTTTGTAAATTTTGTTTGGATTTTGTGCTGGTTGTAATTTTTATTTTGGGTTTAGAGGGAAGGGAGGATTGGAGTTAGTACAGTAGGAGAGGGGAAATTCAGTAAATTAAGGGATCTTCCATTTGAGTTCGTCGCATTGGAGGCTTGCTTAGAGGCTGCTTGCAGTTGTTTAGAGAATGAGGTTAGAAATTCTTTTTGTAAAAAAATGAAGGGTTTTTTTGTCGATTTTTTTTAATGCTAATGTTGAGAGAGATTATTGGTCCTGTCGAGTTTAGGCGACGACATTGGAGAAAGAAGCACATCCGGCGTTGGATAAGCTGACAACGAAAATAAGCAGTCTAAATTTGGAGCATGTTCGTCAGATCAAGAGTAGGCTGGTTGCGATCTCGGGTCGAGTTCAGAAGGTCAGTTGGGTTTTTTCAGATGAATGCACTAGTCCCATTTTAATGTTTATTCATTATTTGTGTATGGTAGATTTGAGGTTGCATATTTGATGCTTGTTAGGATTGGTTGTTAGATCTGAAGGATCTTCAACATGATTAATCCAAAGAGATAAACATCATAAGTGCGGAAGCAATACCTGAATCCATGATTTGGATCTTGAGTGGATTGATGAATCTTCTAATCTTAGGGCTTCTTCTCTTCCTTAGATCTCTTTTTAGATGGGGGTAAAAGAGATGAGAATTCTTATGTTAACCCTAGATTAGGGACCATAACCTCATATATATAGGTGTTGCATTTTTACAATTTGACCCCTCATCAAATTGTAATTACAACCTGGTATCTGCACATTTAGCCCATAATTTATTTAAATACCCATTAACCCAACTTGATTGATCACTTTAGTGGGTTAGCCTGAGGGATAGCACTACACATTAATGTAACATATGTGCCCACAAATAGATTTAATTAGATTTAAATCTAACAATCTCCCACTTGGGCACCATATGTTTCCTTAAAATGTGTATAACCTTATGAGCTCAAAATTGCTATCACTTATAAGGGTATTTCCAAACAATCTCGTCCATCAACTATATCAATATAGGATCAAAGCGGTCGTCGTCACATTTATCGTGACTAAACCCATCAATGGTCACATATACTAATACCAAATGACATAGATCAATCATGGATGTGCAAAGATGAAAATTACATGCAATGTGATCTGTGCATGTCTATTTTCAACCGGTCCTACCTTAAACTTTAGTGAGGTCAACTTTAATCATAATGTAACAGAGTGGTTAACTGAATACTTTATTCTGATCAGAAAAATAACCAAAGCCTGAATAGGTCCAAAATACTCATAAAGCAATAAAATCACAAACTCCCACTAAAACATGATATCCTCAAATATTACAACACCCATATGAGCAGTGTGCTCATGAAAGACCTTGGTGGTAATCCTTTAGTAAGAGGATCGGCTATCATGGAGTTTGTCCCAATATGCTTTATGGATATCGGCAGCTCTGTACCCTTTCTTTCACAACTAGGAACTTAATGTCAATATATTTTGACTTAGTTGAGCTCTGTTGTTATTGGAATACATTATCTGGCGATTTATTGTCACAAAATAACTTTAGTGGTCTTTCAATATTTTTCGAATCGCGATCCGGTGACAAAATTTCGCAACCATATTCCATGATTGGATGCCTCATGACAAGCTATAAATTCACGCCATAGTGGAGGAAGCTACAAGTGTCTGTTTGACACTTTTCCATGATATAGCTCCTCCGCTAACATATAAATGTAGCCCAAGTAGACTTTCGTTGCTTGATTCAAAGAAAATCAATCGAGTACCCAATGACCTCCAACCGACGATTTCAGATGTGAGCATATAATCTTTTGTTTTCTCAAGATACCTCATAACCCTTTTGATCGCTATCCAATGATCCATACCGGGGTTGCTTAAGTATCCGCTTAACATCACAACAATGTACGCAATATCCGGACGGCGTACATACGAGCATACATTAGACTCCCTACGGTGAAGCATAGGGAATCTTCGCATTTCGAATTTCAAGATTACTTTTAGGGCATCGATTGAGACCTGAATTTATCTTCTTTAGCAACAGGGTTTCACAGTGCGCAATCTTGCATGCCAAACCTTTTGAGTACTTTATCGATATAGCTCTTTTGTGATAATCCAAGTATACATCGTGAACGATCTCGATGTATCCGATTCCTAATATAAAGAGGCGCCCCAAGATCTTTCATCTTAAAATTCTTTGATAGAAATCTCTTGGTTTCGTGCAACAAGCCTATATCATTAGTGGCAAGCAAAATGTCATCCACATACGTAACTTAAAAATATACTTACTCCCATGAATTTTTGATATACACAATCATCAACAATATTCATCTCAAAACCAAACGAGATAATTATTTGTTGAAACTTGTGGTACCATTGACGAAGCTTGCTTGAGTCCATAAATGGATTTCCTTAGTTTACAAACCATATTCTTTGGGTCTCGACACAAAGTTTTCTCGTTGTACCATATAGATCATCTCATCAATGTCTCCATTGAGAAATGCATCTTAACATCCATTTGATGTAACTCAAGATTGAAATGAGCAACAAGTGTCATGATAGTCCTGAAAGAGTCTTTCGATGAAACCGGAGAGAAAGTCTCTGTATAGTCAATGTCTTCCTTCTGAGTATAGTCTTTAGCTACAAGACGTGCTTTATACTTTTCCACATTACCATTTGCATCCAGCTTGGTTTTAAATATCCATTTACAACCAATTGGTTTTGCACCTTCTGGCAATGGGACAAGTTCCCAAACTTTATTGTCTTGCATAGACTTGTACTCCTCATTCATGGCATCAATCCACTTTTGAGAGTTAGAACTTTTCATGGCCTGAAGGAAGTTGATTGGATCATCTTCCATCATTCTATTACTTTCCTCATGTTCTTGAAGAAATACAATATAATCATCCGGAATAGCATTTCTCCTTTCTCTCGTGGATCTCCTTAATGGCACCGTTCTTGAGGTTGTTGAGTTTGTTCTTCCGAACAGGAGTTGTTCAATATTGCCTTCTTGAGGTTCCTGATTCATTTCTTGAACAATAACAGATATAGGTACTTGAATATTGTCGAAATGATCAGATGGATTGGATTTAAAGCCAATTCCTCCTCAAAGGCAATGTCTCTAACCTTATTTCTCCCCAAACTCAACATCCTCAAAGAATGTTGTTGTTCCCGCCTCAAAAATATTCTGAGTGTGGGATCATAAAACTTATAGCCCCGGATCGCTCGTAATACCCATAAAGTAGCCGCTAACTGCTTTGGAGTCCAATTTCTTTTCATTTGGCCTATAAGGCCTTGCCTCACTGGACATCCCCAAATATGTAAGTGCTTTAGACTGGCTTTCACCATCCAAAGCTCATAAGGTGTTTTAGCAACTGCTTTACTTGTACTGTTAAGAATGTAGGCTGCGGTCTTTAGTGCTTCTCCCAGAGTGACTCGTAAAGAAGAATGAGCAATCATACTTCTTACCATATCCTTAAGAGTCCTGTTGCCTTTCGCCTACACCATTCATGCTAGGTGATCCCGGCATGGTGTATCGTGGGACGATACGAATTCCTCTAGGTATCTAGCAAATGGTCCCGGGCGTTGTTCACGAACCATCATATCTGTAGTACTCACCACCACGCATCGATCTAACGGTTTTAATCTTTTATTGAGTTGATTCTCAACTTCACCTTAAAAGCTTTGAATACGCCCGAGACTCGATTTTTCTTTAATGAGATATAGGTACCCATAACGTGAGTAATCGTCTATGAATGATATAAAATATTGTTGATCATTCCGGGATGCCGTAGGGAATGGCCCACAAATATCTGTATGTATCAATTCTAAGGCGTGAAAATCTGTTGGCACCTAATCTCTTAACTTTAGTCTGCTTTTCCTTGATACAATCAATGCATACATCAAAGTCTCAGAAATCAAGGGAATCCAAAATACCATCGACACAAGACGCTCAACTCTACCTTTTGAGATATGACCCAAGCGCTTGTGCCATAATGATGTGAATTTTCCTTATTTAATTTACGTTTAGTACCACGTGATTCCACATTCGTGGTTTCATTATAAGAAGCAATCAGATCAAGCAAATATAGGTTATCAAAGTACTCAAGAAACCAGTCCCACAATATTTGAATTTAAAGATAAGCTAGCTCGGTTATTTCCAAATGAGCAACAAGTGTCATGATAGTCCCGAAAGAGTCTTTCGATGAAACCGAGAGAAAGTCTCAGATAGTCAATGTCTTCCTTCCAGTATAGTCTTTAGCTACAAGGCGTGCTTTATACTTTTCCACATTACCATTTGCATCGGCTTGGTTTTAAATATCCATTTACAACCAATTGGTTTTGCACCTTCCGGCAATGGGACAAGTTCCCAAACTTTATTGTCTTGCATAGACTTGTACTCCTCATTCATGGCATCAATCCACTTTTGAGAGTTAGAACTTTTCATGGCACGAAGGAAGTTGATTGGATCATCTTCCATCATTCTATTACTTTCCTCATGTTCTTGAAGAAATACAATATAATCATCCAGAATAGCATTTCTCCTTTCTCTGTGGATCTCCTTAATGGCTGGTTCTTGAGGTTGTTGAGTTTGTTCTTACGGAGCAGGGAGTTGTTCAATATTGCCTTCTTGAGGTTCGGATTCATTTCTTGAACAATAACAGATATAGGTACTTGAATATTGTCAGTAGTATGGATTGGATTTAAAGCCAATTCCTCCTCAAAGGCAATGTCTCTAACCTTATTTCTCCCCAAACTCAACATCCTCAAAGAATGTTGTTGTTCCGTCTCAAAAATATTCACGAGTGTGGGATCATAAAACTTATAGCCCTGGATCGTTCGAATCACGATAAAGTAGGCTGCTTGTTTTGGAGTCCAATTTCTTTTTCATTTGGCCTATAAGGCCTTGCCTGTTGGACATCCCCAAATATGTAAGTGCTTTAGATGGGCTTCGACCGGTCCAAAGCTCATAAGGTGTTTTAGCAAGCTGTTTTACTTGGTACTCTGTTAAGAATGTAGGCTGCGGTCTTTAGTGCTTCTCCCAGTGACTACGGTAAAGAAGAATGAGCAATCATACTTCTTACCATATCCTTAAGAGTCTGTTTAGTCTTTCGGCTACACCATTCATGCTAGGTGATCACGGCATGGTGTCTTGTGGGCGATACGAATTCCTCTAGGTATCTAGCAAATGGTCACGGGCGTTGTTCACGAACCATCATATCTGTAGTAGTACTCACCACGCGTCGGATCTAGCGGTTTTAATCTTTTATTGAGTTGATTCTCAACTTCAGCCTTAAAAGCTTTGAATCGTCGAGACTCGATTTTTCTTTAATGAGATATAGGTACCCATAGCGTGAGTAATCGTCTATGAATGATATAAAATATTGTTGATCATTCCGGGATGCCGTAGGGAATGGCCCACAAATATCTGTATGTATCAATTCTAAGGCGTCGAAGATCTGTTGGCACCTAATCTCTTAACTTTAGTCTGTTTTCCTTGATACAATCAATGCATACATCAAAGTCACGTAAAATCAAGGGAATCCAAAATACCATCGGACACAAGGCGCTCAACTCTACCTTTTGAGATATGACCCAAGCGCTTGTGCCATAATGATCTTGAATTTTCCTTATTTAATTTACGTTTAGTACCACGTGATTCCACATTCGGGGTTTCATTATAAGAAGCAAGCGTATCAAGCAAATATAGGTTATCAAAGTACTCAAGAAACCGGTTCCACAATATTTGAATTTAAAGATAAGCTAGCACGGTTATTTCCAAATGAACAATAATAACTGATTTGTCCAATAAAGGAATAGAAACCAAATTCGTCTAAAGGCGGGACTACAAAAGTATCTTTCAAATCCAAATAGGAACGGTTCCTAACAATAACCTAAAGTGCCCAATTGCTTCCACATCTACCGATTGTCCATCGCCCACAAAGATATGTCTTTCACCATCACTTGGCTTTGGTAGTTGGGCACCCTGCATAGAAACACTTATGTGAGTAGTAGAAGCCGAATCTAACCACCAAGTGTTTCTAGATGCGAGACTAAATTAACCTCGAACCGACCAGTAAGGAGGCGTGCCCTTTTTGACCGCGGTGATATTTGGTACAATCCTTCTTTACGTGTCCGGATTTGTTGCAAAAGAAACAACCCGATCATCCTTATGTTGTTTCTTACGGCTGGACCCTTAGCAGCTTCCTTATCATTCTTTCTTTTCTTGCCCTTATCCTTATGGGCAGAAGCCAAATGAGCACTTTCTGTCTTATCTTGCTTCAATCTGTCTTCTTCTTGCACACAGTATGAAATGAGCTCATTCAGAGTCCATTTCTCCTTTTGACAGTTATAAGCGACCTTAAATTGATTAAATTGTGCGGAAGAGCAATGAGACGAATGCACTAGTAACTTCGTCACAAAGATCGAGTTTTAGTGCCTTAAGTTTTGAAGCAATGTGAGACATTTCCATAATGTACTCCCGGATATTTCCTTTGCCCTTATACTTCATTGAAATCAAGCGAGCTAAAAGCGTGCTTGTTTCTACCTTATCGTTTTTAGCAAAACGCTTCTCAATTCGGCGAAATTTTGGCTTTAGTAATCCCGGATTCTATGCTTAAAGGCTTCGGAATGCAGCTTGATGATCATGAGACTCATGCGATTTGAGCAGCTCCGCCTCTCATTCTCCTTCTTTGCATCGGAGTGCTTTCGCGGTGAGAGGTTGGGGTTGTTCGATTCTTAATCGAGGTCTAGATCCATGCGACCAAGAACAATTAAAATGTTCTCTTTCCAAACCTTGAAATTAGTCCCATTTAGCATGGGAATTGAGTTGATGTTAGCGAAATTTATGCGTGGATGCATTAGCTGAAATAAACAAAAGATTTCACATTAATAGCGTAGTTAGTAATCAATAATATTCAAATAATGACATATCCCCATCCAAGATCTGTTGCACCTAATCTCTTAACTTTAGTCTGCTTTCCTTGATACAATCAATGCATACATCAAAGTCTCAGAAATCAAGGAATCCAAAATACCATCGACAGACGCTCAACTCTACCAGATATGACCCAAGCGCTTGTGCCATAATGATCTTGAATTTTCCTTATTTAATTTACGTTTAGTACCACGTGATTCCACATTCGTGGTTTCATTATAAGAAGCAATCAGATCAAGCAAATATAGGTTATCAAAGTACTCAAGAAACCAGGTTCCCACAATATTTGAATTTAAAGATAAGCTAGCCTCGGTTATTTCCAAATGAACAATAATAACCTCGATTTGTCCAATAAAGGAATAGAAACCAAATTCGCCTAAAAGACGGACTACAAAAGTATCTTTCAAATGCAAATAGGAACCAGGTTCCTAACAATAACCTAAAGTGCCCAATTGCTTCCACATCTACCATTGTCCATCGCCCACAAAGATATGTCTTTCACCATCACTGGCTTTCGTAGTTCAGCAACCCCGCATAGAAACACTTATGTGAGTAGTAGAAGCCGAATCTAACCACCAAGTGTTTCTAGTAATCGACTAAATTAACCTCGTAATGCACCAAAGTAAGGAACGCATTTTTGACACGCCAGGTGATATTTGGTACAATCCTTTTACGTGTCCGGATTTGTTGCAAAAGAAACAACCCCGATCATCCTTATGTTGTTTCTTCCGAACCGACCCTTAGCGCCTTCCTTATCATTCTTTCTTTTCTTGCCCTTATCCTTATGGGCGGCCCAAATGAGCACTTTCGTCTTATCTTGCTTCAATCTGTCTTCTTCTTGACCACGATGAAATGAGCTCATTCGAGTCCATTTCTCCTTTTGACAGTTATAACCGACCTTAAATTGATTAAATTGTGCAGAAGAGACAAAGAACTGTGATGCACTAGTAACTCGTCACAAAGATCGAAGTTTTAGTGCCTTAAGTTTTGAAGCAATGTGAGACATTTCCATAATGTACTCCTGATATTTCCTTTGCCCTTATACTTCATTGAAATCAAGCGAGCTAAAAGCTGCTTGTTTCTACCTTATCGCTTTTAGCAAAACGCTTCTCAATTTCGCAAGGAAATTTTGGCTTTAGTAATCCCTTCTGATTCTATGCCCCTAAAGGCTTCCTAATGCAGCTTGATGATCATGAGACTCATGCGATTTGAGCGCTCCCACCTCTCATTCTCCTTCTTTGCATCGGAGTGCTTTCGCGGTGAGAGGTTGGGGTTGTTCAGCTCTTAATCCAAGGTCTAGATCCATGCACCAAGAACAATTAAAATGTTCTCTTTCCAAACCTTGAAATTAGTCCCATTTAGCATGGGAATTGAGTTGATGTTAGCGAAATTTATGCGTGGATGCATTAGCTGAAATAAACAAAAGATTTCACATTAATAAGCGTAGTTAGTAATCAATAATATTCAAATAATGACATATCCCCATCCAAGATATCTTGTACAACATTAATATCAAGTCTTTGGGCGGTAATATTAGCGCAAGTGATATCTTGTTGCAATGATCAAACATCGACAATAACGCATGTCAAATAATGAAACTATCTTTGGATTGATTCATTATCCACATGTAAACCTTATAATTGTCATGCATTTATTCGCAGATGTGTATGTAGTCTACATAATTATTAATCTTCCTTTGGGCGATTAAATAATTACCGAAAACATCCACACAAACATCTAATATCCCTCATGAACAATCTACACAAGAGAGGTTACTTTGGCAACATCTTGTTTCAATTAATCATTTAGAATAAAAGACAGCCTTAATGCCTTTGTGTTATTTGAATTAAATAATTGATTCACTACCAAATTAAACAATTAAAATAGATTTCTCCATTTTAATCAACCATAGATGGACCCATAAGAAATAAAGGCCCAAAAGACTTAATGGATTATTTGAGTGATTCAATTAATCCCAAATTTGAAATTCATCTGAATTGAACCCAAGGTTCACGTTGAGAACGAACACAGGGTTTGTTTTAGTTCAAACGCGAGGTTCGACTGGAAGTGAGAACCCGAGGTTCGACTTGAGGTTGGAACGCGAGGTTCGACTGGAAGTGAGAACCCGAGGTTCGACTTGAGTTTCGAACACGAGGTTCGACTTGAGTTCGAACAGCGAGGTTCGACTTGAGGTTCGAACGCGAGGTTCGACTGGAAGTGAGAACCCGAGGTTCGACTTGAGTTTCGAACACGAGGTTCGACTTGAGTTCGAACAGCGAGGTTCGACTTGAGTTTCGACTTGAGTTCGAACGGCGAGGTTCGACTTGAGTTCGAACGGCGAGGTTCGACTTGAGTTCGAACAGCTAAGTTCGACCGAAGTACGAACATGAGGTTCGACCACAACCTCCAGTTTTGACGAGGTTCGCCCACAACTTCGAAATTTGACGAGGTTCGCCCACAACTTAAGTTTGACGAGGTTCGCCACAACTTCGAAATTTGACGAGGTTCGCCCACAACTTCGAAATTTGACGAGGTTCGCCCACAACTTAAGTTTGACGAGGTTCGCCACAACTTCGAAATTTGACGAGGTTCGCCCACAAAAGGAACATGAAGTTCGCTGAATCGAATCGAATTTCGTCTGAAGTTCGAACACGAGGTTCGACCGAAAGAACGAACACGAGGTTCGTTGAACGCCAATCGAACCGGTTCGTCAAGTTCAACACGAGGTTCGACCGAAAGAACGAACACGAGGTTCGTTGAACGCCAATCGAACCGGTTCGTCAAGTTCAACACGAGGTTCGACCGAAAGAACGAACACGAGGTTCGTTGGAGCGAATCGAACCGAAGTTCGCTGAAGTTCGAACACGAGGTTCGACCAAAGAACGAACACGAGGTTCGTTGAACGCCAATCGAACCGGTTCGTCGAAGTTCGAACACGGGTTCGACCGAAAGAACGAACACGAGGTTCGTTGAACGCCAATCGAACCAAAGTTCGCTGAAGTTCGAACACGGGTTCGACCGAAAGAACAAACGCAAGGTTCGTTGGATCCTTTCACCCTTTAGGGTTTCAACCGAGCCGCCACCGATTGGTTCCACGCACCCTAGGGTTTGAAGCCCTAGGGTTCTCGATACGCCGCCGCCTTCACTTGACAGGCCGCCAAAGAAGCTTCACTGGCGAGGACCAAGGAGCCGCCAGAAGCATCGCCATGAGGACCAAGGGACGACGGCCAAAACCCCAAAAATCGAAAGAAAAGATGATAAAATCCGATCTTTACCGCTCATCCGTGAACAAGAAAGAGAAAAACGATCTTTACTGCTCATCCGTGAACAGTTCTCAAATCAGCATAGATTAGATCCAAAAAACCCAATTTTTAATCTTAAATCCCTAAGAATTAATCACGAATTTGGCTCTGATACCACTTGTTAGATCTAAAGGATCTTCAACATGATTAATCCAAAGAGATAAACATCATAAGTGCGGAAGCAATACCTGAATCCATGATTTGGATCTTGAGTGGATTGATGGATCTTCTAATCTTAGGGCTTCTTCTCTTTCTTAGATCTCTTTTTAGATGGGGGTAAAAGAGATGAGAATTCTTATGTTAACCCTAGATTAGGGACCATAACCCCATATATATAGGTGTTGCACTTTTACAATTTGGCACCTCATCAAATTGTAATTACAACCTGGTATTTGCACATTTAGCCCATAATTTATTTAAATACCCATTAACCCAACTTGATTGATCACTTTAGTGGGTTAGCCTGAGGGATAGCACTACACATTAATGTAACATATGTGCCCACAAATAGATTTAATTAGATTTAAATCTAACATTGGTTGTTGTGCAATTTTGGCCAACAACCCAATCATTTTGGTTTTCCTCTTGTTGATTTTGGACCTCGTTGCTTAAAGTAGAATTATAACTGTATTATTCCAGGGAGTTCTGCCTCTCAAAAACAATAGAATTACATAAATTTATTGGCAGGTATAATTTTTCAGCAGAAAATGAAATTCCTACATACAAATGAACATGAATTGTAGCTGTAGAAATACATATATACTTCAAGGAATCTTCACAAATTAACTGGAGAAATCAGCAAGGCCTGCAAGAAAATATTTCATTGAAAGGGGAAAAATTGTGAGACTTGGTTAAATTTCTTTAAGGTAAAATTGTAGATTACGGTCAATTCCTCATCTTTTAGGCCAGAATTTCTTTCAAGTGTTAAAAGGCTTATTATATAATGTTCGCGGTAAAAGTCGGTTTGATTGTCATTGATTTGAACTTGCTACGGCTTCTTTGGCCTACAACAAAATTCAAAGAAATATCGTCTTTTATTTTAAGGCTTACAATGAAAATCAAAAAGATTACAACTTTTTCCTTTATGAACAAACACGAGGATCTGTTATATCGAGGTCCCGCTTGCGTGAGTTCTTTGCTGTCTTGGGGACTTTTGTGTCCGTGGACCACAGCGCAATTCAATCAAGTAGAGACCGGGTTCGGAACTACAGATGTAAAGGGGCTCGTTTCACGAAGAAGCGGCGCTGAGGGATCACACTCACGAAGGAGAGGATCGCTGCGGGGATCGCACTCACGAAGGAGAGGATCGCTGCGGGGATCGCACTCACGAAGGAGAGGATCGCGGGCGGGTGAGATCTACAGGAGAAATCACGGCTATCCACGAGGTTAAGACGAAGCTTAACCTAGAGGGTATCTGTGGTTCGACCAATTGATTACCTTCCGCTTGTAGATCGGTCATTTGGACTTGTGCTCGCGGTGCTTTCGGAGCGGTGTGTCGGCGGCTCGCGGATCTCGTGAGAACTCTTGAGAAAATCGTCGAAAATCGAGGCGAAGTCCTCTTTAATCCGTAGTAATCCGAAGTCCTCCGAGCACGAAGTCCAAAAATCCTCCTTCAACCAACAAGACCCCCTATTTATACAATGGGGGTGCATCGGCGGCTTCGGCCACTTGGCCAAACGCCTCGTGAAGTTGGTAGAGTGGCTCGACATGGTGGCGAAACCTCCTCGGCCGCTGGTAGGCACCTCGACCAAGTTGGTAGGTGGCTCGGCCGTGGTGGCACTGCTCGACCACGGTAGGGCACCTCGGCTTGAAGTTGGTAGGGTGGCGGCCATTTAATAGACCACTTCGGCGGTAGAATGCTGACCAAGTTAGGCCGAAAGCCGTTTTCGCGTCGTTTTTTAGTCGTTTTCTGCGTTTTCCGTCTCTGGGGCTTGGGTTCCGTCTATACTTGACTCCGGGACTAATTCTTGGTTCGTTCGGTTCAGCGGTCGAAACCGATCGTCGTTCAAGTCGGTTTAAGCAGGTGCTTGTGGCGAATGGGTTAGCCGTCGAGTTCAGCGTCTTAGCGATTCGGCGTCGTATCATTCGATGGGTTGTCATTCGCGACTCCCGTCCGCGAGTTGGTTTCGAGGATCTTGTAAGTATTTTTCAGCATACATATAACAATCTCTTTCTCATTGTAGGTCAGAGATGAACTTCGAACAACTTCTAGATGATGGCGATGATATGGCTGAAATGTACTTGACAGACAAGCTGTTGCGGCAGAATGTCTGTACTGGATCTTCACCTCATTCTTCTCTAGACGAAGATGAAGAAGATATAGATGACGATGAGAGGTATTTAAGTTTGCCCTTTATCTGTTAAACAGTTTGTTTCTGCGTTTTGTGCATAAAATTATCATAACCAATTTCATATGCTTTGCAGAATCCCAGCTGAGATTTCGTCTGAAGATAGCTATATCCAAAATAATTTTGAGGAAAGCTCTCAAAATATTGGAAATCACGCGCACCTGTTGTCGAGGATGGAAGTAACGAGGTTGGCCGTGGAACTCAAACTTGCAGCACAAGAAGGGGAGCAAACGTCTTAATATAGAAGAGCTTGAAATGCTTTTGGAAGCTTATTTTGTACAGATAGACAGCACGTTAAACAATCTTTCTACGGTATGCTTCCTTTGAACTTCACACTAATTTTTAGCCTTAAATTATTAATATGTGAGAATTGTTACAACGTCTTAAACTGAGCAGCCTATAGATCATAACAACCACACTGATTAACTTGTGAACTTAATGAACAACTACAGTTATTGACTTGTGAACTTCATGTAAGGGATGTATGAGTCTCCCTTCGTAGCATTGTAAGTATTGGGTACATTCTTTGGTACATGAAGTAGTAAGGATTTTATCGAACACTCTATAGAAGGGATAATCTATATCATTTCTGGTTGTTGTGCAATTTTGGCCAACAACCCAATCATTTTGGTTTTCCTCTTGTTGATTTTGGACCTCGTTGCTTAAAGTAGAAATATAACTGTATTATTCCAGGGAGTTCTGCCTCTCAAAAACAATAGAATTACATAAATTTATTGGCAGGTATAATTTTTCAGCAGAAAATGAAATTCCTACATACAAATGAACATGAATTGTAGCTGTAGAAATACATATATACTTCAAGGAATCTTCACAAATTAACTGGAGAAATCAGCAAGGCCTGCAAGAAAATATTTCATTGAAAGGGGAAAAAATTGTGAGACTTGGTTAAATTTCTTTAAGGTAAAATTGTAGATTACGGTCAATTCCTCATCTTTTAGGCCAGAATTTCTTTCAAGTGTTAAAAGGCTTATTATATAATGTTCGCGGTAAAAGTCGGTTTGATTGTCATTGATTTGAACTTGCTTACAGCTTCTTTGGCCTACAACAAAATTCAAAGAGAAATATCGTCTTTTATTTTAAGGCTTACAATGAAAATCAAAAAAGATTACAACTTTTTCCTTTATGAACAAACACGAGGATCTCTGTTATATCGAGGTCCTCGCTTGCGTGGGTTCTTTGCTGTCTTGGGGACTTTTGTGTCCGTGGACCACCGCGCAATTCCAATCCAAGTAGAGACCCGGGTTCTGGAACTACAGATGTAAAGGGGCTCGTTTCACGAAGGAAACGAAGCGCCTGAGGGGATCACACTCACGAAGGAGAGGATCGCCTGCGGGGATCGCACTCACGAAGGAGAGGATCGCCGGAGCGGGTGAGATCTACAAGGAGAAATCACAGCGCTATCCCTGAGGTTAAGACGAAGCTTAACCTAGAGGGTATCTGTAGTTCGACCCGAATTCAGTTACCTTCCGCTTGTAGATCAGGCGTCGACTGGACTTGTGCTCGCCGGTGCTCGGAACGGTGTGTCGACGGCTCGCGGATCTCGTGAGAACTCTTCAGAAAATCGTCGAAAATCCCGAGCCCGAAGTCCTCTTTAATCCGCCGTAATCCGAAGTCCTCCGAAGCCTGAAGTCCAAAAAATCCTCCTTCAACCAACAAGACCCCCCCCTATTTATACAATGGGGGGGGGTGCATCGGCCGGCTCGGCCACTTGGTAGAGGCACCTCGACCAAGTTGGTCGAGGTGGCTCTACCACGGTGGTCGAGCCTCCTCACCACTTGGTAGAGGCACCTCGACCAAGTTGGCGCGTGGTGGCGGTCCCTCGACCACTTGGTAGAGGCACCTCGACCAAGTTGGTCGAGGTGGCTCGGCCATTATTGTGCCGAGCCACTTCGACCACTTGGTAGGTAACTTCGGCCAAGTTGGTAGAGGCGCCGTTCGCCGTTTTGCGTCGTTTTTTCCGTCGTTTTCTGGCGTTTTCCGTCTCTCGGGCTTGGGTTCCGTCTATACTTGACTCCGGGACTAATTCTTGGTTCGTTCCGGTTCAACGGTCTCGAAACCCGATCGTCCGTTCAAGTCCGGTTTAAACCGTGCTTGTGACGCTGTGGGTTCGCCGTCGAGTTCGCGTCTTAACGATTCGACGTCTGTATCATTCGATGGGTTGTCATTCGCCGACTCCCCGTCACGAGTTGGTTTCGAGGATCTTGTAAGTATTTTTCAGCCTACATATAACAATCTCTTTCTCATTGTAGGTCGAGAGATGAACTCGAACAACTTCTAGATGATGACGATGATATGGCTGAAATGTACTTGACAGACAAGCTGTTGCGGCAGAATGTCTGTACTGGATCTTCACCTCATTCTTCTCTAGACGAAGATGAAGAAGATATAGATGACGATGAGAGGTATTTAAGTTTGCCCTTTATCTGTTAAACAGTTTGTTTCTGCGTTTTTGTGCATAAAATTATCATAACCAATTTCATATGCTTTGCAGAATCCCAGCTGAGATTTCGTCTGAAGATAGCTATATCCAAAATAATTTTGAGGAAAGCTCTCAAAATATTGGAAATCACGCGCACCTGTTGTCGAGGATGGAGAGTAACGAGGTTGGCCGTGGAACTCAAACTTGCAGCACAAGAAGTGGGAGCAAACGTCTTAATATAGAAGAGCTTGAAATGCTTTTGGAAGCTTATTTTGTACAGATAGACAGCACGTTAAACAATCTTTCTACGGTATGCTTCCTTTGAACTTCACACTAATTTTTAGCCTTAAATTATTAATATGTGAGAATTGTTACAACGTCTTAAACTGAGCAGCCTATAGATCATAACAACCACACTGATTAACTTGTGAACTTAATGAACAACTACAGTTATTGACTTGTGAACTTCATGTAAGGGATGTATGAGTCTCCCTTTCGTAGCATTGTAAGTATTGGGGTACATTCTTTGGTACATGAAGTAGTAAGGATTTTATCAGAACACTCTATAGAAGGGGATAATCTATATCATTTACGGGCGGTTTGAGAGTTAATTTAGAAATTACAATTCTTCTATTTATAGTGTAGATTACCCTAGGTTTTGACAGGATCCCTACTGCATAAAGTGATGGATGTTGTCAATTACTCTTCTGTATATTATTCTCCTCTTTAAACTTGTTGCACATATCTTTGGCTCTACATTATTCTCAAGAAAAGAACTTTGGCTTTACATGATGGAATAAGGATATATCAAATCACATATCAAATCACAACCGGTTGCAATCTTATGCATGAAAATGTTGTACATCTTATTTTCTTTAATAGAAGAAAAGAAAAGACTACTTAATAGCTGAAAGTAAAGCTTTACTTGTCTTCTTAAATATATATTATCTTTACAATCAACATCATCAAAACTTTTGCCTGGAAAACAATTTCAGCTATGGACAAATAGCATGTATGCCATCTAAAATCTAAAATAGACAAGAAAACTATTAAAAAAGAAAGAAAGAAAGAAAGAAATTTTCCATTAGTCCTAGAAGGCCAAGTTGAGATAAGTAAAAATCATCTTATGTCTCAAGTATTTTAAGCCTCACCAACAAATTGATTGCCAAACTGCCTACATTACAATTTTCTTCTTCACGAGCGGTGAGATCTACAAGGAGAAATCACAGCTATCCCCGAGGTTAAGACGAAGCTTAACCTAGAGGGTATCTCAGAGTTCGACCAATTCGCTACCTTCCGCTTGTAGATCAGCGCCGATCGACTTGTGTCACGGCGTTCTGAACGGTGTGTCGACGGCCATGGATCTCGTGAGAACTCTTCGTAAAATCGCCGAAAATCCCGAGCCAAGTCCTCTTTAATCCGTAATCCAAGTCCTCCAAGCCCGAAGTCCAAAAATCCTCCTTCAACCAACAAGACCCCCTATTTATACAATGGGGTGCATCGGCGGCTCGGCCACTTGGCCGAGGCACCTCTACCAAGTTGGTCGAGGTGGCTCTACCATGGTGGCCGAGCCTCCTACCACTTGTCGAGGCACCTCTACCAAGTTGTGGTGGTGGTAGGGCCGCCTCTACCACTTGTCGAGGCACCTCGGCCAAGTTGGCCGAGGTGGCTCGGCCATTGTGGCCGAGCCACTTCGGCCACTTGGCCGAGGTAACTCGGCCAAGTTGGCCGAGGCGCGCCGTTTCGCCGTTTTGCGTCGTTTTTTCCGTCGTTTTCCGGCGTTTTCCGTCTCTCGGGCTTGGGTTCCGTCTATACTTGACTCCGGGACTAATTCTTGGTTCGTTCCGGTTCAACGGTCTCGAAACCCGATCGTCCGTTCAAGTCCGGTTTAAACCGTGCTTGTGACGCTGTGGGTTCGCCGTCGAGTTCGCGTCTTAACGATTCGACGTCTGTATCATTCGATGGGTTGTCATTCGCCGACTCCCCGTCACGAGTTGGTTTCGAGGATCTTGTAAGTATTTTTCAACGCCTACATATAACAATCTCTTTCTCATTGTAGGTCAGAGATGAACTCGAACAACTTCTAGATGATGACGATGATATGGCTGAAATGTACTTGACAGACAAGCTGTTGCGGCAGAATGTCTGTACTGGATCTTCACCTCATTCTTCTCTAGACGAAGATGAAGAAGATATAGATGACGATGAGAGGTATTTAAGTTTGCCCTTTATCTGTTAAACAGTTTGTTTCTGCGTTTTTGTGCATAAAATTATCATAACCAATTTCATATGCTTTGCAGAATCCCAGCTGAGATTTCGTCTGAAGATAGCTATATCCAAAATAATTTTGAGGAAAGCTCTCAAAATATTGGAAATCACGCGCACCTGTTGTCGAGGATGGAGAGTAACGAGGTTGGCCGTGGAACTCAAACTTGCAGCACAAGAAGTGGGAGCAAACGTCTTAATATAGAAGAGCTTGAAATGCTTTTGGAAGCTTATTTTGTACAGATAGACAGCACGTTAAACAATCTTTCTACGGTATGCTTCCTTTGAACTTCACACTAATTTTTAGCCTTAAATTATTAATATGTGAGAATTGTTACAACGTCTTAAACTGAGCAGCCTATAGATCATAACAACCACACTGATTAACTTGTGAACTTAATGAACAACTACAGTTATTGACTTGTGAACTTCATGTAAGGGATGTATGAGTCTCCCTTTCGTAGCATTGTAAGTATTGGGGTACATTCTTTGGTACATGAAGTAGTAAGGATTTTATCGTAACACTCTATAGAAGGGATAATCTATATCATTTACGGCGGTTTGAGAGTTAATTTAGAAATTACAATTCTTCTATTTATAGTGTAGATTACCCTAGGTTTTGACAGGATCCCTACTGCATAAAGTGATGGATGTTGTCAATTACTCTTCTGTATATTATTCTCCTCTTTAAACTTGTTGCACATATCTTTGGCTCTACATTATTCTCAAGAAAAGAACTTTGGCTTTACATGATGGAATAAGGATATATCAAATCACATATCAAATCACAACCGGTTGCAATCTTATGCATGAAAATGTTGTACATCTTATTTTCTTTAATAGAAGAAAAGAAAAGACTACTTAATAGCTGAAAGTAAAGCTTTACTTGTCTTCTTAAATATATATTATCTTTACAATCAACATCATCAAAACTTTTGCCTGGAAAACAATTTCAGCTATGGACAAATAGCATGTATGCCATCTAAAATCTAAAATAGACAAGAAAACTATTAAAAAGAAAGAAAGAAAGAAAGAAATTTTCCATTAGTCCTAGAAGGCCAAGTTGAGATAAGTAAAAATCATCTTATGTCTCAAGTATTTTAAGCCTCACCAACAAATTGATTGCCAAACTGCCTACATTACAATTTTCTTCTTTGTGCTTTTCACCCAATTTCCTTTTTCAAATTCTACGCCCTTTTTGTTTAATTCTTGGATTATTGCATGAAAACCCCAATTTCTTCTTCTTTTCTAATTTTACATTTGGATATGCTTTGTAGCTAAGGGAGTATGTGGATGACACAGAGGATTACATCAACATAATGTTGGATGACAAGCAAAACCATCTCCTACAAATGGGAGTAGTATTGACAACCGCAACCCTCATAGTTAGCGCGTTTGTCGTGTTGGCTGGTATATTTGGCATAAACATCAAAAATGATTTATTTGATGAAACAAAGTCGGGTACTTCTGAATGGTTGTGGACTGTCGGTGGAGGAGCCACTGGGAGTTTGTTCCTGTATATACTTGCCATTGCTTGGTGTAAGCATAGACGATTGCTCGAGTGAAGAGGGAGTTTGAGTTGTCATGAAATGTGTATGTGATGTAGGTTTCTTTTAAGTACTTTTTGGACATGGAAATATTTGATGTGCATTGTCAGAATGAGTCTATAGTGGGGTATAATTAATTAGAGTAATTTATGCCATTGATTTTCTATGTGCACAAATTGGTCTTTTAGGATGATGGTGTTGTGGAGAAATCTCCTATAAAGCATTTAAATGGAGTTAAATTGGTTGTGTACTTATCACAGTTAATTGCACAAACCAAGTCCTGAAGTCCATTATACTTGACTAGTTAAAAATTAAACTATTCTGTTTTTCATTTTCTTTTTCTTTTTTTTTAACCCTAAGAGCCAAGCTGCTACAACTTAGTAAGCAGTTGATGAGGCGAACTCAATCCTAAGCAATAGATGAGGTGAACTCGAATCCAAACAGTAGAGCTTGAATACAAGCTGAGTCAAGCCTAGTTATCTGGAAAATTGTTGGATAATTTTATGAGCTTAAACTTTTGTTCAAATTCATTTATTTTAAATTATGAAACGGTCTGAACGAACCTTTAGCTAGTCATTTCAATCTTCCAAGCCCATTAGGGGTTCGTTAAAAATTTGATAACCCTTTGATTTTATTATCAAAACCGTCTGGGTCATCTATGGTGGGCTTAGCAATTTGTTAATTAAACAGATCGTATTTAGATTATAAATAATGATTTGATTGTTTTATGAATAAAGTCTGGGTGGTGTAGTTGGTCATCACGCTAGTCTCACACACTAGAGGTCCCCAGTTCGAACCTGGGCTCAGACAAATTTATATTTTTAATAAAATTTCTAACCATTATTTGTTTTTTTTTTAAATAATCTGACCATTATTTGTTAGTATTCACTTGTATCCATTCTAGTTTAGTATTGATCTCAATTTCTGCATTTCTCCATTCTAGTTCAGCATTAATCTCAATTTCTGCATTTTGTTGATTTGGATCAGTGTTTGGCTTAAGCATATGAAGCATTTTGAAGGATAACCATCATACCGCATATGTAAATTTTGTTGCCATCAAAAGATTTATTAGATACTTGATAAGATATCATGATGCATAATAGAGCTTTATATGTTTTTGCTTAGTCTCTTTACCTCTGGGATCTCATTCAGTTTTGTACCTGCAGACTGATTCATCTGAAAATTCCACTGGCCATGATTCTTGTCCCTTAACTATGTTAATATTTACAAAGTTCACCATTATTGACATGATTCCCAATTGTAACAATATTCTTGTAGATACCCCTCCCTTAACCAAACGTTTTTGGACTAAATTTAACAAGCGTCGCATTTATTATATTTCTTTTTTTCCTAAATTTTTATTGTTAACCATTAATTTTTATTTTTTCAAGGTAAAAGTTATTGTAGCCTTTACTTATGGAACCTGAATTTCTTTAAAAAATTAGGAGTTTGCACAAATGTCTTCAGAACACAAATGTCTTCAGAATTTTTATATTATCTCTGGTCTTATTAGTTCAACGCATTGCGAAAGAGCAAAAGTCTAAAAGAAGTAAAGATTTCGGATGTTGGAGTTGACATAGAACTCATAATCAAAGGTTCCTAACTTCTGATATAATTTGGTGATTAGATCTTATAATTATTTAGCAATTAAAGCTTTCATGTTTCTGATTTTTGGCAGGCAGAAGTTTACTGATAGTTCTTTAGCTTAGATTGGAGTTTGGGAGATAATGAGCTAACTGAAAGCAGCAGCTGTTTCGCTGCCCAAAAAGACCTGACATGTTTGAAGATTTATGTGGACTATTGCCTCAAAATCTAGAAAAGAAGCTGATTATATGAAACATAAATCTTGAGAAAATATCCAATAGTTGATATTATCCATTACTATTAATGTGCATCTTGGATTAGTGCAATACAAAAATGTATGAGAATTAATTCCCAAATCTAAAGTGCGATTTAAGGTGAGAAACAAAAAGATAGCGCAGTTTCCCTGAAGTGTGAACGCCAATAACGATTACAGATATCTAAGTTCATCTTTTTTTATTAATGTGTAAAACGAATTTAGATATCTAGACTCTCGTAGTCTAGTTTAACTAATTGTTTCAATAATTAAACCATGCTGTGGACTGAAAACAACCCTGGTGGATATTTTATGCACCAGGTTGCGTTACCGATTGAAATTTTTGTTGAGAACAATTGAACCAACAACTACTATACGTGCTGTCCTTTTCTTGTCTTTCATGTGTTTAATTGACCTTTTTTTTAAATAAAAAAAGGGGAGGCTTAAATCACACGATCTTTATATATATACATATAGTGTTTTAATGTTCAGCTGTCGGTTTATGAGTGGATAATTTTATTTGAAGACAAAATGTTTATTTCATTTGAAAGCTAAGTATAACCCATTACGGTTTTGGTCACGTGTACGTTGAAATTAATGAATTTGGATCTCTCTCAAAACGCTCAGTTTGTTTGTCGAGTCAAATAACAAGCCTCACGTTGAAATTAATGAATTTCGTTCTCTCTCAAAACGCTCAGTTTGTTTGTCCAGTCAAATAACAAGCCTCGTTGGCAAGTATCAGATTCAAAATGTGGTCTTATCTTTTTCGGTAGCATCTATTGCAAACTATAATGTTTAGGCTTTGGTTGGAGTAGTTGTTATTGCAGATAGGTTAAGAGAGGCTATCATGCTGTTTACTCATAAATATATATCAAGCACTATTGGAAGCCATTGTCATGCATTTTAAAACGACTAGTAGGGTTGGATGCCTTTCATAATTTGGTCCTTGATGTGTTTAAGCCGAGACTTTTTTGACTGGTCAATGTTTATGTTGTGGAGAAATTGGGTTCCATGAAAGCTAGTGGGCCTTAAGTGGAGGCTAGAAATAAATTTTAGACAAAAAGTTTAAACTATTATGTATTCATCCTAACTTTTATTTAAACTCATCGATCATTTTTTGGTCATTTATTTTCAAGCTAGAACTATACTCATATGTGAATATTGTTAATAATCTTCCCCTTCGTTTGTGAGTAGAACTGATACTGTAATATGACAATATGGCGAACTACATTTGTAAGATCTTCCAATAGGTGTGGATCTTTCACCATATAACTGCATGGTTAGATCTTTGTCTATACTGGCAATTATCTATGAGATTTACACCGACAATCATCTATGGTACAACCAATTTTAAACGAAAAGCTTAGGGCCTGTTTGACAAACTTATTAAATTAGTTTTAGTTGAAATAACTTTGGCCCAATAGTCTAGTCCTAGTTTGGCAAAAAAGAAACTTGGCCTAAACTAGTTTTTGTTGGGCCCATATTTGCTTGATAACTAGTCTAGAACAAAACCAAATACCCCTTGGTATGAAATAGAACCGGCTAACTCTGGCCCGAAAAACATTGTGAAAGGGGGAAAAAAGGATCAATCCACTACTCCAATCTCTACTTCTCCCATTATTGTTCCCTCTACTTCTTCTTTCTTCTCAACATCTTAGACTAGTTTTGTCTGAAAATTAATCAAACTAGGTTCAACTTAAAACTAATTCACACAGAAACTAGTTTAGTCCAATCTAAACTAAGTATAACTGGTCTAGAACTAAATAAGACTAATTTCTAAGTTGCCAAACTGACCCTTAAGCTAAGGTATTACCCTAACTTTCTTTTAAGGGGTTTTTGTTTATTAAACCAAAGTTTTACACTCATTTATCGAAAAACTCACCTAGTTATATATGTTCCCATAAACCCAAAGTACAAAGTTTTCTTATCTTTAAACCCAAGCTATAGAATGCAAGAATTCTGTATCCTATGCTTATGCAAAAAATCTAAGCTAGATGCCCAAAATGATCTTCTGCTTATCTAATTAAAGGGTCATTTTGCAAAAAATGAGATTTAAAAGATAGTTTTGCAAATATATTTGAATAAAGGAAGAGAGAGAAACACTCATAGCTACACTTTGGCTATGATTGAAGCACATTATTGCATAGGCTAATGTTGATGTCAGAAAATTAATGTGTGATTTAGGAGAGGTAAGGATGATCTTGAGGTCCCTTAACCTCTTTTGATGGTTGATCGTTCCTGTTACAAATCTTGACTTGTAATTCCCTATATATGTAGCATAAATTAGAGGCCCCGGAGGTTGTTTCCTCCGACATGCCCTCCGATGCTCAAGTCAGTGACTGATCTGATTAATCTAAAGAAAAAAACAGAGTATAGTCTTGTTGACTTTTTGTGTGTAAAATTGCGTACCTTAGTATGGTGGAAGTTACTATTATTTATAGAGGATTTACGGGGGCATGTTGGTAATTTGGCCGGGTTTGTGGAGTGATGGGTCAAATCATGCTTTACACGTGTCGCTAACTGGTCGGACGAGTCGCCCTTGCAACGGTGATAAGGCTGCTGAAGTACTGGAGCACTCCGAGGAGTTTTGAAGAGAGAGGCCATAATAACTGACATTGCATTAGTATTGATGGCGATTGAGCGGCGAAGTGTGGGCACTGACTGGTCATGCATTAAATACGATGTGACTTTTGACGAAGTAGATAGATCATTCCACTGTTCAAGACGCTCAGTGTCGGGTCCAAATGGGGAACGCTTTTCTTCTCAGATTCGGGCTTCTTGCAGATCCCGGGTCGAATACGCCTTTTGTCTCGAATTTGGATAGCGAGATAGGTCAGCTGACTCCACACCCGGGTCGTGTTCTCGAATGTATGTGAGCCAGCCGATTAGTTTTTACACGTGGCCGCTTCTTGAGACTTTATTAGGCTTGGTAATTTTCAGGGTTTAACAGCTAAATTACCAAATTGACATTTTTAGTAGGACCCATTTTCTATTTTTTTTCCCTTTCACTTACAATATTATGGTATTAATATCAATGTAGTTATTTTTCTCGCTACTAAATATACTAATTTGGTTATACTTCCTATATCAAATTATATCAAATTGATGTTAAATGTTGGTATTAATATCATAATGTCACGGTGAAAGAAAAAATACCATATTGAAAATATGGTTCTACTAAAAATACCAATCTGGTAATTTAGTCTTATTGTGTGTGAGAAAATCTCCTCCTATGACATAAAATTTGGATTCTTTCCATGACCAAAAGTCATATAGAGACAAATTATTTTTTATCACAAGTATTGATTATCTAGTAGATGATTATGACTCCTATGCCATGAATGTGCTCGTTTTAATTTGCACTCAAAGACAAATCACTATTATCCACTAGATAGTCAATGATTGTGATAAAATAATTGTCTTTTTCCTATTTTTTTTACAATGAAAAGGATCCGAATCCTATAACATCTGATAACCATTAACCTTATTTAAAAATAATAATAATCTCATAAAATCATAACCCTTATCTTCTTACAACGTCCAACTTTATGCTGGTGATTTTATGCCGTAGATGCCTTTATTTTAAAGCAGGATAATTTTTTTTGTGTATTTAGAGCCCAGGTGCTTCTATGTGGGACTTGTTGCAGGAAAATGTTACCAGTCACTTCTAAACCTTTACTGAGGATCAAAACTCCTTTTTTTTTTTTTTTCGGCAGTACGTTGGAAATGGTATAAGGTCGGCATATAATAGGAAATGGTATAAGGTCGGCATATAATAAAAGTGCTCAGCGAACGCAAACGTCTACGTCTCCATCTACTCGCTCATGTTGTAATGCTTTCTTCCAATAAATTGATAGATACTTTATTAAAATATGTGAACACAAGTGGTTCTCAATCTCAGTGTTTAGTGCTGATGGAAGTTCTCACGGGAGGGCTTCGATTCTGGTGATGGTCGGTTATTGGCATTCGTCATCCACTCTTTTTTCTTTTTTTTAACCCCCTCTCATGTGTACATAATTTATAAAAATATTAACATTGTTTACAATGTAGATTGTAAATTTATAGGCTAAATATCAGAAAACCCCCTTAACTTTGGACAATTATCGGAAAACCCCCCTTAAATTTCAAAATATCAGAAAACCCCCCTTAAGTATTAGGATTATCACAAAACCCCCCTCTAACTTTTAGATTTTATCAAAAAACCCCTAAACTTAAGGGGGGTTTTCTGATATTTTCAAGGTTAAGGGGGGTTTTCTAATAATCATCCAAAGTTAAGGGGGGTTTTATGATATTCAGCCTAAATTTATATTCTAGCGTGTCTGTAGGTTGCGGCCCCTTTTTATGTTGAAACCTGACTTATGCTGCAATATTAACTATTAAAAAGTTCACTTCAAATTCATGATTGATGAGATTTGAATCTAGATTGCTCTGATATCATCTTAAAGTCCATAACTATTACATCAAAATTTCGAAGTTATAGTGAGAATTGAGTATTATATTTTTGTATTCTAACTAGTTGAGATTCAACTCACAAGTAACTAAAGCTTATGTCTTCTTTGCTTTCATTTCTATTCCATAAGTTTAGAAGAAGGGGGGAAAACAATTTCAGTTGTTAGAACAAGAAGAAAAACCTTTTTCATTGATAATTTATTGCTTCATGACTACACATAGTTATAGTATAGTAGGAAACTTATTATAGAAAGTCTCAAAAATAAATTGCAAATAAGGATACACACACACATATACTAGGTTTTATGCATTGCACGCTACACACACATACTAGGTTTTATGCACGTGGTTAAATACCATGATTAAGTATATTTGATTTATTTCCTTATTAAAATTTATTTCTCGGTTCCACTTTGATGGTTTTTGCTTACTTATATCTCTAAATTTTAGCATTATGATTATTTATTTTCTTTAATGTTCATTTAAAAGAGCTACACCCAATTTAAATTTTCATGTTGATAATTGAATTGACATGAAATAAATGTAATCTGAAATCAATTTGAATTATCATGTTATTGAGACCGACATGAAACCAAGCTTGACCTTAGAAAGTATAACGTTGCAAAAGAGAAAAACACTTCAAAAAATAGCGTTCTAAAAGGAAAATAAATAATTAAAGCTAATAAGACAAGATGATTGGTTAAAAGTGGGCTAAAATGACACAAAAGAGAATATGGAGTTTATTCCTAATCCTTGATAAACTTTTAAAAATCATAAACTAAAGATTAATGCTAACTCTAGTACACTTTTATATGATAAAACATCCACATAAGTATATAAAAGTACTAAAAAAGTTAATGAAAATCTCTTCCAAAGATTCCTAATTTACATAAAAGTTAAACTATTCTATAAAATACTCAAAAACAAGTGTCTTTCATTCCTTCGTTTTATTTTTATTGAGACGCCATCAATTCTTCTCCACCTTTATCTTTTTGATAAAATTAGACTACTTTTAGATACTAAAAAGGATAGTAAAACCATATATTAGAAGTTAAATTTACATACCTTAATGAAAGAATATCAAACAATTATTCTTTTCTTTGCTAAGTTTTGAAATTTTAGTTATTTTTTGTGATTTTGAATTTTTGAGGGTGTGATTTGCAAATTTTAAACTTTTAAGGGTATTTTGTGCAAGTTTTAAACTTTTAAGGGTATTTTGTGCAAGTTTTAAACTTTTTAGGTTTTTGTAATACTTCATATATTGCAAAGATATTAGTTCTTTACCTTAACAAACTAATACCGTGGAGTTGTTTCATGTATTTTATTAATCTTATTATTATTTTTAATTATGAGCTATAGGTAGCTCACATGGGATTAGGATAGGATATAATTATGATTAGTATAGATTAAAATTTAAATAAAATATTCAAAATAGTCAATAGTAATATTGACTATGGAAAGCTTTTCCTAACTCAGACTTTTAAAGAGGGTATGATATATATATATATATATATATATATATATATATATATATATATATATATATATATATATATATATATATATATATATATATATATATATATATATATATATATATATATATATATATATATATATAGCTGCTCTATGAACTTAAGTTCATAATGAATAGTGGTGCACCAACTTTTTTATCCACTCATCTTGTCTTGAGATTTGTGATGCACAAATCTCAAAGTGCTTTATATCTTCACTGATCTCAAAGCAAGATGAGTGGTTAGAAAAATTGGTGCCTGTCGATATGAACTTAAGTTCATGAGTGCTCTATATATATATATATATATATATATATATATATATATATATATATATATATATATATATATATATATATATATATATATATGAGATAAATATGAACTTGGTACCAAACATAAAATTTTGTGCTTGGTAGTGAGGTGTCTTTCCTATCAATTATTAACTCATGTGAATGTGGTCCCTATTTGAGTGAGTGGATAAGAATGAAATTTATCTACATTCTGCGGCGTAAAAGTTATCTTTATGCAAGTTCTTCTATATTGCTCTATATATATCCTATTATATTAATATAACATTTAAAGTCATTAAATAAAAAAATGAAAGTAGCTATCTTAATATTCTCAACTCTCCCACCTTCTTTTCTCAAAAAAAAAAAAAAAAGGATCCCAGCTCTGGTGTATTTATTAAGTTTACTCAAGTCTGATCATAGTTCAAGGATGGCAAATAAAGCTGAAAATATAATATAAATGAACATCCTAATAAATAAGTTTACATGCTATTTTCAACTGTTCTAGAAGAAGACCTAATCAAACAGCGGCTCTGATTTGTCAATTGAAACCAATAAGAAAGAATTTGTTTTTTTCCTTCCTTCATCTAAAAGGCAGCGACAATTTCAACTTGCAAGAAGAAGGAAAACCCCAAATCAAATTAAGCTATTAATGAAGGCTTAGATCTTGAAACATGACAAATAAAGCCATACGTAATCTAATCTTCATAGCTAATCAACTCTTTCTTTAATTGAGCAAAAAAAAAATCCGCACAAAAGGGCTATCTTAATTTCACAATTACATTGAACTCTGTTTTCCGTATAAATTAAAACCCAAACAAATTAATATTTACAAATTACACCTCTCCAGAGACTCTTCGCTAATCAATTCTCCTTCTTCCCCTCGGAAAAATCCTGCGGCGCCGGCAGGCCACGGCGGTGACTCCCACAATCACCATCATCGTCAAGAGCCAGCATCCTCTTCCTCCTCTCAACAGCTCTCCTCACGTGACAATTCAAGAACAGCATCAGCAGACCCGCATTAAGCACCGAATTGAACAGCCAAGCCCCCATTCCGTTGCATCCCCCTTTCCAAAAGTGGAGCATCAAGAACCCGAGATGGCCCACCAAGTTGCACCCCATCAGCCCAAACTGGCACGCCACCACCACCGGGAAACAGTTGGGGGGCCCGCCGGCGGGCAGGCCGACTCCGACCCAGAACCTGTACCCGAAGACCACCACGTGGGCCAGCGTGGCCGACAGGATGGCCACCACCTGGAAGCTCTGAGAGAACTCAAGCCACAGGAACGACATGCACAGCAGCGCCGACTGGCTGAAGAGCCGAGTCAGGGCGTGGCTCCTCCGCCTGAGAATGGAGAAGAAAGTTCGAGAGAGGTGCAGGAATCGCGAGAGGTAGAACAGATACGACCAGAAAAAAACCCGGCCGGTGGGCCGGGTGCCCAGGGGGAAGCAGAGGAGCCAGCGGAGAGGGGTGGTCCTGGTGCGGCGCCAGAACCAGCGGGTCTCTCTGATCTCGTAGAATGAGGAGACGAGGAGGCCGGCGAAGATGACGGCCGATGACGTGGCCATGAGGAGGGAGTGGAGGGAGGGGATGGGGCCCAGGGGGACGGGGCGGCGGCGGTTGAGGAGGAGGAGGAGGAGGTGCAGGGAGAGGGAGAGGAGGTTGTAGAGGGCGATGGAGGCTACGAGGAAGGACCACGTGGAGCCCCATGATTGGGCGTGGCTCCATCGGAAGTTTATTATCGACGGGTGGTTGGCGAGCCAGTAGCTGATTGTGGCCATCATCGATGATTTTGGTTGCTTGCGATTTTGAGAGGAGATGGGGAAATGTGGAGTTAGTATTTATAGGGATAGAAATCGGGAATTGGAGAGGAAAATATCGGTAGGGGGGTAAAGTTACATTTATTTCCACGATGAGGCGACTCGGACTTCTTGATTTTTGAGTTGAATGTGAAAGTCCCAGTAAATTCTGGAGTTTGGATTTGGGGATATTCGAAGATTTTCTTACCACCGGGGGGTTTGTTTCCATGAATTTTGCGTCATTGCATTAAAAAAAATGAGACCCACAAGTTAAATAGATTTGGGGTTGTCACATAGGATAAATGGATCAAATAAAACTCCCTAAAATTATGCTGATTTTAACCGGATTTGTGAATTTAGTCACATATCCTCAATAAAATTTACGTACAACTAGACAAAATTTGATTGGATTTTATTCCTCATGCAAATCATCTTTAATATCCATCACAAACAAACACGATTTTAATTATGGGTTTTTCAAAATCCATTATATGCATCAAGATTAATCCACAAACCAAACAGCCCCTTAATTAGTTTTGAGCATTTGGATCTCTCGCCACTTTGCTTTTATTAATTTCTACATATTTGATTGCTTTCTAAATGACTATAAAATTTGATGTATGAGGTGAAATTAGGAATAAATATAATTATTAATGGAGATGTGACAATTGTTATATTTGGAATGAACTGTAATTATTCATAATCGTTCATTAAATCATCGAGCATAGGAATAAAACAAAATACATATTTTTGCATGGAAAGTTTTAAAGATGTTTAATTGTGTGGTTGAAATTTAACTTTTCCTATTTTCTTAAGTTTGATTGCATCTTCAATAACTGTGATAATTAAGCTTGACACTCAAAATTAGTCAAATCAAAGTCCCTTCAAAATGGGAGAATTTATGGGAAAATAAAAAATTTCATGAATCTGATGTATTCTAAATCAAATAAAGGGAACCGTCAATTAGAAAATGATAATGTAGATGTTCACTTTCCATATTGCGTCATAAGTCCTCTACTTTCACAAAAACAACCGCAATAGAAAAGTCCAAAGTCTATTCGTAAGTAAGAAATAATATCTTTCTTCTTAGGATTTTTCTTTACTAGATATTTACTTTTCTTATTAGACTATTCATTTCATTCTGCTACCTGTTTGAGCATGAGATTTTAGGGATTTGAGGACTACAAGTGAATGACACATGCGCGCATTCACTTGAACAACAAATGGAAGGAGTAGAAAATCAATCACTATGTTTTTTTTAAAGGTGGAATTCCAAAAACTTTGAAAATCGGATTTGGGTCCTGTAACTGAATGGCACTTGTGCATAAGATATATTTAATGAAATTCAGTATAATTTAGCAAGTTATTAATTTTATTGCTAAATCCTAACTAATTCAAGACTTCTTCTTGATTTATGTACCCATTAAGTATATTAGTACTTCTCTACTACTTTTGCATTGGCAATTGAAAAAATAAATAGAGACGAATGAGTTCAAATGTAAATCAGTAGAAAGCAGTCCTATCCTATGCTTTATCTTGTACCATCTAAATAGCATGAGATTTGTAGTACATTCAACATTGACTCAATGATTTTAAGCTTTTAGCCAACTTAGACCAAGTATCCCAATTAGAGAGGGGCAAAAAAGAAAAGCAAGAAAAAGAAAGAGTACAATGAAACACAGTTGTTTTAACTCAGCGTTATTCTAAATAGTAATAGTAAATAATAATAATAGCATTACAACCTAACGCTAAAATGCAAGATGTGCCAGCCGCCTCAAAATGCGCGGTGTATGCTTTTGAGTGGGAACCCAAAAAGGCATAATGAGACTCACGAAATTGAGAGCTGCGTTAAAAAAAGTCAATGTAGAAGACGCCGAATCCGCGTACGCGTAGATAGAATGAGCCAATGAGGGACGCGGAAGCTAAAAACGAGTCCCCAAGTGTTTCCACTCGAAGTTCCTTCGAAGCTTTGCTCAGGTCCCATTGAAGAGGCACCAGTTTGTTGCGGGCATCAATCACACCGACAATGAAAAGAAATCATAATCTATTAACAGTAGAAATAAAATCTTCATCATAATTTTGATCATAAAGAAAAGAAGAGATGTAAAAAAACAAAGAACTAATTTTGATAACATTAAATGTGGATTAGAAGGACGTTGACTATTGGATAATGGAACTTTAAGATTCGTACACGGATCCAATAATTAATGTTATTTGATGCAGGGGCGGAGTTAAAAATTCTATTATGGAGGGACAAGAATCCAAAATACATGCATAAGTTGTTATTTATTTCACAAAAAGAGTTTTTGCGAAATTACTCTCTTCAATCTTTAATATTTTGATATTGATCCCTCAAAGTCATTCAATTTGCTTGTAGCTTCCTTAATTGTTAAGTTGTTTAGACATTAGTCCCTCAAATAAACAAAAATGCAATTAGGTCCCTCAATTGTCATGGTTAATTTGAAACAACAACCCAAGAAAATTGGAGGACTTAATAGTAATTTTAATCATTTGAGTGGCTAAGTTTAAATATATAACTTAAGAATATGAGGGGACCTTATAGCAAAATCAATGATTGAGGAACTAATATCAAAATATGAAAGGTTCTAGGCACTAAGAGACTAAGGACCAAATATGAAATATGAAAATTTTTGGGGAGCCAAGGCACCCCCACTCATCAATGTGGCTCCGCCACTGATTTGATGTACATTTAACGTTATCACCCAGTTTCACTGGATATTTTCTCAAACAATTCGATAGTATCATTTTGCGTCCAACCCTGAGGTAAGAAACAATGAGCATGCAATTAAAGTGTGGAGCTCCTATGTTAGTGGTGATTTTATCACAACTAGATTTCCACGAGTCCGGATTCTTCTCTACAATCTTGATTGCATAGCAAGCCTACAATTAGCTGTATGGACTAATATTATTGGTGTATCTCAGTGGACCCCACAATTAAATATTTTTTATATAATTTAAATAATTAATATCGTTCAAGGAGTCCACTCAGTGAGGATATTTAATCAATGAATTGTAGAGTTTCTCTACAACTAAGGATGTAGATGATCTCCACCTGATTTTCACCTTGATGGTAATGACAAGTCAGGATTATTTTCCTCTAGTTAAGTAAATTTGATTATTAATATTTGAAAACAAAATTGTAACCTAACATCCTGAAACCTTGCTCGGTTACTGTTTCATCACAGGAGAACTTTATTAACCCTCCCTCCAATTGAAAGATGGTGGGAATTAGTTAGGCCACAAATGAATTCGCTGACTGAACGGACATTATTCTTCAATTGTTGGCCTGCAAGAGGTAGCAAACGATTAGAAAGCACCAGTGCCATGGTACACCCTTCAATGGTTAAATTAAGTTAATAGAAATGTAAAAGAGGAAACATAGTGGTAAACTTAGAATGGATTAAGTTAAAGTTACCATTTCGCCAGGCAACTCTCTTTGCCGACGCCTTGCGAGTCCGGCTCAAGAGGGGATACAAGTCGACCTCTTCGAGTAGGACGACTCCCTAGTCGACCACATGACCGGTTGGCCGACACCTTGCGAGTTCGACTCAAAAGGCGGTACTACTCGGCAGACCACCTAGGATAGGAAGGCGACGCCGTGTCTCGAGCCTCCCGCCAAGCGATGAGTCGTCGCCACATTGAATGTAAGATCCTGACCATCAATTCTCTGAGCTCGAAGATCTTTAAGACACGTCGTACCACGTGCCTCCTGTCACTTCGCATTAAACTCCGACGCGACCCTTCCCACTCAGTTGGCAACACCTGTAAAGTGAATCTGATGTAGCCGCCGACCCATGCCTAGTCGAAGTGACCCCTATCCACTCACCGGCCGACACTTGTAAAGCAGGAGCTGACTCAGCATCCAGCTATCAGTCGGTCAAAGTTACCTAACTGCCCCTTGATCATTGTTATAAATAGGGAAGCTGTTTGCAGACCAACGTAAGTAATTTTTACACACTTGAAACCTATTTTAGAATATTTAGTTCAATTTTTACTTCTCTACTCAAGATTATCCACTAACTTGATCGTCGGAGGAACCATCGGGGATCCAACCCCAACCTCTCACGATTTGTGACATGTGCAAGCTATCTCAGGGAATTTCTAGCTTGGGCATCCAGAGGAGTTAGAGGACCCTAATCATCTATCAACCTAATTAATTGACTGTGTGATCCGTAGCATCAACAACAACTAAACAAAATTTGATTGTATTTTATTCCTCATGCAAATCATCTCTAATATTCATCACAAGCAAACACGATTTTAATTATGGGTTTTTTAAAATTCATTTTATGACTCAAGATTAATCCACAAACCAAACAGCCCCTTAATTAGTTTTGAGGATTTGGATCTCTCGCCACTTTGCTTTGATTAATTTCTATATATTTGATTGCTTTCTAAATGGCTATAAAATTTGATGTATTAGGTGAAATTAGGAATAAATATAATTATTAATGGAGATGTGACAATTGTTATATTTGGAATGAACTGTAATTATTCATAATCGTTCATTAAATCATCGAGCATAGGAATAAAACAAAATACATATTTTTGCATGGAAAGTTTTAAAGATGTTTAATTGTGTGGTTGAAATTTAACTTTTCCTATTTTCTTAAGTTTGATTGCATCTTCAATAACTGTGATAATTAAGCTTGACACTCAAAATTAGTCAAATCAAAGTCCCTTCAAAATGGGAGAATTTATGGGAAAATAAAAATTTCATGAATCTGATGTATTCTAAATCAAATAAAGGAAACCGTCAATTAGAAAATGATGATGTAGGTGTTCACTTTCCATATTGCGTCATAAGTCCTCTACTTTCACAAAACAACCGCAATAGAAAAGTCCAAAGTCTATTCGTAAGTAAGAAATAATATCTTTCTTCTAAGGATTTTTCTTTACTAGATATTTACTTCTCTTATTAGACTATTCATTTCATTCTGCTACCTGCTTGAGTGTGAGATTTTAGGATTTGAGGACTACAAGTGAATGACACATGCGCATTCACTTGAACAACAAATGGAAGGAGTAGAAAATCAATCACTATGTTTTTTTTTAAAGGTGGAATTCCAAAAACTTTGAAAATCGGATTTGGGTCCTGTAACTGAATGGCACTTGTGCATAAGATATATTTAATGAAATTCAGTATAATTTAGCAAGTTATTAATTTTATTGCTAAATCCTAACTAATTCAAGACTTCTTCTTGATTTATGTACCCATTAAGTATATTAGTACTTCTCTACTACTTTTGCATTGGCAATTGGAAAAATAAACAGAGACGAATGAGTTCAAATGTAATGCAGGAGAAAGTAGTCCCTATCCTATGCTTTATCTTGTACCATCTAAATAGCATGAGATTTGTAGTACATTCAACATTGACTCAATGACTTTAAGCTTTTAGCCAAATTAGACCAAGTCTCCCAATTAGAGAGAGGGTCGGGGGAAAAATAGTACTAAAAATCTAAATCATCTTCCACTAACCACTTTCGTCCATACCACGATAGACTTAACAAATCACCAAACGTTGTTCCTATATGAGATTAGGGCAAAGAATCCCAGCCTGAAAACAATATATATCGCAAAGAGATGGCCATGATAACCTCTGGCTTAACGAACACAATAAAATCCAAGTCGAAGAAACTATAATAAGCAAGCATCACTCATCCTCCGTATTGGTGTTTTCTTCGTTCTCGCGATCATCATCTCATCATCACTCAATTCACGCGTCAATGGTAGCATTCAAACCTGAAGTAAAATATTTGATCTCTAATAAAGTTAATTGGTAGCGTATTCTCTTTCCTTTCCTAGTACCAATAGACATTTCTGTTTTGTTAGATGCTGTTTGTTTCATTAAATATTTATTAATGAAACACAGTTGTTTTAACTCAGCGTTATTCTAAATAGTAATAATAATAATAGCATTACAACCTAACGCTAAAATGCAAGATGTGCCAGCCGCCTCAAAATGCGCGGTGTATGCTTTTGAGTGGGAACCCAAAAAGGCATAATGAGACTCACGAAATTGAGAGCTGCGTTAAAAAAAGTCAATGTAGAAGACGCCGAATCCGCGTACGCGTAGATAGAATGAGCCAATGAGGGACGCAGAAGCTAAAAACGAGTCCCAAGTGTTTCCACTCGAAGTTCCTTCGAAGCTTTGCTCAGGTCCCATTGAAGAGGCACCAGTTTGTTACGGGCATCAATCACACCGACAATGAAAAGAAATCATAATCTATTAACAGTAGAAATAAAATCTTCATCATAATTTTGATCATAAAGAAAAGAAGAGATACAACCGAAGAAAAAAAGAAAAGAAGAGATGAAAAAAAATGAACTAATTTTGATAACATTAAATGTGGATTAGAAGGACGTTGACTATTGGATTATGGAACTTTAAGATTCGTGCACGGATCCAATAATTAATGTTATTTGATGTACATTTAATGTTATGATCCAGTTTCACTGGATATTTTCTCAAACAATTCCATAGTAACATTTGTGTCCAACCCTGAGGTAAGAAACAATGAGCATGCAATTAAAGTGTGGAGCTCCTATGTTAGTGGTGATTTTATCACAACTAGATTTTCACAAGTCCGAATTCTCTACAATCTTGATTGTAGAGCAAGCCTACAATTAACTATATGGACTAATATTATTGGTGTATCTCAGTAGACCCCATAATTAAAAAAATTTTATATAATTTAAATAATTAATATCGTTCAAGGAATCCATTGAATGAGGATATTTAATCAATGAATAGTAAAGTTTCTCTACAACTAAGGATGTAGAGGATCTCCACCTGATTTTCACCTTGATGGTAATGACAAGTCATGATTATTTTCCTCTAGTTAAGTAATTTTGATTATTAATATTTGAAATCAAATTGTAACCTAACATCCTGAAACCTTGCTAGGTTACTGTTTCATCACAGTAGAACTTTATTAACCCTCCCTCCAATTGAAAGATGGTGGGAATTAGTTAGGCCACAAATGAATTCGCTGACTGAACGGATATTATTCTTCAATTGTTGGCCTGCAAGAGGTAGCAAACGATTAGAAAGCACCAGAGGAGTGAGCCATGGTACACCCTTCAATGGTTAAATAAGTTAATAGAAATATAAAAGAGGAAAAATAGAGGTAAACTTAGAATGGATTAAGTTAAAGTTACAATTTGCCATTGCTATCTAGAGGAGTTTGTGATGGAACGTGCCTTTTATCATGTGGCTAACGTCGCAAGCAAGCAATGTAAAATATTGGGAGAAAACTGACATGGGACCTCACATTTTAGCACTTATCATCCGTTCCTCTCAAAAAATAATACATTCAAACCAAACACCCCTTAGCGAAATGATGGCTGATTATCGTTGATTGTCGGGTGAGGTGGACCCAATTCGGGGACATGTGGCGTCATCTGATTAATTCTTACCCCCTTTTTTATGCATAAAAGCTCCATTTTATTAGAGCGACACATTTCAAATACATGTATATAAATACAATAATATATGTGTGTATTTGAATCACCTTGATCATGAATCACGTAATTTCGAATTAATATTGTTCAACTTCGTTTGCTTGATTATCGAAAAGGAAAAGCTTTGCTTACTCGTCAATGGACGCACTGATCATATGCATATTCTGACTTGTGGTACCTCCAAACCTTCAGCTGTTGTCCTCCACTTTGTCCTATTCAAAAAAATTCTTGCGTTTTTAGACTTTGCATTTTCTTTATATCCAAGAGAGTAAGGAAGTAGACCCCTCCAGAGAAAACTTTATGCTTTACATGTTGCATACGCTTTTACTCTCACATCTTTCGAATTCTTATAGGTGTGAACATTCGTAGATTCTTATTGTCTATTGGATGCCGACCTCCGTCCTAATCCAGTATGTGATTCATGTTGGATGTGTAACAATCATGTTGGGTACAAATTTATTGTTAAGTTTTGTAAACTTTTATGATGGATGCTATATGGTTGGTACAGTACGAAATCACTTTTTCTTATGTATAATGTCCATTTAAAAAACTCTGTATCCATGATTTTCTATTTAATTTTTGTGTATTTATATATGTAATATATATACATATTATATTATATCAACTAATACTTGATCCTTCATCTACACAACTAGTTAAAAGGTGGATGAGAAATTATTGAAAGCTTTTGTAAGTATGTATCGAATTAAAATTTAGTTGTCGATTCTACATGAATTTTATAAAAGCACTAATATGCATCTTTGTACATGCCCCGTATTTGGATCTAATTTTGCGACTAATATTTTTGCGTTACTAATAGGAATTTGTGAATATTAACTCACAATAGCACGTTTTCTATTTCAATCATCAACTTTAATTTACTAATACATGTAGGAATCATTTCAATCCCAAATTCCTCATAAATAAAAGTTTTTTGTCACTCTCCAGATCTTTGCCTTTATTTAAGTACTAAGTGCCTAACCCAAAAATTCTTCTAAAAAAGAAAGCGACGTGACCCATGACTTCACAAGTAGTAGCCCCTACTATATTTGTGGTGTCGTATTTGTAGTAGGAGTAGCGGTATCTAACAATGTATTCATATAATAAATATGCTCTTCATTTGTAAAGAATATCCTGCGTATTAGCTGAGGCATTTAATCTGACCCGTTCGAATTTCCACAAACCTAACAAAGGTCAAGTCCGGGCCAGGGTCTGCTTCCACGATCAAACAATCTCATCCAATCGCACATAGTCTCTCAGTCTTAAAGTATTAATTCTAGAAACCTTATAAAAATGTGATAATTAATAGAGAGATATTCATTCGCTTTCTCCTCGATTTCTCAGATCATCAACAATGGCCACAATCACCTACTGGCTCGCAAACCACCCGTCGATAATAAACTTCCGATGGAGCCACGCCCAATCATGGGGCTCCACGTGGTCCTTCCTCGTAGCCTCCATCGCCCTCTACAACCTCCTCTCCCTCTCCCTGCACCTCCTCCTCCTCCTCCTCAACCGCCGCCGCCCCGTCCCCCTGGGCCCCATCCCCTCCCTCCACTCCCTCCTCATGGCCACGTCATCGGCCGTCATCTTCGCCGGCCTCCTCGTCTCCTCATTCTACGAGATCAGAGAGACCCGCTGGTTCTGGCGCCGCACCAGGACCACCCCTCTCCGCTGGCTCCTCTGCTTCCCCCTGGGCACCCGGCCCACCGGCCGGGTTTTTTTCTGGTCGTATCTGTTCTACCTCTCGAGATTCCTTCACCTCTCTCGAACTTTCTTCTCCATTCTCAGGCGGAGGAGCCACGCCCTGACTCGGCTCTTCAGCCAGTCGGCGCTGCTGTGCATGTCGTTCCTGTGGCTTGAGTTCTCGCAGAGCTTCCAGGTGGTGGCCATCCTGTCGGCCACGCTGGCCCACGTGGTGGTGTTCGGGTACAGGTTCTGGGTCGGAGTCGGCCTGCCCGCCGGCGGGCCCCCCAACTGTTTCCCGGTGGTGGTGGCGTGCCAGTTTGGGCTGATGGGGTGCAACTTGGTGGGCCATCTCGGGTTCTTGATGCTCCACTTTTGGAAAGGGGGATGCAACGGAATGGGGGCTTGGCTGTTCAATTCGGTGCTTAATGCGGGTCTGCTGATGCTGTTCTTGAATTGTCACGTGAGGAGAGCTGTTGAGAGGAGGAAGAGGATGCTGGCTCTTGACGATGATGGCGATTGTGGGAGTCACCGCCGTGGCCTGCCGGCGCCGCAGGATTTTTCCGAGGGGAAGAAGGAGAATTGATTAGCGTAAGTTATTTAAATTTTGTTTTATGTATATGGGGATTAGATTAATAAACAGACGAAATTAATTGTAAAAAGAATTATATAGTTATACTGTGTAATACATCCTTGCTGGTTGAATATATTATCTGTGAATTGGATTATATATACTTATTTGAAAAATGTACAAATTTGTGTCCGATACGATTTGATTTGGATTATCCTAGTTTGGTAATAAAAGTCCATTCAGCTATATCTGGTTCGAATTCGATGTTAAATTTGGAACCTCGTTAGTATACAAAAGTAGCGGAGAAACCAATGTCCACTGCTTTTATCCCCACCCATTGAATATTTAATGAGTAATTATAATACATTCTAAATCCAACCCTCACCGTACCTCCGTGTATTTCACTCATTTCTAAGTTGTATTCAAAGAAAAAAACCACAACCATTCACTAGAAAATTAATAATTATAATTAAGTAATAATCTCTTTACTATTTTTTTATTAGTTGGGGAAAAGATTCAAATCCTTCGGTGTTATAGTTTTATACATACTCAAAAACAAAAATAAGATAATCCGTCCGAGCAGCAGCCTAATTTTATTTATTGATAAACTTAGATCCATTAAGTAACAAACTCATTTTCAAGATGGTTTTCTTTGTCGTGCTTAATTGACTAATTAATTGCAGTTAATAAATCTGACCCTCCACTTAACAAATTTAACAATTCAATGCTAATGATAAGGGTGTACGACTTATTATTAGAGGAGATGATTTGTCGTCATCTCTGAACAAAAGATTGAGAAGGGACAAAACGTAGGACTTTCGTCATTGATGACGCTCAACGGTTTTTCTCAGAGTTGCCACTGAAACCCAAGAAAACTTGTAAGCATGAACTTCCGGGCATTTCAATTTTTAAAGTAAAATATGTCATTCACGTATATAGCAATAACACTAATAATCATAGTTAGAGTATTTTTGACACACATAGAAATCGAACTCAGGTTCTTTCTAGGAGAGTAATACGGCGTTGCCATGTGATATATCGGGCTGCTCCGACTTCCACGCATTTATAACCTATGAAGACTGACACATGATGTGGGTCTGTTTGGCAAAGAAGTGAAAAACTGGGCCAGCATGGTATATCACTTTAACCAGGCCAAGATTAAACCAGGGGGGTGCTGGTCCAAGTCTAGCCTAGTTAAAGGCTTAAAATTGAACTAAAAAAGCTGGGCCAAAGTTGGCCCAGCTTTTTCCCAAACAAAAAACAACCCCAAATGTGACCAGGACTAGCCCTGACGCAAGTTTATGGGTTTGCCAAACAGGCCCTTAGATATTGGGATATGAAATGAAAATTGGAATTATTTTAGCAATTTATATGTTTTATGAATGATGAGATAAATTCACTAATTCACATCTTTCAATGTCTAATTCCATCGTATGTTTTTAGTATAATTCCATTATATGTTTTTATTTTGAATTAAAAACATATAATAGAATTATGCATTGAAGAGGAGAATTAGTGAATTTATCTTATCATTTATAAAGCAAATAAATTGGTAAATGGTTTCAATTTTCATTCCATTATATGTTTTATGAATGATGAGATAAATTCACTAATTCACATCTTTCAATGTCTAATTCCATCGTATGTTTTTAGTATAATTCCATTATATGTTTTTATTTTGAATTAAAAACATATAATAGAATTATGCATTGAAGAGGAGAATTAGTGAATTTATCTTATCATTTATAAAGCAAATAAATTGGTAAATGGTTTCAATTTTCATTCCATTATATGTTTTATGAATGATGAGATAAATTCACTAATTCACATCTTTCAATGTCTAATTCCATCGTATGTTTTTAGTATAATTCCATTATATGTTTTTATTTTGAATTAAAAACATATAATAGAATTATGCATTGAAGAGGAGAATTAGTGAATTTATCTTATCATTTATAAAGCAAATAAATTGGTAAATGGTTTCAATTTTCATTCCATTATATGTTTTATGAATGATGAGATAAATTCACTAATTCACATCTTTCAATGTCTAATTCCATCGTATGTTTTTAGTATAATTCCATTATATGTTTTATGAATGATGAGATAAATTCACTAATTCACATCTTTCAATGTCTAATTCCATCGTATGTTTTTAGTATAATTCCATTATATGTTTTATGAATGATGAGATAAATTCACTAATTCACATCTTTCAATGTCTAATTCCATCGTATGTTTTTAGTATAATTCCATTATATGTTTTATGAATGATGAGATAAATTCACTAATTCACATCTTTCAATGTCTAATTCCATCGTATGTTTTTAGTATAATTCCATTATATGTTTTATATTGCATAATTAATGTATAGATTGTACTTGTTCTAACCCTCAATTAAGAATCCTGTTGTTTCTGCTAAAATAAATAAAATGTTAGATTGCAAAGGGCCGGGTATTGGCGATGGATCACTGGCTTAGTATATTTCGGCCAAAATTAAATCAAACGGATTCATCCTGTTAGATTCATGATTCTAAATATATCTAAGTATATATCCATCTAAATGTTCTTTGAATATATATATATATATATATATATATATATATATATATATATATATATATATATATATATATATATATATATCCTTAAATATTAATGGTTAATTTTTTTTCCTTTTTCCTTTTATATTTGTAATTTAAATTTAAACTAAAGGAAAGTTATTAGTTTTGTGGACGTATGTCTTCCATCGGCCTAACCACGATATCATTGTGTTTGTGATGTTTTATCTTTATACAATGTCCGTCATTGTATGTGTTTGTGTGTATATATATATTATTTTAAACAAAGAGTAAAATAGAAAAGAAATAATTTAAATATAATTTAATAGATACAAATACAAAGTTAATATAGTTTATAAATTAAAATTTAAAAAATAAAAAATCACGGTAGACCACGACCGTGGTGCGTGGCAGTCGACCCGACCACCCCTAAGCGGTCAGGTGGTCGGGTCCAGGTCGGACCGGAGACGAGAGAAATGGGCACGATCCACTCGACCCGAAGGGCTCGAAGCCGGACCGCCGGTCTTGAACCCGGCGGGCTGGATCACGGGTCCGAACCGGCCCGGCCCACGCCCACCCTACCTCTAATAAAGAAACCAAATATGTGATCTCCGTGTACTGCCAAAGAAGAAGTGCAGAGTATTAAAAAAATTAAAATAAAATATGCGGTAAGCTTTTATTCAACCATGTCAATTAGATTTGTTTGATTTTTTTTTTAAAACCGGTTGAAGTCTGAACCTGTTGCCACCTGGGAAAGTTGAATTTGGATCCTCTCTACTATTATTTTAAAAAAAAGTACATAGACCACCTCTTTAATCACAAATATTAAATTGTTTAGTTGGTAGTTATGATTCATACGAAATCTAGCACTCAACATATTCTCATGAATTACACTCTTTCCTAAACAAATCAGTCATTAACAAAGTAATAATCTTGACATAGTAATGGTATCTCACTGTTTTTAGGTACATTAGAGGATCCAAATTTGAGAAAGTTGGCATTTGCAGGGATGCCATTAATAGAGAGTGTGCAACTTGTTAAGATAACTACAGAACACATAGGGTTGTCCAATTGGGCCCAAGGCCCAAGCCCGGCCCTGGCCCGGGCTTGACCTGGAAACCCGGGCAGAGGCCAAGTCCGGGCCCGGGTCTGGGCCGAGGTGGTGAAGCCCGACCCGGGCCGGCCCGGTTTTTAATTATATATATATATTATATATTTTTATATATAATTATAGTATGATATGATCATTAATATATACTTATATATATTTTAAGTGTATATTGTCATTAATATATACTTATATATACTTACATATATATTTCTAATGTATACTATATATAATTATAGTATGATATAGTCATTAATGTATACTTATCTATACTTAAAGTTTGTGTTTTGCGACAAATAAAACTTGAAGTATTTTTAATTTTTCTATATGTGAATTAATTTGATCTACACTATTTTTAATCAAAATTTCGCATCTTTTAATTTTAATTACTCTTGAAATTTTATTTTTTTACAAAAAAAAGTAATTTTTAAGCAAATAAATAATAAATAATAAATAATAAAAAAACCGGGCCGGCCCAGTGCCCGGCCCGCTCGGGTCCTGGCCACCCGGATCCGGGTCCGGGTCCGTGCCACGGGTTTGCCCGGCCCGAGCCCGGTTTTCCGGGCCGGGCCGGGCCGTTTGGACACCCCTAAGAAATGACAAATGAGTGAAATCTAATTAAATTGCAAAATAAATAAAGTTGGTGAATGCTTGCGCTTCCATAAAGTCAGATAGAATACGATGTTCTAATATGTCGTGCTCTGGATGCCTTTTTCAATTGATTGGATGGTTGAGAGACAGAGTTGCACCCATGAAACCAAAATTGACTCCTAAATAATTGAAAAGCACTATGCACTATGTGGCACAAATTATCGAAAGGGAATTAAAGGCTCAAGTGTTTTATAGTTGGTAGTAACCATCATTGAAAATGAGATGTTTGTTTGAACCTCCTACTTTTGTAAATAAAGTGAGAAGGAAATTCCTTTAATAAGTTGTTCTTCTTTCTTAGCATACTGATGAACATTGATAGCGGCTGTCTATGATATAAGCTAAGGGTAACCATTGGTAACTTGATATAGTAAACGTTAGGGTAACTTTCACAAAACCCCTTAAGTTTCACTGTTTTTAAGATAAACTCCTTAACTATTTTAGTAGGTACAAAATCCCTCCTTAACTTCGAGGGGTTTTCATATAAAGCCTATGAATTTCTTCTATTCCATTAAACTGCTCTAAACTTTTTTCACTTTTATTTCTCAAAGTAACATCATGAAGTCTAACAGTTCACGTATCAAGCATGCGATGCAAAAAAATAAAAAATAAAAAAATAAACCCCACACTAAAAAAACAATGTTTTAATTTTGTATTATTCCCATTTTTTTAGACCTAAGTGGTATTTTCGTCTTTTTTCGACATGTGCTTGGAAACATGACAAGTTAGATTTGATGGGGTTAGAGTAAATAATCTCCAATAGGTTTAGTAGAATTGAACAAGTTCAGGATGGTTATGTGAAAATTTCATCAAAGTTAAGGGATTTACCTCAAGAATGGCAAAACTTAAAAGGGTTTTGTGAAATTTATCCTAAAAATTAAAATAGGATATTCCACGAAATATCAAAACTCATTTAAGTTTTAACACTACATGACTTTTTATGAAGGGCTGTTTAACACAGCATACAATTTTATTAGTGCATATTTCGTAATGTGTAAATCAAATAAAGACTAATCCATATGACTCCCTATTGGGAGTTAGTCTTCTCAAAAATAGAACTAGAAGGTTTAATATGTATAGTGCGTCTTTATGAACCAGAAAACTCCATTATCTTACTTTATCTATTTCCGTCTTTGAATCGTCCTTCTCAAAAAAAAAAAGTCTTTTGAATTATCTTTGTCCTCGTATCTTATCTTAGAGATAAGGGTAAGAGAGGGTAAATTATACCAAAACCCCCACGAACTTTCAGCGTTCTACAAACCCTTAATAAGTTTCAAAATCACACTAAATCCCTAGATCTTTCAGTGTTTTGTAGCAAACTCTTCGGAAAGAACTTACAAATTGGCGTACACAATAAGAACAGAAAACATAATTTGGTTTCTGTTGAAGGCTGGACCATAGTATTGTACACACTTAAGTATCCATCGTTTTTTATCCTAGTAATATGGAAGCGAAGACAAGTAAGGAAACAATGTAATCTACATTTTTTTTTTGGAGAAATGTAATCTAGATGTTAATTAGTGGTGCAAACTATGAAGTAGACTACCAATTTTATTAAATAATAAATATAAACGCCTTTCTCGATAAATAACGGTCTTTCTCAAATTACTCTTATTAACTCAGAAGATATGAACATCACACACCACATTAACTAATATATAATTGTCTCCATCAAAAAAAAATAATTTAATATATAATTATCTTATGTCACCTTTTATGCTATGCAACTTGAGATAATGCATGATATGATGTGTTTTTGTCTTCTCCCGAATCAGAAATGAATTGTGCTCACATATGTTTCATTAATGAATGACCAGAAAGAGAAATTAATGGGTCTTCGAAGCTAACCTATAGAGAAAAATCGAGTACAGAATAATGTGTTTTCATTAAAATGTTGCTAAGGAAACATAGCGGAAAAAGATTTCTATATCAAGTCTTTCAAAGGTTGGGCGGGGCTTAATTTTGTTTGGATCTTGATTCTCTCCCAATTAGATGGTAATTGGAGAGAGTTTCATACCCTCATCTTTACCGTTCATTATGACTTCAAGAGATAAGATTTAATCACGTAGGATTGTCACTATTTCTAATTGAATTCGGATCGGATTTGGATCTCGCCTCTCCACTCTCAAAAACTAGTGGAGAGATCACTACTTTTTATCACAACAGCTGATTGTGTAGTGGGTGATTGTGGACTTAATTTCACAAAACCCCCGAACTTTGGGGGTTGTTTCACATAACCCTCCCTGAACTTTGTTTATCTCACATAAACCCCTAAACTATAGGGTCTCTTGCAAAAACCCCCATGAACTTTATCTTATTTCACATAACCATCCTCATGTAATTTGTAAACAACTAAAATGTCTTTGAGTGAAAAAAATTTCAAATTTTATCACTTGTCACTTACATGCAACATACTCCCTCCCCAAACTTTTCTATTTTTTTCCCTCAAGAAAATTTTAATTATTTGCAAATTACATATAAGGTGGCTGGGTGAGATAAGGTAAAGTGTAGGGAGATTTTGTGAGACACCCCATAGTTCGGGAGGGGGTTAAGTGAGATAAACAAAATTCATGGGGTTATGTGCAACACCCCTAAAGTTCAGGAGGGTTTTGTGAAATTAACCAGTGATTGTGATTTATTCTAAATCTAACACTCACCATATATTCATGAATTGTACTCATTCTTTCATTCTAAATCTAACACTCACCATATATTCATGAATTGTACTCATTCTTGATTTGCACTTAAAAGACAAATCATAGTCATCTACTAGATAATCAATAATTGTAATAAAATAGCGGCATCTCCACTACTTTTTTTTAATATTAGAGAGGATCCGAATCCATTTTTAAACACTGTCATTGTATTGAAAACCACTAGGAAAATCTTATGCGGTTAAATCTTGTCTATTGAAATTGGAATTAACAATAAGAATATAGATAATTAGATCATCTCCAATTACCACCTAAGGCTAAAGGCACCCATGAATTTGGATTGCAGGTAACCGGATTGTATAGTCCATAAGTTGCATTCATTAACAAAATCAGACCAGTGATTTGCTCTTGCACATCTTACTAAAAACATAATAGATCAATCTTTTTATGAAAAAAAAAGTTAAAACATGTATTCACATTAAAATGTAAAACTTATATCCACATTAAAATGTTTATACTAAACGCTGAAGAGGAGGAGGAGATTAGTTAGAATTTCTATTGCACCCTATTTCGGAAATTGTCCACATTAGCCCACGTATGTGGGCTGTTGATAAAACAATGGACTAATATGATAAAAGATTAGTTAGAATTTCTATTGCATCCTACTTCGGAAACTGTCCACATTAGCCCACGTATTAGGGCTGTTGATAAAACATGGGCTAATATGACGTATTGGGGATGGTACTAGCATAAACTTTTAGCTCGACTCCTTGGTGGATAGTAAATCTCTAATTGAAGAATTGGATGAGAGTGAGTTGGTTCGGTACCTAGATGCTAGGGTCTCGGACTTTGTTGAGAACTGGAACAGAGGGCTTTTGGCTCAATTCTTACATGATGACGTTCCAGAAAAAGTTGTGGGATACCCCTTGCCAAAGAGAAAAAACTGAAGACAAGCTGATTTGGGGCTATACAAGCAATGAAATCTTCACAAGAAGTACTTGTTACAGGTATCAGATTTAAAATATTGGTATTGAGCATTGTAATTATGATTTTATCTAGAATATTAAAGGACCTTGCCAAATGACAATCCTTTCTCTAGCTTATGTATTGAGATAGACTCATGATTAATGCGAACAGATTAAAAAGACATATAGCTATGGATGGGTGCTATTCTCACTGTGATGCTGCCTCATGATTCTGATGGCAACTAGTTGATGGTTTTCACGCTTCATTTAAGAATTCATACCATTCCAATTACTGAGTTACAGGGTGTCAGGTTCACACTTAAGTTAGCGTAGGAGCAGAGCTGGAAGAAAGTAATTATTGAATCAGATTCCTTGAGCACTATTGATTTAATCACTCAAGGGGATACAATATTTAATCCTCTCGGTGCCATTGTTGAAGATTGTCGATACTGGATCAATCAAAGTTGGGAGTGCAAGTTATCACATACTCTTCGAGAAGGGAACAATGATGCAGATGATTTTGCTAACATTGGTGTCTATGCCGCTAATGCTGTTCAAATGTTTACAGAGATTGGGAGTAGTTTTTTTCCCCTCCTTTTCAGGAAAAAAAATTCTTCCCATACACCGATCTGTGGATTTTATAGAATGGGCCTTGGGCCTTATTCGGCTTATAGCCCATTGGGCATTGAGGTTTCGCGCCCCGCACGTGATTGCGTGACATATTAAGCGCTCGAACATATTTAATGAGGGTGACAATATCAAAGGCAAGAATTTTATTTCCTCGAGAATCTTCTATTGACCAAATACATTTCCCCTATTATCTCTCCCCACGTGATTGCGTGACATATTAAGCCATCGAACATATTTAATGAGGGTGACAATATCAAAGGCAAGAATTTTATTTCCTCGAGAATCTTCTATTGACCAAATACATTTCCCCTATGATCTCTCCCCTTTTTCTCGTCAATCTAAGATCGATTCGCTGCCTCAATAGAAATCGCCGATCTGCCGGGAAAAAATTCGCTGACTTTTTGCGGCTCTCAGCCTCAGGTTCGAGTTTATCTTTTTGTCCTCTCTTATGATTTAGGGCTTTCACTTTAATTGATGAATTTGGTCAAAAACCCTAGATCCAATTTCCTCTTAGGAATTTGATGGCGTTTGCTTCCGTTTCTTTGTAGATTATTGATTGATGTTAGGGTTTTGAGATCGTTATGTTTCGGGGTTTTTCTTTTTATATGGGGTGCTGGATTCATGGATTTTGGATATAACGATTTTATTTTTTTTATTTTGATGTGGAAGCTTGATCTTGATTGTTCCAAAAGATTTGATTTTGCTTGCCTGTTGACTTGATCATTGAAATTTTATAACCTAAATCGAGATCTTATGATAGAATATGGTTTTTGGATGTGCAGTGAGATATAGGATTCATTGATGGACAGAGGATTTTCTGAATCTTCAACCAATGAAAACCAAAATTCTTTTTCTTATGGAAGCAGTAGCAGTAGTGGCAACAATAACAGCGAAGCTGGAAACTTTGAATGTAACATTTGCTTAGAATTGGCTCAAGACCCAATTGTTACTCTTTGTGGGCATCTTTTCTGCTGGCCTTGCCTTTATCAATGGCTCCATGTTCATGCCCACTCTTTGGAATGTCCTGTTTGTAAGGCCGTTATCGAAGAAGATAAGCTAGTTCCTCTTTATGGCCGAGGAAAGACGTCGACTGATCCAAGATCGAAAACAATGCCAGGGGTTAACGTTCCCCATCGTCCAACTGGACAAAGGCCGGCTACTGCCCCTCCTCCTGAAGCTAACCATAACCATTTTCCTCATGTGAATCCATGGTTCATGGGTGGAGCCCCGGTGGCCAGCACTAGGTTCGGGAACTTCACATTTTCTGCTGCTTTTGGTGGTCTGTTCCCGTTACTGAACTTTCAAGTTCATGGGTTTCCGGATGCTGCAAATACTTATGGAACTGCTGCTGGTTTCCCTTATGGATATGCCCATTCTTTCCATGCCCCACATGCCCATGGCTTCCCTCATCACATGCAACAGGGGCAGCAACTGGATAACTATTTGAAGGCACTGCTGATTATGATCGGTGCGCTTGTTATTGCTGCTCTTATTTGGGCTTAGACAATTGTAGTATTGGCATGGAGTATATGCATAATAAATATCATACACTTGCTTTTGTGTGTTCAGAGTGTTCTCATTCTTCATGATGTGTTGTAAGCTTCATATCTCAGGTGATGATTTGAACTAGTTGTTTACAAATTGTTCATAGAATCTAATTACAAATTAGACTATTTTGTTGTTAGTTTCTCATTCTTGTATTAGATTTTCTGCAAGTAGAGAATACTTGGTTTACATGTCTACATTTCTCTAGTCTTGTTACTCTTTGCAAAAGTGTTAGGAATCATGTCATAATTAATTTGCAGTTTGTTTTAAATACACCTTTGTACCTACTTACTTCTGGATATGGGCATCTGCAACATGCTTTACAACTAATTATTTGTTTCTAAAATAAATTATATGATTATTTTAAAATAACTTCATGCTAACAGAAATAAAGCTTATTTTTGTGTTCATCTTCTGCTTTGAATTCACTTCATGGTAACAAAAGTAAACCTTTAATTTTGTTTTGCAACTAGTATCTGGTTTATCTATTTCATGCAGTGTTGATTAAATCTGGAACAGTTTGATCTGCATATAATTCTTGATTACCCATGATGATGCATGTTACATATCTAATGTATAGCCCTATAGCTCGTTTTCCTGATTTTTGAGTAATATAGAGGACTACATGAAGGGAGAAAAGCTTGTATTTTGTGGAAAACAAAATGAAAGATTGTTTATCAATGTGTAATGAAGGACGCTGATCTACGTGATTCTATTTCATATGCTATGTCAATATAATTTTTCCCATGCGGTTTACAAATGTTTTCCCGTCATTACACTGAATGCTTTTAAGAACAGGATAAATAGGAAGTCCCTTAGAGTCTCTGTAGTTGTTTTTTTAGATTATGACACTGTTGATACCATCCAATCGGTTAATTTATTTGTTGGTTGAGGATTTTATATCCATATATGTTGGTAACTTGGTAGGGTAACGTCTAGTTTCTTGAGTGTATATATATATATATATATATATATATATATATATATATATATATATATATATATATATATATATATATATATATATATATATATATATTTGAAGTTATTAAATTTTTATTGCATGCTGTAATCGATGTTGCAGCAAACTACCTACAAGCAGTGAAATAAGTACCATCTGGTATTGGTGATCTAACAGTTGAATAACCTTGTAGTTGAAGATGTCGATTTTCCATGTGTCTCTGTTATGAAAACCAATACTTGGGAACCATATTCAAGGCCTTGTATGCAACTCTGCTAGGGCTGTCTAGGATCTGTATTAATTCAACTGAGCAGATTAGTAGGGGATAATTTATTGTAACTGCAACTGTTAATGCAAATTGACTAAAGCATCAATTAGACCCAGGGAAATGCATGTGATTAAGTAGTAAGAGATATTGGTGTTCTTTGTGAAAATTATATTCAAATACAAGAGACTTATTGTGGTTTAATGATTCTTTTTGCCCAAAGACAATCCTGCTTTTGGGTTCTCTTCATTTTTCCAATCACGCTTTTCAGTGGAGCTTAAACTATTGTTATTGGCCTTCTTTTAAACTGAGGTGAGGTAACTTTACAGACTAATTTTTGGTTAGAGTTTACACCTCAATTACTGATTTACTGCGGTTTCCGAGTTATGTCAAACTGTTAAGGTACCTCTAAACTAATATGCTCTGACCAAGAAATATTGATTAGCGCAAAAAGAAAAGACAGAAGAATATTCCTTGAGAATATTTATGACTCTATCTTTTATCTGTCAATCTAATTTAAAAAGTACTAGCTATCTTTTCAGGTATAGAGATAAGAAGATTAAGCTTGGTCAATTGTGACGATTTCATGAATTGGAGATATATCTCATTTATGTTGTTCTGGAGACATAAATAAGGTCTTCATTTAGGATCATAAGTAATTAAGCCTGCTAAATTATTTTAGATGGTCCTTTATAGGTTCAGACCAAAAAGGAAGTGTCTATCTCGAATCATTTAGGGGTTTCAAAACAAAAAAGGGTTGAGATGATCCTTTAAAGGTTCTATTGCAATGAGAATAACTTGATACACTTCATCAGGGTCAAAGCAGAGTACTTCAGACTGGAGGGATAAATAGAAGATGCAGAGACTTGAAGGCTTAGGTTTGTCAACTATAAACTGTACTTGTGTGTGTTATGGAATTGAGCCCCACTTTTAGCATGATATTTTATTTTGGTCGTTTTGTTGTATCTATTGTACATGAAATATGGGGTAAACGGTAAATCTGTTTTCTCAACATATTGCCCTCCATTTTTTTCCTTTTTGTAGTCGTAGATTCTTTGAGAGCCGTGGGGGGAGGCAGGGGGGTGGCGGGGGGTGGGGTATTTTTATTTGCAGCAGAGTTTACTGAATAAATTCATTAGTAGTTCGTGCCCCATTTTTCCTTTTCCTATTGTTCTTACAACCTTCCTTTTCAGTTCTTTTTGGAGCGCTTGTTATATTCTGGTGGTATAAAGCAATTTGAGTCACCATGCTTTTGCATACATGGTATGAAAGCACTGGAGGCAAAAGTCCTGGTTCTGGCATGCACATTAAAGGAAATTTCTCATGCCTGTAGTTGTGACCTTACGCATTTGAAAAATGGATATCAATAAATGAATTTTCGATGCATTTGGGTTATTTAGTTTCAAAGTTTGCTCAATCATTGGAGCACACTTTTTAGTTAGCAACTTTTGGATAATATTAGGAATATATTGGCAATGCATGTTGATGACTTTGGGAGGGACTTGCAAGCTTACAATGTTCGACTTTACTCTATGCTCATTCAGGAATTGTCCAGCTCAATACTTTCTATTCCACTATTTTCAATAATTGAAGGATTGGTATGGAAAACACACAACTAGAGGGTGGGCTAGCTGGCATATTGAGAATGCTTGTCATTGTTTTTCATTGCTGTTTACGGTATGAGAAAAGCTAATGCATGAACTTGGTTTTCTTTATCCAGGGCTAGCTTGCAATTCACATGAGAGGGAAGGAAGGCCTTAATCCTTTCTAAATTTCCCGCATCTGGCAACCAATTTTTTTTCCCGGGTCCAAGGATATGAGCTACAGGTTCTGAAGTTACAACGACCTAGCTATGGGATATGGAGCCTGAAGATCTTACTTCCCTCGGTTTTGCTAGGAATTGTTCCATTTTTCCTTCAAACAATATACCTTATGTCTGGAAGAGAATGAGATTATATATGAGAAATTGTTGTGTGCACATCAACACATTTAATGCATACCTGCACTTTGAGTAGTTGGCACAAATGTATTCATCATTCAAGAACTAGATTCAACTAGGAGAAAAACATCAGAGAGAGATATTTAGGATCTTATTTCATTTGTGGCAAAGAGTGAAGAGCTTTGTAAGAATCAAGAACCTCACACATTAGAATTATGAAAAGGCTGAATGTTCAGTTTGATTGTCATTTATGTACATTTCACTTCAAACACCTTGCAGAATGTTTTCAGATATAAATCTGGCTGCATATGAATTATCAGTTCAAGCTTCTTGAGATCTGATAGCGTTCCAATTTCATCTAGAAGAGTTCACTTTGTTACTTCTTGTAGATATCTCTGGAGAACGCAAGTTACAGCCGTTTCCTGATTTATACGTGAACATGCAGTTCCTGATTTATACGTGAACATGCAGCATTTGTTTCAGTAATTTGAGATGTGTTTCATGCCAACTTACCTTTGTTCTTGTTTAATAATTTGATCCATATATTTTTGTCACTATATGCTATATTAACAAGGATTCAGAAACAACTCCTATTATGGTTATTTATTTATGTTGGAGTTTTATGCTTGGCCTTGTTTCTTCAGCCTCTGGTTTCTCTATCTTCTACTGTAAAAGATTCTGTTGCAAATTCAACTACATTCTGTGTTTTGCTTCTTTAGTCAACTTTCTTGCCATATGTTTTCATCGAGATATACTTAATTTGCATTTTCGTTAGTATATTGGTATTTTCTTTCTGAACAATGTTTTTACGCTGCCAGTTTCTCGTTTAGACTCCCATTTTTTTGGGGATAGATTTTACCTCTTCTCAGTTTATGATTCAGTATAGGCTAAATGGCACTTAAAAATCCTATTGTTTCACCACCTTTATACTTAAATACCTTAAATTGTAAAAGTAGCATTTTAATACCCTAAGTTATAAAAAAATTGGCATGCTAGTACATTCTCTTAATTGTCGTGGAAATATTCCTGGAAATATGTCCTGACAACTAACATAAGGTATTTAAATGATACTTTCTTATAACTTTGGGTATTAAAGTGTTATTTTCTTATAACTTTGAGTAGTTAAGTGTTATCTTTTACAATTTAGAATATTTAAGTGTAAAGGTGTTGAAACAGCAGCGGTTAGGATGTGTTAATGGTCAATTATATGAATATTTTTCAGACCAAGTTATAGTTTAGAAATGTTTTTCCATTTGCTAATCCCCTCAGCAACCGACACAAGAGTAGTGTTAGTTCTGGATATGCGAATGCCTACCAAAGTTTTTGCTTGCAAGTACATGCATCTGTTCTCTAGGAGACAACTGGTAGTATATCACTCTCGTAGAAAATTATAAGAAACACGTTCTTTAATCGTTTGAGTTAAGACTAATCGTTACAAAATTATGTAGCATTGATTTGGGGACTAAGAAGATATTGAAGAGTATGTGTTTGTTTTAAGGAATTAGAGCCTTCTCAGATGGACCCAAATCCTTTGAATTGCTGGAGATATTTATAACGGTTAAATATTAACTTGTTTGATGTACTAAAATGAAAGATATTAATAAAAATATCAGTTAACTATCAAGATTATTAATATTATTTTACCACATAATCCTAAGTTGTACTGTCCCTTAAACTATACTTTAGAACCATAAATATGTGACGGCAATAAAATGTTGTAATTGAACTATATTAAGCTCCAATTACAAATAACCAAATGCATCTATAGATTTTTTATTTTTTATTTTTCGGCCTTTTCAAATTTAAAGGAAACATTGTTCACTCAAATTGTATGAGGTTCCTTAACTTATATTTTACTAACATTTGGAGTTCCGTTCTTTTGAATATCATGGCATGAAGCCTTTCTCATATGTTACCATATGTGCTTCAAGAATTCTTTTCTTTTTCACAGTAATCTTTTCTTAAATTACATTAAAAAACGATATTCTCATTCATTTCTCTGTTGTATTAATAATTGCTAGTTCCGACTTTATACAAAGTGAGAATAACGTGGTGAACAGAGGGAACAAAACAATTGTCTCCTTTTTTTATCGATTAAGAGAAATAGAAGGGAAATTGATAGAATCACTGAAACACATGAGAAAGGTTTTCATTTTCTTTTTCGCTCTGTAAAAATTATTCGTGTCAAATACTCTCTACTCCTCCATTTTTCAAATCTTACAAATCAGGAAAACAAATATATATATATATATATATATTTAGTTTTTAGTTTCGCCAAGTGAAATAAATCCTATTTTTCCAAAAATAAAAGCACCTTTTTCTCATTTTTTTATTTCTAAATGGTATTTTGGTGCTTTTCGTTCCGTAATAAGTGATAGTCAAGTGGAGTTATACAATCATGGCAACTTGAGGGGTTCATCAATAATTGCCGTTACAAAGAAACAAAAGAATACTACAACTAATTAGTACTGGATATGACCTACTTCTTATTCGTCAACGAATCATGGGCGATGACCTACCTAAACCCTTTTAGCTGGCAAAGCTTTGCCTCCTCTCTCTAAAGTTGGGTATAAAATTTACACGTTTCTTTTTCTCTCCCTTTAGATACTTGGGCCCCTTTCTCACATCCAAGTCAACAAGTTAATAGCATCGTGATTCTTATCTTAAATATTTAAGGCTTATATAAAAAAAATTTAAAAAAATAAAAAAAAAAAGGGAAGCTTCCACAGGGTTTGCGTGTGAGCATAAAGAGTCTTCACTTTGACTCATTGACATCAAAGTCCCCCAAAAAAAAAAAAAAAAAAAAAAGAAAAGAAACTGGTAACCAACATTTGATTAATATATAAATAAGCAGTTCAACTCTATTGTGCTTGACAACGATAAAAGTAAATGTTGTCGGTTTGGAGATTGTATAGGTCAAAGGTGGTAAGATTACTAAGCATGGGTTTGGTTTAACTCGTTTTCTAATAGCATCAACTACTAATTCAGAAAAGTAGTTGTCCTGGATAAATAAAGGCTGAAGATAATTTATATATAGATATGTCACTTGTTATAAGATAAGGCTGAAGGTAATTTATAGATATGCTACTTGTGATAAGAGCATTACCTCAAGACATAGCACACTACTTTAAAAGCAAAACTATTCAAATTGGAAAAGATCATGCGACAATTGCTTTGAGTTTAGAAAACTTAGTGGTATTTGGTTAAGTTTCTTTGGCTCGGTTTGTCACACCTCGGGCCACCAAGCCTGTTAGCGGGGTGGAAGCCGCGAGACCCACTAAGTGTAGTGTGTTGTTTGGCTCAAATCACTGCTAAAATCATATCTATATAAGCCGCACAAATCTCTACTCATTAGTCGTTGATACCATTTGTTATGTCTTGGGCCCGTGAGCCCGTTGAAGCTGTGTAAGCCGTGAGACCCACTAAGCGTAGTGCATTGTTTAGCTCAATCCACTGTCAAAATCGAATAGCCTATTGCTACACTTGGATTTTAGACTTATCTATATAAACCACACAAATCTCTACTCACCCACCGAGGTGAGGACAAATGTGAGGGGGTGTCACACAGTTTAAACTTGATCTGAATTAATATAACTGGATAGCTTAAGTATTTTTTTCCTACTTCTCATCAGCATATTCTCTGCGCTTAGGATTTGTGATTTCCGCAGTTACAAGCAATCACTGTAAGCTCCAATGCAAAAGCATAACACTGCTGGATCTCCATAGGGTCATGTGCTTGCCAAAAATCATAAGGCGTTAAAATATTCTGCTTTTGTATCCTTTTTCTTTTTCTTTTTTATTAATAATCTCTGCTTTTGTATCCTTAGTTTACTATTGTCCTTTTATTAAATTTATATTTTTTAAAGTTTTTAACTGTTCAAACCTTTTCCAAGTAAACTCAAGTTGTCCAATGAAAGATCCAATGCTCCTCTGATTCATGGAACGCGTCAAAATTCAACGCAAAGGATCCTCTGCTTGATAAAATCTGCAGCCGCCCGCGTGTTGAGCAGTTAAGGTCATTATTGGTCAAACCTTCTAGGGGAAAAATAGAGAGTTCGAGATAAATTACAAAATAATATGTAATAATCGTAGGCAAACTATTAAAAATAAAGAGGTTCAGAAAATATGACATCCTCTAACAATAGCATACGATTTTATTTTATTTTATTTTATTTTGGAAAGCTAATAAATGATTTTTATTGATCAAACAACAATTACAAGATATCACATGGGCATATACCCAGGTACAACATCCTAGATAAAAAGCCATAGACTATAGAGTATAACCTTTCTGCTGCTCGTATTAACAAAATATGAACCCTAATGACAAAAGAACAAAATATATACAAGATAGGACAAAAATCTTGCTAAAAATAGAACACTACTTTCCTAAACTGAGCTTAGCATCCTCCAAACATCTTTCAATAATAAAATGAAGGGGGTGAGCTTCAATTTTGTACAACATTGAATTCCTTTCTTGCCAAATCCTATATATTGCAGCTAACATCAAACTTCTTCCAAAACAACTTGTAAATCTCTTCCTTTTCACCACTTTTTAAAACCACTCTATGAACATATGTCATTCTTTAACAGAAGTTCTCAACCTCATTTCCTGAAGAAGAACAGTGATCACCTCTTGGGAATATTGACATGAGAAGAACAAATAGTTCCTGGTTTTAACACCTGAAGCGCACAAAACACATCTATTATCTGTTAGTAAAATAATGAATGGAGATAGAATTTCTGAGGCGTCAAACACTTTCCTTAAAAAATTATTTGCCCCACTTGATATTCAAATTTGCTTCAGGTTAATGCAAATATTCTTCCCAGGATATAACAGAAAAATTAAAAATTCCAGCAAGCAAATCTGGAATTTTCCACCAACTCTTTGTGAAACAAGTTTGTAGTATTGCAGATTGTTTTGAGAGAAACGTTTTTTAAGAATAAAGTAAAAAATAAATGTCTGAAATCATAGGCTATTTATAGGTTTGAAAAAGTATTTCCGACAGTCACAACTTTTTAAAACACCCCTTCAAAATAAACAATCATTTTCTAACAGTCTAATTTCAACAGTCATTTGTCTTTTGATATTTTGATAAATTCGAATATTCAAAATAAAAATAAAAAAATAATATCCAAAAATATATATAGTAAAAAGTTATAATATTTTAGCGACAGAATCGCGCTACCCGCACGCGGGTTTAGAAGTCTATGCTTTGACCTATTTATCAAAGCCCAATAAACATTAAATACTTTTAAACCTCTAAAAGAATGCTCAAGTATCCGATGTGGGACTATATTATTTTTACAAACAAAAATACTAACATTATCATGTAAAATACCAATTTTCATCAACCGCTCCTTGGTTCTAAGTTTATCCATCGCTGCAAGCCAAGCTATGATCCTTTTTTAATTAGAAAGCTAGATCAAGTAGCCCAAAGCTACTCCACATAGGGTTAGTTTAGCAACTCGCCCCTGATCTAGAATTAGCCCGAATTAGTTTATTTTTGATTGAAAATAAAATTTTGATCTAAAAAATTAGCTTAAACCCTAATCCAGTTATTTGCCAAATCGATCGAGATTAATCATGGGTAAGTTTTTATTGCAATGTACAGAGTTTAACTCAAGTTGCGCAACAGGCGGAGCCCTTAGAGCTGCATATATATAATTCTAATTGCACCAAATTATACGCTCAAAACTTATCACAGATCACATATTTTACCATTACCTAATGTATGTTAGAAAAGAAATACTATACAAATACATAAAACAAACACAAAGACTCACGCAAGGCACAGGATCTAGCGGGCGTGCCATTTGTTAATGTGCCTAGATTTTGATGGTACAAATTAATTGTTGAGCATCATGGCCTGCAGTGAGAACGGAGGCATGTGCTCGTAAAGATCGAGAATGTGAACGAGGCGGAATTTTCTCTTCATTTGCCTCCGACTCAATCCATCTATTAGATACCGCGTTAACTTCGAAAAAAGGGGATTGTTCTTTAATTATTGCCCAACTTCACCTTTATATTGTGGTATCGCTGCTGAGGGAGCAAATCATGCAATCTTCTTGAATCTACGTTTTAGGATTCATGAGACGGCGTACATAAAAAAAAGTCACGACTGAACATCACCAATTGGTACTTCTAAAGTAAACGTCGAAAGGAAGAGGGGAAGGAGAGTGAGAGTTTGATTGCGATTTGTCCGAAAATCATACTGTTCTAAAGTAAACTATACTTAATTTCTCTTTAATTTTTCTTTTTCTTTTTGTTATTTTTTTATGAAGGGGTCAATTGATCTTTTCTCTCTCTTTCTCTCCGTCACTTTTTTCCTTTTTTTTGTTTTTGTCTTTTTAAATCAGATAAAGTGTAACCCAGTCACCAGTGATCTCAGATCGTAAGACTGAGTATCAATTGATCTTGCTTACTCTTGACGTATATTCTTCTTAATTTTAAAAGATAGATATTCTGACCAGGCCCATTACATTTCTATGTATGCATTGTAGCAAGTTGCCATTGGTACGTGCCTACAATTTCACTAACCCAAATGAGCTTAATGGGCATAGCTAGCCATAAGGTACAACCACACGATGAGTATCGATGCTTGCAATGGACAACACCAAGAAAGCTCAAATTAAGCTGGTGTTTCATTTGTATGCATGCATGCTCATAGTGATTGATACCTCCTTTGGATAATTTTAATACGTAAATAATTTTCCCCAAAAAAAAAAGAAGATAAAAAAAACTTACAGCTGCTCTTTCTAGTTGTTTTCTTTTTTAGCTTGCCAAATAACAGAAATTATGCTCTCTAAGTAAATTGATCACCGAAAACTTCATAATTCTGTGACTATATACATAGTTCTGCTTTATGGATGGAATTTTACTTTTGAGTAATTTAATTTTGAAAAATTCATCCATAGGGAATATAGGAAACTTGCGTGCATGTATATTCTTCCCCTATTTAGATATCCCATTGTCGTAGGGCCCTTCTCTTGTTTGGAGATAAACTCTCAACATGGCTTCATGTGACAACTTCATGGTGTCAACGCTCCTTGTACTAATTAAGAAAACAACACTATCCCACATGTTGTTGCTTGATTTGCCCATCTCCCCTTAAATGCCCTCATTCACCCCCACTTAATTAAACTAATTATAGTCTCAAACTATACTCCATGGATCTGTTACTAAACAATATAAGTCAATTAACAATCCCTTTGTGAATCTCCATTCATTCTCCCTCCATGGAAACACGTCCCTTGTGACTGTTGGCAAGCGGGATCCGGAATTTTAGGATTCGAGGATCCGGCGATTCCATCAGCTCGTAAATCACTGTGGGGAGCCTCTCCCTCCGTTAACTGAATCGGCACGTATCTCAAAGCAACCAATTAAACCCAATGCTTTCAGCCTTTCTCTCACACCAACCGAACCCACTGCTCTGTGCTACACGCACGCTATATACAAACTATTAAAGAGACATCGCAACAAATAAAGTTACACATAAAATAATTACAGATTATTCACTAAGATTAGAGGCCCCTCTTCGCTTAATCATGAATTAATTCTCCGTGGGTCCCACGCGGACTGCTACCACGCCCTTTCCTCCGTGCTGCTTCGCACGTGCTTGATTTTTACGCGGACTATATGCAGCCGAATACGCGTAAACGTGGCTACGTGGCACGAGTTCATTGCACAGTACAACTATTTCCTACAATACCCTCCTTTTAAAACGCGTACGGCGCAGGCATAGAGCTACTTTGAGGGGTATTTTAGTAAAAACGTTGTATTCCCGTCAAAGTGTCGGCATCTGTTGGCCTTTTCTGCTTTCTTCAATCCGAAGCGGCCTTTTTAAGGTGAAAAACTACCATGAAATCCCCAAAATTTTGAATTTCTTATTTTCTTACCATTTATTTGGCGCTGGGTTGTAGCTTTCCGCCTTTCCCCGACACCGAAACCTTAACTCCAAAAACTCTTTCCTAAACTCTAATTTACCAAATAATTATTATTTCACTTCCTATATAAATATCCGGTCCCCTCTTTGATCTCAAATCCTTCCACTCAATTCAAATTCCAAAATGCTACCTTTCCTCCTCCTCCTCCTCTTCCTCTTCATCTCCGCCACGTCAGCATCATCCCCTCCCAAATTTCGCGAAGCCCCTCAATTCTACAACTCGCCGGAGTGCCCGCCTCCACTCGCCGCCTCCACGTCAGCATCATGCAACCCAACCGCCCTGGTCCACGTGGCAATGACCCTCGACGTGGCGTACCTCCGTGGCTCAATGGCGGCGATCCACTCGGTCCTCCAACACTCATCCTGCCCTCAATCCGTGCAATTCCACTTCATCGCCTCAAACTCAATCTCCTACCTCAACTCAACGATTTCCTCCTCTTTCCCTTCTTTAAGTTTCCAAATCTACCCTTTCGATGATTCCCTGGTTTCGGGTCGGATCTCAACCTCGATCCGCGAGGCCCTCGACCGCCCCCTCAACTACGCCCGCTCCTACCTCGCCCGCCTCCTCCCCACGTGCGTCTCGCGCGTCGTCTACCTCGACTCCGATCTCATCCTCGTCGACGACATCGCCTCCCTCGCATCAACGCCGTTACCTGACGGCGTCGCGCTCGCCGCCCCCGAGTACTGCAACGCCAACTTCACCTCCTACTTCACGCCGTCATTCTGGGCAAACGCCGCGTTATCTTTAACCTTCGAGGGTCGAAAAGCGTGCTATTTTAACACGGGCGTCATGGTAATGGATCTTGAGCGATGGCGGGCAGGCGGGTACACGGATCGGATCGAGGAGTGGATGGAGCTCCAGAAACGGATGCGGATCTACGAGCTCGGATCGCTACCCCCGTTTCTGCTTGTGTTTGCTGGCAACATCGCAGCCGTTGATCACAGATGGAACCAGCACGGGCTGGGTGGGGATAATTTTCGCGGGTTGTGTAGAGATTTGCACCCGGGTCCGGTAAGCTTGCTGCATTGGAGCGGTAAAGGGAAACCGTGGGTCCGATTGGATGCGGGTCGACCTTGCCCGCTTGATGGTTTGTGGGCCCCCTACGATTTATTACAAACTCCGTTCTCTATCGAGGACTCGTAAATTTTTTGTCATTTCTTTTTTTTTTTTTTTTTTATAAATACGGAGATGATGAGTTGTAAATAGCTGTAATTTTTTTTGCCATTTTGCGAGGGTAAATTGTTACGTGTGGGGCACTATTATACGAATGGTGTAAAGAGATGGGAAAAGGAATAATTGCAGTATGGCTGGAGATTCTGCTGCTTTTTGGATTTTGGAATTTGATTAATAGAGGTTTAATTTTTATGGAATTGTTGCTAGTTGTCATGTTTTTTTTTTAAATTAATTAAAACTAAATAAATAAATAATTGGTCATGTGATTTGATGCTGTTTGCTATTGGTGAAGGTGGAAAAGTTTAGATTTTGGACGACTGCTGACTTTGTTAAGTGTAAAATACAGGGATGGACCGCTTACTTTATATTAGAATATTCTATTTTTGTGATTATAATTAGAGTTCGTATCTTTGTGTCTAATCAAATTTGTTCAATCTTAAATTGTGAAGTTAATCATTATATGCTCTTTACTACCTCACTCCTAGTATATATTACACAATCTACAGATGTTTTGATAAAGATTTATATAAGCCATTGAGATTTATAAATACAGTCAAAGGGGACAAGTTACATTCTTGAGACTGATGCAGTGGTAACTTTTGGTATAATTAGAAACATTAACTATAAAACAATGCTCTTATATGAATTGTAGTTATATTTTTGGCAAAGTGGATTAAAACGAGATTAATGTAGCTAGAGCTGCACGCCTGCGCATTATTACTTGGTTAAAACATTTGTACTAGTTTATTTGCATTTGCAGATCCACAGATACAATCTCATATAAATATTCTATATGAAACAATCTTATATAAATATTCTGCTGAAGTTGAGAACATTTCTAGTTATTTAATTAGTAAAATCGAAGAATCACTGTCGCTTGTGCCAGGAAGTGCAAAATATTGCAACAAGTTATGAAATTTGTATCGCTAACTTCTCTCACAACTCAACTCATCCTTTTCTAGTAAAAAGTTCTAACTTCATTCTTTATCGTCAAGTCAGAGAAATGTTGAAATATTTACCAAAATAAGCTCTTACCCCAGCAAAGCTAGAGGGAGGCTAAGTGTGACTAAAAACAAGATCATAATTATTGTCACAATTATGTCTCGCAAAAGAGTCACGATTTGATTTTAATATAGCTTGTCCGGAAACTCAAATTATACTCTACCTCTTTACAGAGCCATCCAACCTCTAGAGCAAACTATAACCAAAATAAACATACAAACCAATTAAATTCATTTGAAACCTTTGAAGATTAGTCTAGGTATGAATCCATATCACATAAGGTCTATTCCTGTGTCAAGCAAGTCAAATAACAACTGCCATCGCACGTGACATAGACATGATCTCATCTCAAAAATTGTAAAGACAGTCAGTGGTGAATTAATGGGAGGAATTGACCTCAAGCTCTCAACATTTATTGCTTGCCTAGCGCATTCCCTTAGTTTTGCAACAATATTTGAACTTGGAACTTGCAAGCGCCACAACAGATAAGCTAGAAAAAAAAAATGCTATTGAAGATGCTCTATATAAAATCATATCGGAAGATAGACCATGAAGACATCGGGTGTAACATGAATTTTCATGCACACATCATAATTATCCATATATCAGTAAATTATTTATCTATTAATGCCAGCGAAACTTATAGACAATATTAACTCCATGAATGACTAATAATGATATATGCATTCACTTAGGATACAAAGTTCTACGCCACATTGTTTCAGAAACGCAAAGTTTTATTGGCAATCACTTGGAATATAAGCTTTTGTATACTGTCTTGTACACTGTTTTGTTTCTTAGTATTAATATATTAACGGGATTGCTTCCCCAGTTTTTTGCTTTAGAAAAACTACTAATGATATATGCATTAAGATTTACATTAGATCAGAAATCATTTTGTAAGACTCTATAAAGGATCTTTTAACGAGATCAATAGGTCGAAGTGGGTCCTGGATGCACAGAGAGCATGATGATGTCGGAGGAATGAAGCATCATGATGGGGTCACTTTTGTAAGTGTATGTTTTTAGGGAGTTTGGTTAGCTTTCACTTGAATAGGGTTGTGAGTAGGAAATTTGACTTATTGGTCTTAGAGAGCTAGGTTTGGCAATTTCGTAAGATGGGAGGTCATCTTGCTTCGTTTTACATTAGTTTGGTGGATGTAACCACAAAGGAAAATGAAAGAGTTTCCACCACAAAATGCTTTAAATTCACGTTCTCCATTTGTTTCTGTGCTTTGTTTTTGAAGGGAAAAGGAAAGAGTTTCCACCACCAAAATGCTATAAATTCACGTTTGGAGTTCATGACATGATTAGAATCAGAGACGAATATTGTAACCAACTACTACAAGGCTCTTATCATTATGGGATCTGACAAAAGTTAGATCCCTTACGTACTATGTTGTATACTTGTGATTTCAAAATGTGTGTGGTTATTTTAGCTGAAACCTTATCACATAATACATAATGCAACCAATATCTTAACAATGCATTTGATCTCAAAAGATGTAATTGAAGATTGATGTACTGGATGGTATAAAGCATTTAATCTGTTTTCAGATCTCAGACATTTAAAACGGGAGAAAATTAAAATTGCATAAATAGTTTAAATTTCGACACATAAAAAAGATATTCAATCGGCAAAGACATATCAGAGTATAAGTTTTTCATGTAGTAATTAATTACGAACTTCTAACACTGGCCATCACATTTTTGTTATAAATAATAGAGCTGCATTGCACCTCCATTAGTCAAAATGAAAATACAGTATTGGGTTAATTGTGATCAGAATTTTATACTATAGCCAAATGGCGAATAGACACTTTGTAGTTCTGCTGATGTAGAGAGACCTCTTGAGTGGACTTCTTTTGACTCTTTTAAGAGTCAAAAAATTTTCGGAGTTTTTGTTAAAACAGCCCTCTTTTGCTAAATAATTAGCAAAACCGACCGTTTGCTAATTATTTATAAAACGACCTCTTTGGCTGTTGGCCAAAAGAGGTCGATTCATAAAAGCGATTTTGAAGCGTCGGGACTATTAGTCCCGTATGTTTAGTGGCCAGTAATTAGCCGCTAAAACCCACAGGACTAGTAGTCCCGTGGATTTTTAAACTATTTTCAGAAAACACACCGTAGAGAGTTATTTTAGTGGCCAATTAGTGGCCACTAAACATCTGAGACTAGTAGTCCCGTGGATTTTAAACTATTTTCGAAAACACACCGTAGAGAGTTATTTTAGTGGCCAATTAGTGGCCACTAAACATCTGAGACTAGTAGTCCCGTGGATTTTAAACTATTTTCGAAAACACACCGTAGAGAGTTATTTTAGTGGCCAATTAGTGGCCACTAAACATCTGAGACTAGTAGTCCCGTGGATTTTAAACTATTTTCGAAAACACACCGTAGAGAGTTATTTTAGTGGCCAATTAGTGGCCACTAAACATCTGAGACTAGTAGTCCCGTGGATTTTAAACTATTTTCGAAAACACACCGTAGAGAGTTATTTTAGTGGCCAATTAGTGGCCACTAAACATCTGAGACTAGTAGTCCCGTGGATTTTAAACTATTTTCGAAAACACACCGTAGAGAGTTATTTTAGTGGCCAATTAGTGGCCACTAAACATCTGAGACTAGTAGTCCCGTGGATTTTAAACTATTTTCGAAAACACACCGTAGAGAGTTATTTTAGTGGCCAATTAGTGGCCACTAAACATCTGAGACTAGTAGTCCCGTGGATTTTAAACTATTTTCGAAAACACACCGTAGAGAGTTATTTTAGTGGCCAATTAGTGGCCACTAAACATCTGAGACTAGTAGTCCCGTGGATTTTAAACTATTTTCTAAAACACACCGTAGAGAGTTATTTTAGTGGCCAATTAGTGGCCACTAAACATCTGAGACTAGTAGTCCCGTGGATTTTAAACTATTTTCTAAAACACACCGTAGAGAGTTATTTTAGTGGCCAATTAGTGGCCACTAAACATCTGAGACTAGTAGTCCCGTATGTTTCAAAATCGATTTTGAAACGCACGACTATTAGTCCGTATGTTTAGTGGCCGCATTAGTCGCTAAAACCCACAGGACTAGTAGTCCGTGGATTTTAAACTATTTTCAGAAAACACACCGTAGAGAGTTATTTTAGTGGCCAATTAGTGGCCACTAAACATACGGGACTAGTAGTCCCGTATGTTTCAAAATCGCTTTTATGAATCGACTTCTTTTGGCCAACAAGCCAAAAAGAAGTCGGTTTTGCTAAATAATTAGCAAAACGGTCGGTTTTGCTAATTATTTAGCAAAAGATGGCTGTTTTAACAAAAAATCCAAAAATTTACCAGTACAGGGCGTCTATCCACAATACAGGAGGACTCACCGCAATTTTGGGATAATACCCAAGTGAATCAGTGAGCAATCCGCAATTAAGTATCCCCTACATTATTTATATACCAATTTTCCTCCATACGAGGCTAAATTCAGTGAGAAAACAATTCAAGATAACGGTGATGCTAATTGTATACCATATGACGACGGTGCTAGATGTATATGCCAAAAAGTTTGTTCTATTTGCATCATCCTACCTCAACAACATAAATGCAATCATCATCATCACCATCACCATCGCACCAGATCGAGAGAGGTACTTCTGCAAAGTGAAAACAGCCCTTACCAACTCTAGTTAGTTACAGCTGCTTACTCCTGTTTCTTGCATCACATATATCTCTAGAGATATTGCATTTCACCCCCCCCAAGATAAGGCATCAATGTAGTTTCCCATCGTTTTCATAGACATCTAATGCAATCGCTAGCACTCATTAATTGTTGATTACTTTCTTTCAGTGAATCTAAATTTAGTTGATTAACCCACATATGTTAGCTAGGATCTCTTCAAGAATATGGAACCTGTCCAACTGCACTAGATATATATAATATATATAGATATATATAATATATACAGTGTAGAGTCCGTTTCTACAATCACAATCATTTATCAGTTAGTAGACAGTTGTGTTGGCAAATAGAAACTGTAAACAATAAGCCACAATATAGTCATAGTTACTATTCATACTGAATCGACGGTTATAATTTCAGAGATTGTCAAATAGAAAATGAAGAGGATATATATCAGTTTTTCTCTAAAAGAAGTTAGGTAGAAAGGCATTCTCTATTTAATTAGTACTTTTGTTTACATGCATTATTATGAAATTCAGGAATGAATCTACATTCCATCATAAAGACTTTATATCATGGGAAACGCACATCACATATTAATTGATATTATTACTAGATTTCATAATTGGAGACAATGCTAACATGCATTCATGTGATGATAGGTAAAGCTTGTTCGCATGATGCAAGCGAAGGGGACCAGCATGATTAAACATCTAGATAAGTTCTAGGAATTATCATTTATCAAGCAACGGCTGATAATGGGCCCCCAGGGCCATGTTAGAACGGCCCATCATAATCTAGCTGCATCCCTTTTTAATATTTCAAAATAAACAAAGATATACAACACAAGGGGTGTTGGATTTTTTGTCTCGTCTCTTTCCGTTTTAGTTTTTATCAATTGGCTGTTTGCTTAGCTTGTAAGAATGAAATTCTAAGAGTTGGTTTGACAATTTGTAAACTAAATCAGATTAGTGGTAGTCTAATTATACTAGGCCCGGATAAGTAACGTGATTTTCAGTTTAACAAATTAACTTAGTTTGACTAATTTCAATTAAAACTGATTTAGAATATTTATATATGATTTACTTTTTGTTTGAACCAAGTTTGAGTTAATTCAATTTAACCCTTTTGTTTAATCTTTACTAGTTTTTATGCACGTGCATTGCACGTGGTTAAATATTATGATTATTTCCTTACTAAAATTTATTTCTCGATTTCAATTTGATAGTTTTTGCTCACTTATGTCTCTAAATTTTAGCATTGTGATTATTTATCTTCTTTAATGTTTGTTTGAATGGGCTACACCCAATTTAAAGGTTCATGTTGATAATTGAATTGACACGAAATCAATGTGAAGCCAATTTGAATATTCATGTTATTTGGTGATATGAAATGAAGCTTTATCTAAGGAAGTATAGTGTTGTAAAAGTGAAACACACTTGAAAAATAGCATTATAAAAGTAATAGGAATACTTAAAGCCAAGAAGCCTAGACGATTGATTATAAGTGGGCTAAAATGGTAAAAGTGAATATGAATTTTATTCCTAATCATTGATAGACTTCATTAAAAATCATAAACTAAATACTAATGCTAACTCTAGTATATATTTATATGATAAAAGCATCCACAAAATAAGTATATAAAATACTAAAAAATCATGAAAATCTGTTCCAAATATTCCTAATTTTACTCAAAAAATTAGGCTATTCTATAAAATATTCAGAAAATATTATCTTTTATTCTTTCTGTTTTATTTTTTATTGAGCCAAGATTAATCCTTCTCCACTTTTATCTTTCTCTAGGGTAATTCTGGAGTAGTGTCTTCACCATCTATGTCGATTGCGATCAGGCTGGACCTGAATTTCTTATGCTATTATCTTTCTCTAGACTCATTCATCTTTTATCTTCTCATCTAACTTCACAAGTAACTTGAATATCTTTCCGCCGTTCAACACAACCTTATGGAAATACAGGCTTTGATTATTTTTCTATTTCAATGAGAATAAATATTAATTTCATATATATGATAATTTTTCTATGTTCATAATTTATTACTTAAGTTAAGTTAGGATTGATCTTTTTTTCTCTGCAATGAATTCTTGTGTTGTGCATCCGATAAGAGTTTCTATTGCGTCAAACAGTGTTACCTTTGCAATGTCCGTGTCATTTTTCATGATGATCTTAATTAAATACCTATATTTTTTCATTGTTTATTTGCCTTAGATATATGTTAGAATTTTATGTTGATATGTTTATTCCATGAAGAAGGGATATTACTTAACCTTGATCCTAAGTCATCGGCGATTCTGTGACATTTATCATTTGGACACTCGTCATTAACATCTATATACATCTTCTTGTTGCAGCCTTTGCAAGCGTAAAATCACAGCTCAATCTATTATAAATGATAGTTATCTTTGCCTTAAAAGTGAAATAGCATATCTGAATATTGGTAAATTGTAATTAGGTTTAATTATGTGAATTATAAAGTAGATTTTTTAAGATCATATCTATTTTGAATATTGTGATGGCTGCATAATATCACTAAGTTAAATTTCTGTTGCATTTGTAAAGAGCAGTGATGGAGATGCTTTTATCTTGGCAGCTTATTCTGAATGAGTCATGCATATTAACTTTAAAATATAATATTTTTTATTTATTGTGTTATATGGATGTTTACTTGGTTTACTTACCATTCTCTTATTTCTTTAGTTAATTATATCTTTGGGTTGATATATATATTTGACGCAATTTTGCGATGACCTGCATATCTCCCCCGCAAGTTTGAGACAGATATAAGGTGAATTTTATGTTTAGTGGTCTTTAATAAGAATTTTTATAATGAAATATGTTATCTTTATATTTAGAGATCATGAAATCCAATAATGCTATTATGGGCTTATCTTTGATTGTGTCTTCAAGAATTGATCATTTTTTCGTAGCCATGTTCCCAAATAAAATTACACGTAGAGCCGTTCCCAAATAAAATTACACGTAGAGTCATGCCACTGTATAGGAAAAAAATATCAATTTTAATTTTTTTCTTAAGCTATGTTAAGTATGTATCATGTGTATACCTTTTGTCCATTATAGTGATTTTCCACTTTTTGTCTGGCTTGTTAGTATCATGTGTATATCTTTTATCTATTATAGTGATTTTGCTCCTCTTGTTTGGCTAGTTATATCTCGTAATATAGTTGATCAACGACTTCCGTTAGTTGCTATTGCAAAATGATCGTATGTAAATTTATAATATGTTTATGATTCCTTTAGTAGTTAAAGAATAAAATATGAAATTTTATAAAGTACTTACTAATATTTTTGTATCTTCTATGAAAAATGCTTCTTTGATTGGAACAAAGTTGTTCAATATGTTAAGGGAAAATCAGTTGGCACTTCTTTTATAGATATGTCTCTTGTTAATAGCAATTCAAGTGATTCATGTATGTTTCTAAATTTTGGATTTTTTCCTTCATTTTTCCATTTGAAATAAAAACTTGATCCTTTTGAAGGATATCTCTGAACTTTTCAATAGTTTCTCCATACATAACTTCTTGTATTTTTTTACCACATGAATATTATTAACATCGAGAAAAATATTTATAAAATATAATTAATTAATGTTAAGCTATTATATTATAGTCTTTTATCAGTTTTAAGTGATTTAGTCTTTTATTAATTAATGCTACTTCTGTATTTTTGATACTCCAACTTATGAGTAAAATTATATGCGTTACTTTAATCTGTCGATATATTTTTAAATTTCAGAGCGCTTTTTGCAATTTTAAACTTTTGAGGGTGTTTCTATAATTTTAAACTTTAAGGGTGTTAATTACAAATTTTAAAGTTTTAGGGGCTACTACTAATTTCAGATTTCATGTATGTTGTTTTAAGTTTTGAAAAATCAGAATATTTTGTGTAATTTGAACTATTAATGGTGTTTTGTGCAATTTTTAAAATTTTTAGTCTTTTGACAATAATTCATGTATTACAAGATGTTAGCTACTTATTATTTATTTACCTTTTATTATCATTTAAACTCATTGGTGTTCATATAGTATTATCTTTCTCTATCATCCACGAGGCTTAATTGATCGACAAAGAGCTTTTATGATGGGGAAAGGGGATCTATGTTCAAGCCCGATGGTAAACCCTTGAATTCATCTATATTGTTTGCAAATTTTGAAATTTCATAATTTTAGAGTGCTTTTTATAATTTAAACTTTTGAGGGTGTTTCTATAATTTGTGAAATGTTGAGGGTGTTAATTGTAAATTTTAAATTCTTTGGGGGCTGTTAATTTTCGATTTCAAGTTTGTTATTTTAAGTTTTGAAAAATCGAATATTTTGTGTAATTTTAAACTTTTGAGAGTACTTTGTGTAATTTTGAAACTTTTGGATTTTTATTGTTGTTGTAATGTTTCATGTATTTTATTAATCTTATTTTTTAAAACAAAGAGCTTTTATGGTGGGGAAAGGGGATCTATGTTCAAGCCGATGGTAAATCATTGAATTCATCTATATTGTTTGCAAATTTTGAAACTTCATAATTTTAGAGTGCTTTTTATAATTTAAACTTTTGAGGGTGTTTCTATAATTTGTGAAATGTTGAGGGTGTTAATTATAAATTTTAAATTCTTGAGGATCTTTGTTAATTTTCAGATTTCAAGTTTGTTATTTTAAGTTTTGAAAAATCAGAATATTTTGTGTAATTTTAAACTTTTGAGAGTACTTTGTGTAATTTTGAAACTTTTGGATTTTTATTGTTGTTGTAATGTTTCATGTATTTTATTAATCTTATTTTTTAAAACAAAGAGCTTTTATGGTGGGGAAAGGGGATCTATGTTCAAGCCCGATGGTAAATCATTGAATTCATCTATATTGTTTGCAAATTTTGAAACTTCATAATTTTAGAGTGCTTTTTATAATTTAAACTTTTGAGGGTGTTTCTATAATTTTAAAATGTTGAGGGTGTTAATTATAAATTTTAAATTCTTGAGGATCTTTGTTAATTTTCAGATTTCAAGTTTGTTATTTTAAGTTTTGATACGTGAGCGTGTTTTGTGTAATTTTAAACTTTTGAGAGTACTTTGTGTAATTTTGAAACTTTTGGATTTTTATTGTTGTTGTAATGTTTCATGTATTTTATTAATCTTATTTTTTAAAACAAAGAGCTTTTATGGTGGGGAAAGGGGATCTATGTTCAAGCGATGGTAAATCATTGAATTCATCTATATTGTTTGCAAATTTTGAAATTTCATAATTTTAGAGTGCTTTTTATAATTTAAACTTTTGAGGGTGTTTCTATAATTTGTGAAATGTTGAGGGTGTTAATTGTAAATTTTAAATTCTTTGGGGACTGTTAATTTTCAGATTTCAAGTTTGTTATTTTAAGTTTTGATAATTGAGGGTGGTTTGTGTAATTTTAAACTTTTGAGAGTACTTTGTGTAATTTTGAAACTTTTTGGATTTTTTATTGTTATTGTAATGTTTCATGTATTTTATTAATCTTATTTTTTTAAAACAAAGAGCTTTTTATGGTGGGGAAAGGGGGATCTATGTTCAAGCCTGATGGTAAATCATTGAATTCATCTATATTGTTTGCAAATTTTGAAACTTCATAATTTTAGAGTGCTTTTTTATAATTTAAACTTTTGAGGGTGTTTCTATAATTTTTAAAATGTTGAGGGTGTTAATTATAAATTTTAAATTCTTGAGGGATCTGTTAATTTTCAGATTTCATGTTTGTTATTTGAAGTTTTGATACGTGAGCGTGTTTTGTGTAATTTTAAACTTTTGAGAGTACTTTGTGCAATTTTTAAAATTTTTAGATTTTTATTGTTGTTGTAATATTTCATGTCTTTTGTTAATCTTATTTTTTAAATTGTTGAGCTATAGGTAATTCACGTGGGATTAAGATAGGATATAATTATGATTATGATAGGTTAAGATTTAAATAAAATATTCAAAATAGCAAAGGGTAATGTTGACCAAGGAAAGATTTTTCCGAACTCATGCTTTTAAAGGGAAGTATGATTATGATTTTTCCGAACCAGAAATAATATGGTTTATTTCTGACAAGCACTCCCTTGATTCTGGTTTGATTATTGGTCAAAACTAGCTCGATTAAAATTAGATCAGATCCAACTAGTGGCGCTGCAAAACTAAGAATTTAAATTTGAATCAAAATTGATCTATAAAAGTTAGTTTGGCGTGGTTGCTAAATTTCAAAAGTATTTTGATTAACTCAAAGACTTCTTTTGGAAAGAACTTAAAGATTTAGATCTAGGTATGCATTAATTATTGAAGGATACATAGAAGTTTGAATACATCAAAATTTTGAAGTACATCGTGTTAACGAGTATCTTAAATGTTCTAAGAAATACTTCAAACTTTTGAATTTTAATTGAAAAGGATTGTTTCTATTGTGAACTATGAAATAGATTCTAGTTCAAGAGAAGTTAAGAAAATAAAGTCCAAAAAAACATAATCATGCAAATCAAATATGGACCAAGATATGATTTAAAGGGAAGATTTTTTTTTTGAAGATTATCTAAAATTGTCCACAGAATGTTCTTTATATTCACAATTAGTTATAAATCTAAGTCTTAAATCCCAAGGACACTAGAATTGATGGTGTATCGACCTTCGTAAGGCCTGTATTGTTGGTCAAGCACTAAGCCGTAGCGCCCTCAATCCTGAAATATCATAATTATTTTATGACAAAAGATGATTATGGTCATCCTGTTAAATTAGGCTCATCCTAAATAATTAACAACAGAAAGAGACAACGCTAACATTAACTAATTTTTGAAGATGAGTTGTTAGCTTACATATTTCTTTCTTTTTTAAATTACAATGTTAGCTTATGTATCTATCTTTTCCGATTATAGTTGTTGTCGTGTGTGTCAACAATAATCTTGGTCCATGACAAGCCTAAACAACTGCAATCTCTTGGACCATATAGTGAACTAGAATACTAGGCCTCTTTTAGAAAAGTCCAACTTTGCAGGACTTGTTTTGCAAACTAATACTCATGCCTAATCTAAAATATTATTGCCAAACATTCCTTTTAAAATAAAAAGAATGTATTAGCTAATCAAATTGATCCTTGTAGTTGTACTAACTAATTTTGAACATAACGAGGGGATAATGCCATATTACCATGTAAGTAGATTTCAGATGTTGTCTTGTTTTGTCTCTATTTTACAGCTTTTTCTTTTTTTTCTCTCATGAGATTTTTTCTTCTTCTCTCAGTACAAACACCTCCTTCTTCCACCCATAATAATAATAATAATAATAATAATAAAATCAAATAAAAAATTCTTAATTGAGCTTATTATTTAATTAGTACTGACCCTGTAAACCCTCAAAATATCATGGCTTATTTTCACTCTATATATAAACTAAAGCTTACCTAATTTTTAAATTTGATACTCCAAAGTATTTTGTTACGCATATATATCCAATAGTTCCAATTACATTTTATTTTGATACCTCATTCAGTGTTTGCTAGATTATCTATTAAATTTTTATCATGTCCTTAGCATGTGATACCTATATTCTTGTCGACCGCTACTGAGAACATTTGGTTATTTAGATATATTCCTATCAACTGGCAATAACACACCCATATATAGTACAAATAGAAAATCTAGCGAGATACAAACGAGATATCAAAGTGAAATGATATTAAAACTATGGATATCAAAGTGTCACAAAAATAATTTTGGTGTGTCAAGGTCAAGAAAAAAGGGGGTAAAGTTGGGGTACCGAACTGAAAATAAGCCAAATATCATCAAGCAGCCATTTTATTTCCACGAGAAGCAAAAGTGCTTCACTCCTATCTTATCCAAAAGCCATCAACAATCTTCCCTCCTTTTTTCTATCTTCCCTAATGAGGAAGCACCCACTCTTCAATCCTCTTCCCTCTCTCAAAATCCCATCCCTCTCAAAATGCTCTCTCTTGCATTCCAACCCCTAAATCTTTCTCCTTTAAACCCCTCCAAAACCCTAAATTCTAGAACCCCGATCCTAAATCCCCAAGTCAAGTCCCAGCTTCGAGCTCCTCAAGACAACAAGACCAAAACCCTAACCAACGAGAACCAGACAAAGAAGAAGAAGAAGAAGGAGATTATCCTCTTCGATTCTAAATCCCCGCCATTGTCAGAATCAAAGAGCTCTACCAATGGCGCTGCCAAATTTGGGGAATTTCCTCTTTCAGGCCTCTTCAAGAGACTTCCAAAGAGAGTTCTTGCGGTCCTCTCTAATCTACCGCTGGCAATTGGAGAGATGTTCACAATTGCGGCCCTCATGGCTCTGGGTATGTTCCCAAGATGCGATTTTTTGTTGAATGGTTGGCTGAATGCTTAGTTTTTCGTTCTTCGTTTATGTATGCAGCAACGGTTATTGATCAAGGAGAAGCTCCTGATTACTATTTTCAGAAGTATCCTGAAGAAAATCCAGTTCTAGGGTTTTCTCTTGGAGATGGGTTCTGGGGCTTGGGTTCGATCACATGTTCACATCGCCCGTGTTTTTGGGTATGTTGGTTCTCCTTGCAGCATCACTGATGGCTTGTACATACACGACGCAGATACCAATGGTTAAAGTTGCTAGGAGGTCTGTTATTGGATGCACTTGTCTTAGTATAAAGGGTCCAATATGCTGATTTTGTTGGAGTAAATTTCTTGTTCTTTATAATGCAGGTGGTCTTTCAAGCATTCAGCTGATTCTATTCGCAAGCTGGAGTTTTCTGACTCTCTTCCACGAGCGTCGGTTCAGGATTTGGGTATAATTCTGATGGGTGCTGGATTTGAGGTAAATTTTCGTTCAGTTTTTTGCAGCTTTGAATATACTGGCGCAAATTTGTTGTGCGCAGCGAAAAATTTCGACAGCAACTCTGCCGAACAATGGCCACAACAAAGGAGCTAGATCACAATAAGAATTCCCGTCTCACAAAGGAAACAAGAATCTGAAATAAATATCTCAACAAAGTGGGATATTTACTCTTCCTCTCATCAGTTCTAGGACTGACCTGTCGAGGAAACCTAAAAGCTATTACAAATCAAATCAACAAATAGCTATTACAAACCAAATCAACAGCAATAGCGAGACACACGAATTTTATGTGATTCGGCAAGTTGCCTACATCCACGGGCAAGGAGGAGGAGATCTACTATTAGAGAGAAAGAGAATACAAATAGGGTACAAATCTCACACCAAAACCCTAGAACAAAACTCTCTAAACCCTCACAAATATCTCCCTCAAATGACGGCTCAAAACCCTAACTTCAGCCTTGATTTTCGGCCTCCAAATTATCTCAAAACCCTAACCCTCGCACTAAAAAAAAACCTCTGGTTTCTGTCCTATTTATACAGCAAGAGAACACGTGAGAAACGGGCCAAAAACCGCCCACAAACTCGTTCGCTGGCCGCGGAGCACGAGACGTGAGCGTGGTGGCCCCCACGTGAAACCTTTCACGCGGTTTCAACCATGAAATAATTCGTGGAAGTGGGCGTGGAAGCGCACGTGCTTCACAATTCTCCACATCGGTGAAGTTTTTTCAAAACTGAGCCGACACCAAAGCAACCAAATATCCCAATTGTTGCGTCCAGGACGAAGTAGAATAAATCTACGATAACGAACTCAATCCACAACAAGTCGGGAACCCAACCGAGAGTTCAAACAATCTCCTCCCCATCAAAACCAACACCGGCTGCATTATAAAGACTGCCTACGTATCCTCTTGCTCAAGGAATCAAGCCTTGTGTAGTTCACTCAAATGGCCGCCAACGACCTCAACAATCACGAATGTGCAACAAGTCTCTGCAATGATCAAACTTGTTGCTCGGAACCACCTTTGTGAGCATATCTGCCGGATTATCCTTCGTGTGGACCTTCACAATCTCCACATCACCATCTTCAAGAACATCACGAACGAAGTGATAACGAACGTCAATATGCTTCGTTCTTGCATGAAGAACCTGGTTCTTCGCCAAATAGATAGCACTCATGCTATCACAATGAATGGTGACGGACCGTTGCGATATACCAAGTTCCTCTAAAAGTCCTCGAAGCTAAATCGCCTCCTTCACAGCCTCCGTAATTGTCATATACTCTGCCTCCGTCGTAGACAAAGCAACCGTAGACTGCAAGGTGCATCTCCAACACACCTGCCAAGACGGGTCAAAGTGAACACATACCGTCGTAGGCCGTTTATCCAAATCCGGCATAATCCGAATCAACATAACCAACGACAACCGCCCACCAGAGTGTCCCGCCATAAACCAAACCAATATTGGCGTGCCTCGAATGTACCTCAAAATCCATTTCACGGTGTTCCAATGACCCACTCGATCGTGCATGTATCTGAAACCATGCTCACCTCCGTGACAAATCGGTCTCGTACATACCATTCGTACATCAAGCTTCCGCTTCGCATATGGAGTCTTCGACATTAACTCTCGATCTTCAACCGTTTTCGTGAGAGGTAGCCGAAAGCTTCAAATAGGCTCTAATGGTACATCGACGGTTTCAGATCCATGCTAACATGGAACCGCTGTAGAACCTTCTTCAAATAAGCCATCTGTGTCAAATAAATTTTGTCCTTCTTCTTGTCTCTGCCGATCTCCATCCCCAAAATGCGCTTAGCCTCACCCAAATCCTTCATCTCGAACTCCTTTGAAAGCTGTGTCTTCAATTCATTTATAGCAGACCTGGAAATAGAGGCAACCAACATGTCATCGACATATAATAACAATAGATATACGCACCTCCTTTCAACTTGCGAAAATATACGCAAGGATCAAACTGGCTCCGAGTGTATGAATGACCAAGCATAAAACCATCGAATCGCCTATACCACTGTCGAGAAGACTGCTTCAAACCATATAGCGATTTCTTTAGTCGCAAACCAACTTTTCTTTCTCTGCATTTCGGAATCGATGGTGAGTCATATAGATTTCTTCATCAAGATCAACATGAAGAAATCGTCTTCACATCCAACTGATCTAATTCCAATCCATACCGTACACCAATGCTAGCAAAATCCGAATCGACGAATGCTTCACCACCGAGAGAAGACCTCATTATAATCAATACCTTCCTCCGTGCATAGCCTTCGCGAACCAACCTAGCTTTGAACCTCAATGGAGTGCCTTCAATGCCCTCCTTCTTAGTGTATACCCACTTGTAACCAATTGCCTTCCGCCCTTCTAAGCTCAACAAGCTCCCATGTATCGTTCTTGTGAAGAGACTCCATCTCTTCTGCATAGCTACACGCCACGAATCGACCTCAGAACTCGCTTCGGCCTCTCGAATGTAGTAGGTATCATCTCATCGATACTCTCCACCGGAAGTGCATATGCAAGCGGCCGATACCTTGGCGGCATCGTATGTTTCTCCTCGTCTTCGAACCGCAATAGAATCTCGAACTCATTGCCGCCCTCGATCCCGCACATCTCAGATTCATATCCTCCGTGTCCGTCGTGCTTTCGCTGGCGTCACCTCGGTCGACACTCTAATGGATATTGTACCATCACGGACAATGTGGGCTGCATCGATCTCCACCACTGCTATATCTCCTTCGTCGGGTCACTTTCCACGATGAGAGTTGGGAAGCTTCAAGATAGAAGCCTCATCAAATGTGACGCCTCTACTCAAGACAATCTTCTTATCAAGCTGGATCCCATAGTTTGTATCCTTTGACACCACGCTTGAATCCTACAAATATGACCTTCCTAGCTCATGGTTCCAATTTATCTGTTCTCACATGATAAAATACGGGGCACCCAAATACCTTGAGTGGTCATAATCTCGTCTTGGCTCTCGACCACTTCTCCATGGGGTCTTTCCCCAATCGCATGAAGGCGACTGTTGATGAGGTGGTTCGCATATGTAAGTGCCTCACCAAAAGATCTTCTCCAAACTACTATCGCCAATAAACATCGAATCTTCTCCAAAGAAAGACCGATTCAACCTCTCTCGCCATCCCATTTCTTTGCGGTGTATGACTAACCGCGGAAGTGTCTCTATGCCCTCGCCTCGACATAGCCGCCGAAGGGGTCTAAAGTATACTCACCACCATTGTCGGATCTCAACGTCTTGATCTTTCTCCCACCGCAGCTTCTAATCTCTTCTTCCACTCCACGAATATATCTAGGACTTCACTCTTCTTCGTCATGGTGTACACCCAACATCGCCAGAATAGTTATCAACAAATGTGACGAACCAATGTCTACCACCAAGTGATGCCGCTTGGTGGGACCCCAAACGTCGTGTTCACGTAGTCCGTAATACCCTTCGCCCGATGGATGGTCGTTCAACTTCACTTTTGTCTGCTTGCCAAGAACACAATGCTCACAGAACTCAACTTTTCCACTCTTGGCTCCCTTTAATAGCCCATGCTTGCATAACGCCTGCAGTGACCTTTCACTTGTGTGCCCTAACCTATAGTGCCAAAGCTCGCTCTTGTCCTACCAAACAACCAAGCAACGTGGCCAATCTCGGTGCTCCCATTCGGATAGTATAAATTTCGACATGGACTCTTCATCACCACCAAAGATCCTTTAGTAACCTTCCCTACACCGCTTTTGAAAGTCACATTAAATCCCTTCGCCTCCAAAGCTCCAACTGAGATAAGATTTTTCTTCAGCTGAGGAACAAATCTCACCTCCTTCAACTCACGGACTACTCCATCATGCATCCTAATCCGCACGGTACCTATCCCACAAATGTCACAGATTGATCATTTCCCATGACAACAACACCCGTCGATTTTCTCAAAAGATACAAACCGGTCTCGCCAGGGTCACATGATAAGTAGCGGAATCAAGCATCCAATCGATGCTTCCACATAATTCACCTCCGAGTAATCAATAGAGAATAGCACGAATCGTCGGAATCATCGCCTTTAGCAATATTCACCTCATTGACCTTCGGCCCTTTTTCTTGCCATTTTCTTTCTCCTTGAGCTTTGGACAATCTCTCTTCCAATGTCCACGCTCTTTGCGAATCGCGATTGGTTCTTTGACAATTGGTGCCGCCTTCTTGACTTTGACCTCCTCTATTGCCACCTTTCTGATATGGGCTTCTACCTCGTCGACAAGGCCTCGCTGAAGTACTCGCGACGGAAGTCTCCTTGTCCTTCCTCCTCAAATCATGGTTGGTCAATGCATTAGTAACTTCACTATAGGCGATAGAAATGCGTCCGTTCAACAAAGTGAGTACAAAGGTGTCATACTCCTCATCCGTAAGGAGCCCAATAAAATAAGCGCCTTGTACTCATCCGTTATCTTCTCATCAACATTTGCCAAGTCGGACAACAACTTAGTATAGTTGTTCACATGAGCCGCTAGTGAGGTGCTCCGGACATCCGAAACCCGAAGAGTCTTCGCAGCAAGTGCAACTGTTCTCAACACTCTTCGTGAGATACTTATTGTGGAGAATTTTTCACATCTTCATTGCGCATGCACGCCACCCCAATCATCATATTTCACTGCTCCAAACAGACTCGATCACCCCACACGCTGTTCCTATTCATCTTATCTCATACCTCCTCTTCATATTTAGGTGGCCTCTCTTGGACCATGATGGTCTCCTCCGAATTTTGAGCATTGAGCGCATCCTGTACGTCGCTCATCCACAAATCAAAGTTGATTTTGCCGTCATACTTTACCACATTAATTTTGGTGTTCTGAAAACCAACTTGCATTTGTATTGTACTCGCCATTAACTTGCTGCTTTCACCTTCTTCTCCCATTGCAAACTAACTCCAAATTGTAGAGAAAGAACGACTTTGATAGGATTAAAGAATCACCCAACTGAACCCTAGATCGGATTCCAAATAGATTTCCTAACCACACGAGGAAAGCGAAATCTCCAACGGCAACTCCTAATACTATCTCCACCGAAGCCGAGAACTCCAAGAACTAAGCTTCACACAAGAATCTTCCTCCACCAAACTCCAAAACCCTAGATCTGAAATCTGGGCTCTGATACCACTTGTTGTGCCCAGCGAAAAATTTCGGCAGCACCTCTGTCGAACAATGGCCACAACAAAGGAGCTAGATCACAATAAGAATTCCCGTCTCACAAAAGAAATAAGAATCTGAAATAAATATCTCAACAAAGTGGGATATTTACTCTTCCTCTCATCAGTTCTAGGACTGACCTGTCGAGGAACCTAAAAGCTATTACAAATCAAATCAACAAATAGCTATTACAAACCAAATCAACAGCAATAGCGAGACACACGAATTTTACGTGGTTCGACAAGTTGCCTACATCCACGGGGCAAGGAGGAGGAGATCTACTATTAGAGAGAAAGAGAATACAAATAGGGTACAAATCTCACACCAAAACTCTAGAACAAAACTCTCTAAACCCTCACAAATATCTCCCTCAAATGACGGCTCAAAACCCTAACTTCAGCCTTGATTTTCGGCCTCCAAAATACCTCAAAACCCTAACCCTCGCACTAAAAAAACCCTCTGGTTTCTGTCCTATTTATACAGCAAGAGAACGCGTGAGAAACGGGCCAAAAAACCGGCCCACAAACCTGTTCTCGCGCTCGTGAGCACGAGACGTGAGCGTGGTGGCCCCCACGTGAAACCTTTCACGCCGTTTCAACCACGAAATAATTCGTGGAAGCGGGCGTGGAAGCGCACGTGCTTCACAAAATTTTTATCATAAGCAGGTACATGATATAGAAGCTCGTCATATGCAATTCAAGTAGTTCACTCTATTTCTCGTTCAAAGTCAGTTTTGTACAAGACCTGCAGAATCATCAATTTTAAACCTGATCACGTGACATTTCAAGGAACTTTAGTACTTTACTATTTCATACATCATTCTTCTGTAATGATATTTATCTAATGTTCTATCCTTATTATACAATAAGTCTTCTATTGGCCTAGGAATTATTTTAAACCATCTTCTGTTTTACCTGCTTTCTAGATTCCTTTTATATTTTCCTTGAATTGAACTTTATGCACTCTTTTGATTCTATCTTTTGGAAGAGAAGGGATACCCTCTCATGTTTGAACCGGAACCAGAACCGGACTCTGCCTCTCATGTTTGAACCAGAGCCAGACTCTTGCACACCTGCAATAAGCTTTAACACATTATGTTATAACGATACTCACCTATCATTTTATTTTAGAGTGAAAGTACATGGTTTTCAGTAAAAGTTATGTTGGAACCTAGTAACGCTAAATACTATGTTTAAACCAGAAAATCAATGAAAATGTTCCAAAATGTGTCGGAAGCTATGTTACCCGGGTACTTCTATCATGAAGCCGTACTGGTAACCAACACGTACCCGACACGTTCCCGTACCCAAACTTCATGGAAACTCCTTGAATATGTGTGTACATTTATTATGACATGTACCAATTATATGATATATGCTTTAATTTAAAACACTTGTCAAACACTTCATGAAACTAGTTAGAAGGGTGTATAGCCTACCCTTCACGTCCATTTCTTGAAACTAGTTAGATATGGGTCGGGTTCGTTTCAGCCCATACCCAAGTTCAAAACTATAAGTTTAAAGAGTTGTTTGGGTGTCTAGTTCAAAAATGAGTAGTTTCCAAATTATAATAATCAATATGATAATAAAAGAAACTTAAAAATGCGATAGGAGCTTTAACTCTAACGACACATGAAGTGAAAAACAATAATGATCTCATGTAAATTATTAACTTCATATATATATATATATATATATATATATATATATATATATATATATATATATATATATATATATATATATATGATAATAAAAGAACCTTAAAATGCGATAGGAGCTTTAACCCTAACGACACATGAAGTGAAAAACAATAATGATCTCATGTAAATTATTAACTTCAATATATATATATATATATATATATATATATATATATATATATATATATATATGATAATAAAAGAACCTTAAAATGCGATAGGAGCTTTAACTCTAACGACACATGAAGTGAAAAACAATAATGATCTCATGTAAATTATTAACTTCAATATATATATATATATATATATATATATATATATATATATATATATATATATATATATATATCCGTGTCCCCATACCCTATATTTTACATATTTGCCGTGTCACCGCATTCAAGACTCATACCCGCATTCGCATTCGCTTCCATGCAACTTAACTCAGAAGATATCACACATATAACCTTGTGATCAGTGCAACTAGGAAACTGATCAAACCTGATGTTCGCTGTGTCATTTCGTTTTAAGTGCAGGAAGTTAGCATATTGATTGATACTATAGTTACTTACACTTTTGTTTTTCTACATGGGCATATATAAACATTTTTGTTCCAAGCGTATATGTATTTGACAAAAGTGCTCAAAATCATATTAGTATCTTTGCTAAATTGTACAGGTATTTGTAAAAGGGCCTGCTTTGTATGCTTTCAAGGGAATGGCTGGTCGCTTTGCTCCCATTGGGGTGCATCTAGCAATGCTTCTAATCATGGGTGGAGCAACTCTTAGTGCTTGTGGAAGCTTTCGAGGCTCTGTAAATGTTCCTCAGGGCCTGAACTTTGTAGTTGGTGATGTCATGACTCCTAATGGCTTTCTTTCTACTCCTATAGAAGCCTTCAACACCGAAGTTCATGTCAACCGATTCTATATGGACTATTATGAGAGTGGTGAGGTAAATGCTCTTTCTACAAAATGTTGTTTTATTTTCTGACTTCCTTTTGCCTTCCGCTCGTACTCAAGAGACTTGTTTTGTTGTATTTACAATGTTCATGCTTTCTTATTAAGATCTTTCTTTTCTCAAAGGAAAAACTCATTATTTTTTGGTTCATGGCAGCTTATTCTCTGTCAAATGCTTCATATTTCTTCTCCCTTTTTAGACATGTTAACAATTTTACGTCAATTCCCCAGGTTTCACAATTTCACACCGACTTGTCATTATTTGACCTTAATGGGAAGGAAGTCATGAGGAAAACAATTAGTGTTAATGATCCTCTGAGATATGGTGGGATTACAATTTATCAAACGGATTGGGGGTTTTCAGCACTCCAAGTGACAAAGAATGGCGAGGGTCCATTCAATTTGGCTGTGGCTCCATTACAAATAAATGGCGACAAGAAGCTCTATGGGACCTTTCTGCCTGTTGGAGATGATGATTCCTCTAGTGTGAAGGGAATGTATGTCAATTTTCTTCCTTGTTGCATTTTTTGTCAGGGTGATAAGCAATAATCCCATCTTCTTTCAACTTTCAGATCAATGCTTGCTCGTGATTTACAATCAATTGTCTTGTATGATCAAGAGGGGAAATTTGCAGGAGTGCGCCGACCTTCTTCAAAACTTCCAATCGATATTGATGGTATAAGAATTGTGATAGAAGATGCAATTGGCAGTAGTGGTCTTGATCTGAAGGTTATAACAACAACTACTTTTCTTGGAGTGCCTTGATCTTTCTTTAGTCAACTTCTACCATTATTGTCTGCTATTACGATTAATATCTCAGTATTCTTTATTGCAGACGGATCCTGGAGTGCCTGTAGTCTATGCTGGGTTTGGTGCTTTGATGCTTACTACTTGCATCAGCTATTTCTCTCACTCTCAGGTGATATATATACCATTGTTTTAGTAGCTTATGAATATGTTTATTTGTACAGATTAATCTTAATGGCCTTGGTGTCCTTTGTAGATATGGGCATTGCAAGATGGAACCACTGTTGTTATTGGAGGGAAGACTAACCGAGCCAAGCTTGAGTTCCCTGACGAGATGAATCGCTTACTTGATAAAGTACCTGAGCTAGTTGACAGCAGTGATAGCGTGACGAGCTAATATGTTTTCTTCTCACTTTCATACAGTTCAAAGTTAATTAATGACAACATGACAACTTTTGGGATGATTGAGATTTAAGGAGATAGACAGCAAGAGTTAGATCGACAGCTGCATTTCTGAGATTAAGGGCTTGAACTCCAACGGGGTAACATTCTAACATCCAACACAAACTTTCCAAGTTCGAACTTCTGTTAAAAAAAGAAATCCAGATTTAGAGAATTTTTATCATGTTCATGCGAAAGCCTTCCAAGAAAAATTCTATTTCTGTAAATTACTAATATTGGTTTATTTTTCTAAAGGACTCAGAAGAGTTTTCTATTCACTTGCTATTTAAAAAAAAAAGGGGGTTAATTCTCAGTATTTTGACTCTCTGCAGATTGAAGGCTAGGCTTACGATGAGGGAGCTCAAAGGAAATTAGATACAGCCTAAAAAAACTATTATGGGGTTTAATGTAAATTTATGAACGCACACTGTCTGAAAAAAGTATAGCCCACTGCAAAATGAAAAACCAAGTAAACATCCTGTAACAATTTTTTACTGTATATATAGACACTTTAAAAGCATCTGATATATTGTAAAGAATATGTTCTATAAAACTATTAATTCTCTGCTGAGATCATTTCTTTCTTTTTTATTTATATTTTTGTTTGCTGCACATTGGCATAACATTAGACAACTCTGCGTGCACATCTCATACTTAACCATCATCTCTCTCCTCTCCTGATATGCACTCTTTAACTACATGAAAAAATAAAAATAAAAATAAATGAAACCGTGGCTCTCAATTATTTAGTGAGCTTAGGGAGCTATAAATATAAATATAATCAAGAGAGCTTAAATTTGGTTGCTAATTGGGTCTTAAGAAATTTATTGAATGGAGAAGTTGGGAAGAGTAGTTGCCAAGGGCTGCATGAAAGCAAGAAAAGGTGGGATTTCTGGTTTAGTACATGGGTAGATTACACTAAACCCTCAAGAACTTTCAGCATTCTGGAGTAAACCCCCGATAACTTCCAAAATTGCACTAAATCCCCAATAACTTTTGCTGAAAACCCGCAATATCTTTTAGGGAAACTTACCCTAAACCCCCAAGAACTTTCAAAATGTATTTTTATTTGTTTTTTGGTTCTAATTTATGGGAGTTATCTGCAAATGCAGAAACTTACTGGGGGACTTTTGCAATTCCAAAAGTTATTTTGGGTTTAGTGCTATTGTAAAAGTTATTGGGGGTTTACTGCAAAACACTGAAAGTTTTGGAGGTTTAGTGTAATTTACCCTTAATATATTATCTACCTGTCTGGTCTAGCTTAGAATTGTTCTGTTCCATGAATATCATGATCAAACTTAAAATTAATCATAATAAAAAATTGTTTAAATAACTATTAAAAATAACCCCATTTCCGCTGGCCACAGCTTGATCATCTGACACTCAGCTTGGAGGCTTGGTATTTCATTGCAGTGATAATGTTGATGGGATGCTAAAAATTTCTGAAATTTGAAGTTTATGTGAAGTGAGTTCCCTAATCCCTAGCATGAACTTGTGATCTCATCGCGAACAAATAGCTCTAGCAATCGTGCATACGTCTCATTTTCGTCATATTTCAAGTCAATAATCAAAAACCCTTTTTACTTTTTCTCGTTGAAAACAGTAAGCTTCAATTCTGACAAGTATTTACGGAGACCCATACATGGTAAACGTTATGGGTTCAAGTCATCATCAATCCTTAATTTATATAAGCTCTATCATATTTGATTGGTCTGGTTCATATTGTAGATTACGCAGTAAACGTAAAAAATGCACTCCCACAAACTAGCGAGCATACGCTGAGTAAAACCTATGTACTATATTGTGTTACCATCATCAAGAAATTACAATATAATTCTCAGCATAATTTTATGCGCTATAATGTTTATTTCCAGACAGCATAGTAAAGTAATTACTATATTGTGGAACTTATGTACTGTAGTACATATCTCTCTCTCTCTCTCTCTCTATTTTGTGGTATAAGCACTGCATGTATTTATAACTTAGTAGAAGCTGCAGCTTGCACTATATGTAGGGTATACTCCTTGTTACGATCGAAATAATGGCGAAATCATGCTTGCAATCAACATGGAAAGCTTCCCGTCAACCTTATGTGATCAAGAGTACTCCTGAGGCCATACTTATTTACCGCCTCATTACCTGCTCGAAAACCATCTCCATATGCCGTAGAAGAATCTGACTCGATTTGATGCTTAAAGAACTCCCCGATTTTCCTCTCAAATTCGGATCTTTTTCCTTTCTTTGATGATGTGGATGATGACGAGGATGCTGAGGTGGATGCATTGCTGCTGCCTGAGCCTGACATAAGTTCAGATTCCAGCCACATATGAGCTAGCACTTGGCAGATACCCTCTTCTATTTCTGGAGGGAGAGTTCGATATCCTAAAAAAAGAAAAATAAATAAATATATAAATAAAGTTAGTTGCAGGAAGAAAATTACAAATTAATCTAATCTTGATGGGAAACTCCACCCCGAACTCCGAAGTACACACTAGAAAGTTCAATAATGTTGCATTTGACTTGAATCTCTAAACTACCTCGACCAAAAAATTGAAAAGATTCTGAACAAAATTTACCATGCATCATATATATGGACATAAAATGATGTTAAAAACTAGTATTAAATTGATTTAATTGTTGACTAGTTTATTTTGACGATGTTGATGATGTTGACAACTTGAACTTGTGATTTCCTCGTACCAAGTCAGCCTCAACCAACTCTCCTCTCAAGTTCCTCTAATCTGTGATTTGTTATTGACATCAAGATGGAAGAAAGCAAGATATCTTATAGCATAGGGAAGTTGATATCGGGAAAAGGACGACTAAGACGGAAAGCAAGGCCTTTAACCATACCGATAATAATATTTCCACATAGCTAAGGGAGAAATGTGTTTTGTAAATATTTTAAATTAGAAATGTAAAATCTGGGCCTCTAACGTTGCGATAATTTTAACTTATAATCTTCAACCCCTCTCCTAGACTTATTGTGTCATGGATACTTTGAAGCTTTGTTCTCCTCGATTGCTTTGCTAAGATCCAAATAGGTGGTTCGAGTAATTTCCAAATCCAGTAATCTCTACTGATCGAAATGCTAAACTAATTAGTTGGCAGGATCTCTCCACCAATCATCACAATACTAAATGCTATATTTATTCAGACACAGGATTATTAGGAGATATAAGTTTCATCTAGAAAGCTTAACAAGGCAAAATAAATGGATATAAAGTAACGAGTAAAGAAATTGGAGAAGTACCATTAAGCCGTAGCCATGCATGCATCGTCTCATGGGCCAGAATTGACCCTGTCAGCAATCTGCATAAATAAAATATAAGCAGTGCAGCATTTTTTGCAGTCAAAAGTTTCATGATTGCTTATGTAAGGTTTGCAATATGAGACATAAAATACGCAATGTCAACAATAATTGATAGCCTTTGGGAATAAAATGGAGAAACTAAAAGGAATCACTTATACGAGTGAACGATAACCATAACAAGGTCAGATGAGAAAATAAAACTGCAAACAGCTATAAGATACCTTGGTAGTCCATACAAAATAAGAATGGCTGTTACTTCACATTGCCGTATGAGTCTAAATGGCTCTGTAATCATCTCGATGATCCTGTTTCCTCTTATTCTCGGCCTTCTTGATATCTGATTGAGATTTTCTAGTTAGTTTTTTAGACTAGAAGATTTTTAGTACAAATAGACAGGAAATACATCTTATAATGATATAGAACATGAAATCTTACACTGCTGACAATCTGCTCTTCAGATAGACAGAGACCTCTGGTTTCAGGAAGATGATGATGACCCTGCAACCAACACGGAAGAAAATAACAAACAATTATGATAGCTTAAACGAGTTATATTTCATATTTTGCATGGATTTGTTATTCATCTCACTCACATTCTTTTCTCCCACCATGGCCTCATTTAAAGCTTGTCTCTCAACCAGAAGCAACGGAATCTGCTGGTTCACCTTCATATTTAAACCTTCATAAAATTCTCTGATATCAAGGTACAGAGGTTGGCATTCATTGGTATCCATTATTGAAGAATCCAGGCACTCCAGACAGAGTTTCCGACCATCATCCAAGGTGATATAAATTGCATCTCTTGGCTGGAGTGTCAGTATAACAAATAGAAGTGAATAAAAGCAAACAAACATGAGATGAAACAAAGGGCTATGAACTTTGCGCTGAAATCACTTGATCCTCTGAAGTAATATAACATACCATTTTATGGTCCTAAGAGTTCAGTAGACTTGTAGGTCAATGTGCCTTAACAACACAACATAAGTGATTAGGCTAGATGCAAATTAACCAGATAGGTGACATCAAAATGAACAGCACGATTTTAGTATGGTCAAGTTTTTATGTAAGCTTTTGCTGAACACTGAAATCGCCGCTGTAGGATTTGGATCAAAGAAGAACGTAGCAGGCATCTACATCTTATTTAGTGTCTAGGAAATTATTTCTCTGATACTTGCACCTAAGCGAACACCTGACAATTACCAAGAACTAGGATTCCCTCACAAGTTAGTCATGTCCTGGACTTTTTGGTAGCATTTTGTCAGTAACCTATCTACATAAAGTTCAAAAATCTTGATCTGGAATGAGCCTTAGAGAAATTTTTCATATGCAAAACAAACAATAAATGAATTGATACCAACCTCCATTCTTTCACAACTGCAGCACCTTGGAGTACCGTCGCGCTCATGTGAAGGGCAATACTTTTGTAGCCAAAAAGGATGTGCACGATACTCAATGAGGCCATTCGAATTTGTTGGAATCTACAAAGACATCAATGATATTTGGTATGTGCTGTTATTAATAATGGAGAATCAAGAGTAATGATAATATAGTTCATATATCAGATACTGGTGGATAGTAAATGTTAACTGTAATCCAGGATTGAAGCTGTTGAAAGGACCATAGCTTCTTTCTAGCTTCTAACTCCTAAGTACTGTGTCAATGTGTCATATCAATATCAAGTTTCAATTTCTCTCTTATTATGGAAATTATTATGCATGATACAAATTAACTAGATCATTACTTCTAATAAATTACAACAGATGAACCATTTCAATAATAAATATTAATAAGTTAGGGGTGGCAAATACTTACAAATTGTTTGCAAACATCACATTTTGGGTGATAGCGATCCTTGTAGCAGGACTTGTGGTAGGGGTGATTCCCATACATAGAAAACTGAGCCAAAATAAGCAGGTATAAGTAACAAGCTCTCTATGGATTATAAGTTATGTAATACTACTTTACCTCATAATCAGAAATAGGTTTGTTACAGGCATGGCAACGGAAACACTCGGGATGCCAAAGTGCACCCATACAGCTGAGATAGCGGCCATTACCGATTTCGCCATCGCACCCAGCACATCTCCTGAAAAAAAGAAAACAACGTTAATTTTCATGCAAATGGAGTAAGATTTCAGTGCCCTGTATTAAAATAGAAAGAGTCCCTGTGAGCCTTCATTTATTCCTCTCAAACTAAGGCTGCCAATTGAAATGCCTGCACAATTTAGGGACTGATTACTTTGACCTTTTTCATTTCTGCTCTTCTTTCAAAATACAAGATTTTGCAAATTTTGATAAGGTTTAGTTGTCCCACAAACCAAAATCCCAATAACATGATTATATTTTTTCAGTTTAATCACATACTAGAGCATTTATTTTTTTCAGTATTGTTCTAACCTCCAATTCGCAATTTTACATGCATTGTTTCTTCTTTCTATTGATACAACAATTCTTCTTCTTAATCATAAGAATAAACCCTTAAGATGCTATTACAAAAAAAAAAAATGGTAGCTCACATGGCAAGTACATCGAATGTAATGAATAAAACAGCTCTAAGAACATTACCTAGTTCTTGAGGGAAAGAAAAAAGGTAGTGGATCATAAATATGTGATTCAGGAATGCGGTCATTTTGGCGTGGTGGTGACTCAACATTCAAACTTTCTTGTAAAGCCCTCGCTAGCTGTTCATCTTCCTCCACATGAGATCCATTATCTAGAAAATCAATAATGACACAAATAAAACCCCTGAAGAAACTTCAGTCTTAAAACAGAAATGCTGTATATGCAAACCAAAATGGCAGCAGTTTTTCATGTTTAATTACAAAAATTCTCAGACTGATATGAAACATTTTATTCAGAAAATAAGGTTCAGAAAGAAAAAGAAATGTTTTGTGAAACAAGAAACAGACATAAAAGTTTATTAAATTGTTAGGAAAACATATCTATCCCTTTATTTTTCCTTAAATTTAATTTTTCAGCACTCTCCTAGCTTGTCTTAATGTTTTATCCTGATTTCATAAATATACTTACCTTCTCTAGTAGCTAATAGATAGATTATCATGAATCCTACTAGTGTTCGGAAGACTTTGCCCCAAACTTTTAATGTAATTTTGTCCCTTGATTAAAGCTAGATATCTCTTTCTCCCTAAAGTCCAGAAAAAAATCAACCTTCATCCACGCACATAGTTAGAAAACAAGAATTGCTCCTTTAACAAATCACAAAAATAAACCTTATCTGCTGAAATAGATTTCTCTTCATTCACTATGCTCATATGCTGCTCTTGATTACTTGAATAATATAATGAACTGAGTAAGTGACCCGGAAACTAACTTGTGTCACTTACATACTTGCGACAATGTTAGACAACTATCACCTTTAGTCTAATATTCTCTAATATCTGCCATGTATTTCTATTTGATTTCTAGCCTGATGGTACAAACAAGGAATGGATTTTTCTCCATATGAGGAACAGAGGAAGATTAATTCTTGTATGTGGACTAAAAGGTTACATATCCTTCTCCTTACCTACCAGTAAATAATAGGCAATTTGATCTGAATTTTTGTGTGAGGTTAGCTCTAACAATTTACAAGGACGTAAATTGTTTAATTAACAATTTTCAATAAAATATCAAGCACACATGTGATCTAACCACTCAAAATCCTATTTAAAAAAAAGGAAGGAGATAGAAGAACATAACAGGATCATTTCATACATATCGTAATTATAGGTGATAACGTAACACTTACCAACGTCCTTTCCCTTTCTGTTTTCTTCTTCGGATAAGGAAAGGGCAATAGCGCAATCAATATCTTCATTTTCATTTTCAGAGTGGCCATCCTATATTCAAGATCCCAAAAAAGGAAATTACCAAGAAACATAATTGATAAAACATGGAGGGAGGCACAAACACACACACATAATACTACTTAATAACTATAAACAAGAGAAATTGTTTTTAGAATAATTAAAAAAATACGACGGATTTTTTTCACTGTGACCTGTAGTATAATAACAATTGGGTTGTTTTTTAAGTGATTCCTTCCCTTTCTTCTTGCTAATTGTGATGACTAGCTGACTGTGACACTAGATACCTAGCAAGCCATAAAGATTCCTAATTTCCAATGCATGTTCATCGTTCAAGAGTGTGTCTAGTATTATTGTTTTTTTCACTTGTCATGATATGTTAATTATAAAAAAAATCAACATTACAATAATTAACACAGAATGTAGCATACACTATCCTGGTAGTTAAATGAAGAAATGCTATCAAAAGCTTGGAAATACATTTAAAAAAACGTCCATACACCATGATTAGAAAGTTACCAATGAGCCAGTCGGTCCATTCCAAGTCCGATCATGATCGTATCTTCCAGGGTATTTCCCTTCTGAAATCCTATGGCTGGAACCTCGAAAAATCTTGTTCAACCAACCCATAACGAGATGTCTTATTTGCACACAAGCTCAAAATCTCCTGCTTGGAGGAAACATAATTTAGCAAGTATAACAACTACAACGTTCAAACCAAAGAAGCAATATACAATACAAAGACGAAAAGTGGAGCATGTGCATGACAACTGTGGACACTTGGATTAAACTCTAAACAGTAGGTGGGGAACAAAACCTCAACTAATCATTAGCATAAATTATCTTCATGACTTGGATTGGCAGTAAGGTGATTATCATCGGACACCTAACAACTTTGCTTCAAATATTAATCCCGAGGCATCAAACAAAACCCTTCAAAAGAATATTACAGTTTCATTCACAGGCTTCAGGGTAAATTGTTGTTCACATATTTTTCTTTCTTGTACATGTCACACGCCAGAGATTCAGGAATTTGTTTTGGCAAAATGCCTGTGCTTTCCTTTAATCCAATAAGGAATATAATACAAAGAATTAGCAATTGTTTAGAAGGAAGAACTGTAGTACTAGTGACAAAATTACCTATACACAACATGAAACATTAATCCAAAAGCAGAAGAGATCTACAAGGAAAACAAAACTAATCGCCTAAGGGATAGCTCAGTAGATTCATCTAAATAAAGGGATTTTTTTTAGAGAAATGAAGGAAAACAAAATGAAGCAAAAAGAAATTTTAAAGCAATATAGAAAAGAGAATATGTTCTTATTGCAGCATATGGAGACCCACCCCCTATCCTAATGCAATGAAGCAAAACTTAATTGTACCGTACAAAAACACATAAGTCCTATCTGCTTCAAAAATTATTGACAGGTCCCTCTAATCATACACAAAACTTACTAGTAAAATTTTATAAATTTGAAGAGCACAAATGGGCATGCAAAATTTCAGGGAAAAAAACACTAATTAACAACTTACTAGAAGCAGATTCTATTAAAATTTTATCTAACAAACTTCCTTGATTCTAGCAACAGGATTAGTAAATAAAACATAAAAAAGAGATGAAATTTAACAAGCTTCAAATTTCATTAAAAAAAAAAGAATAAAACCCCCAAAAACAACCCAACAAAGAAATCAATCAGTAGAGCCAAAACACAGAATCGTACTTCAAATCTGAGAAATACCCAGATGAAATAAGAGCCCAATTCACCAAATCTATCACCGATCATCACAAGGAATCAACCACCAGAGCCCCCTGAATTCATTCTTATAGACAAAAACTGACAACTTCAGCGAATTTTTAAAAGAAAGAGACGAGCAGAAAAACAGGAGAATCTAAAGTAATTAGGCGGGGATATGGATTAAAAAAGCAACAGGTCTATCTAGAGCCTCGATTATATTCGAAAAATAAAAGTCAAAAGCAGAGAGAAAAGCTCTTACAATTATTTTCGATCGTGGGTTTGGAGGTCGTTCTCACTGAATTTGGCGCTATTTAGAGAGTGGGTCCTCTTAATTTTTCTCATTAACAACGAGGGAGATCGAAAAATTTTAGTATTTTGTCAGCTATTCAAACTGTGGTTGGAGGGGGTTTTTTTTTCCCCTCCTTTTTTTTTTTTGAGAGAGAGGAGAAGAAATAACGAGAATCTTATAATAAAAGGATGAGGCTAGCGTGACACTAAAGCTAACTAATAATGGGCCCACAGAAGAGATAGTGGGGTCTGATATGGAATTAAAATTTTTTTTTTCCAAAAAAAAATAAGGGGATTAAATTAGTCCCTTAAAAAAAGATACGGAATTAAATTAGTCCATAAAATCATTAAATTGTAATTAGATCTTTCAATGTTCATAAGCTGTTTAAAACTAGTGCCTCTAATAACCGAAATTGCTATGATATCCCCTTTTCTTCTAATTTGTTCTAAATTAATCTCTCCGATCAATAACAGTATTAATATGATATAAGAATTGATGGACTTAATAGTAATTTTAATGACCTGAGGAATTAATTTGAAGATGCTAATGAAAGGGACTAATATCGTTAATAAAAACTTTTTTCCTTAGAGATTTTCTTTCGGTGGCAATAAAGAGCGCGTAATTGGTGAGAAATCTTATTCCACCCCAATGTGAACAAAGGAGCTTTGAGGACTCAGAATGAGGCTACGTGAGTGGAACATGACGTGGTAAAAAAAAAAAAAAAAGAGAGAAAGAGATGAAAACAAGGTTGATGATGTAGATGGGAAGAGCTCCAAATAGAGTGATGTAAGAGGAGAAGAATTGGAGAAGTGACGTGGAATAAGGAGGGAAAGAATATTATAGAGAGCCCTACATAGAAGCTTATGCAAGAATTTTAGTTGTTTGTACTTTGTATTGATACTTATATTTACCTCTCTCTCTCTCTCTCTCTCTCTCTCTCTCTCTCTCTCTCTCTCTCTCTCTCTCTCTCTCTCTCTCTCTCTCTCTCTCTCTCTCTCTCTCTCTCTCTCTCTCTCTCTCTCTCTCTCTCTCTCTCTCTCTCTCTCTCTCTCTCTCTCTCTCTCTCTCTCTCTCTCTCTCTCTCTCTCTCTCTCTCTCTCTCTCTCTCTCTCTCTCTCTCTCTCTCTCTCTCTCTCTCTCTCTCTCTCTCTCTCTCTCTCTCTCTCTCTCTCTCTCTCTCTCTCTCTCTCTCTCTCTCTCTCTCTCTCTCTCTCTCTCTCTCTCTCTCTCTCTCTCTCTCTCTCTCTCTCTCTCTCTCTCTCTCTCTCTCTCTCTCTCTCTCTCTCTCTCTCTCTCTCTCTCTCTCTCTCTCTCTCTCTCTCTCTCTCTCTCTCTCTCTCTCTCTCTCTCTCTCTCTCTCTCTCTCTCTCTCTCTCTCTCTCTCTCTCTCTCTCTCTCTCTCTCTCTCTCTCTCTCTCTCTCTCTCTCTCTCTCTCTCTCTCTCTCTCTCTCTCTCTCTCTCTCTCTCTCTCTCTCTCTCTCTCTCTCTCTCTCTCTCTCTCTCTCTCTCTCTCTCTCTCTCTCTCTCTCTCTCTCTCTCTCTCTCTCTCTCTCTCTCTCTCTCTCTCTCTCTCTCTCTCTCTCTCTCTCTCTCTCTCTCTCTCTCTCTCTCTCTCTCTCTCTCTCTCTCTCTCTCTCTCTCTCTCTCTCTCTCTCTCTCTCTCTCTCTCTCTCTCTCTCTCTCTCTCTCTCTCTCTCTCTCTCTCTCTCTCTCTCTCTCTCTCTCTCTCTCTCTCTCTCTCTCTCTCTCTCTCTCTCTCTCTCTCTCTCTCTCTCTCTCTCTCTCTCTCTCTCTCTCTCTCTCTCTCTCTCTCTCTCTCTCTCTCTCTCTCTCTCTCTCTCTCTCTCTCTCTCTCTCTCTCTCTCTCTCTCTCTCTCTCTCTCTCTCTCTCTCTCTCTCTCTCTCTCTCTCTCTCTCTCTCTCTCTCTCTCTCTCTCTCTCTCTCTCTCTCTCTCTCTCTCTCTCTCTCTCTCTCTCTCTCTCTCTCTCTCTCTCTCTCTCTCTCTCTCTCTCTCTCTCTCTCTCTCTCTCTCTCTCTCTCTCTCTCTCTCTCTCTCTCTCTCTCTCTCTCTCTCTCTCTCTCTCTCTCTCTCTCTCTCTCTCTCTCTCTCTCTCTCTCTCTCTCTCTCTCTCTCTCTCTCTCTCTCTCTCTCTCTCTCTCTCTCTCTCTCTCTCTCTCTCTCTCTCTCTCTCTCTCTCTCTCTCTCTCTCTCTCTCTCTCTCTCTCTCTCTCTCTCTCTCTCTCTCTCTCTCTCTCTCTCTCTCTCTCTCTCTCTCTCTCTCTCTCTCTCTCTCTCTCTCTCTCTCTCTCTCTCTCTCTCTCTCTCTCTCTCTCTCTCTCTCTCTCTCTCTCTCTCTCTCTCTCTCTCTCTCTCTCTCTCTCTCTCTCTCTCTCTCTCTCTCTCTCTCTCTCTCTCTCTTCCCCTCTCTTTATTTCACCTTCCCAGTTCAAAGGATTTTGACTCTCCCGACACAAAATACGCTTAGCCCTTATCGTGCTTTCGGTAGACTCAAGGGGAGTGAAGCGGGTGGAAGGAGGAGGTGGGTGTGGGATGCGGTGTGACAGACAAGTGGTCATCATCGAGGCTCACCTTAAAGCCCCACAATTCTCTCTCTTCCCACTCAGTGAAGCTCCCTCGGTGGCTCGGAGGGTCAAAATCCCGAACTTTCGAAGTCCTTTCAACCGGCCCAAACCGGAGTTAGCTCATTCGGGTTCTTCAATAGCGGCAGATTCTCACCTAACTCACCTTACGCTATTCTACAAGTCACACAAAACCCTACGGACGATTCTCATGCAAACTCTTATGATTATGCATTGGAGGAACCCGACAGAGAACAACCCAACTTATTTTCGATCGTGGGTTTGGAGGTCGTTCTCACTGAATTTGGCGCTATTTAGAGAGTGGGTCCTCTTAATTTTTCTCATTAACAACGAGGGAGATCGAAAAATTTTAGTATTTTGTCAGCTATTCAAACTGTGGTTGGAGGGGTTTTTTTCCCTCCTTTGTTTTTTTTTGAGAGAGAAGAAGAAATAACGAGAATCTTATAATAAAAGGATGAGGCTAGCGTGACACTAAAGCTAACTAATAATGGGCCCACAGAAGAGATAGTGGGGTCTGATATGGAATTAAAATTTTTTTTCCAAAAAAATAAGGGATTAAATTAGTCCCTTAAAAAGATACGGAATTAAATTAGTCCCTTAAAAAGATACGGAATTAAATTAGTCCCTTAAAAAGATACGGAATTAAATTAGTCCCTTAAAAAGATACGGAATTAAATTAGTCCCTTAAAAAGATACGGAATTAAATTAGTCCCTTAAAAAGATACGGAATTAAATTAGTCCCTTAAAAAGATACGGAATTAAATTAGTCCCTTAAAAAGATACGGAATTAAATTAGTCCCTTAAAAAGATACGGAATTAAATTAGTCCCTTAAAAAGATACGGAATTAAATTAGTCCCTTAAAAAGATACGGAATTAAATTAGTCCCTTAAAAAGATACGGAATTAAATTAGTCCCTTAAAAAGATACGGAATTAAATTAGTCCCTTAAAAAGATACGGAATTAAATTAGTCCCTTAAAAAGATACGGAATTAAATTAGTCCCTTAAAAAGATACGGAATTAAATTAGTCCCTTAAAAAGATACGGAATTAAATTAGTCCCTTAAAAAGATACGGAATTAAATTAGTCCCTTAAAAAGATACGGAATTAAATTAGTCCCTTAAAAAGATACGGAATTAAATTAGTCCCTTAAAAAGATACGGAATTAAATTAGTCCCTTAAAAAGATACGGAATTAAATTAGTCCCTTAAAAAGATACGGAATTAAATTAGTCCCTTAAAAAGATACGGAATTAAATTAGTCCCTTAAAAAGATACGGAATTAAATTAGTCCCTTAAAAAGATACGGAATTAAATTAGTCCCTTAAAAAGATACGGAATTAAATTAGTCCCTTAAAAAGATACGGAATTAAATTAGTCCCTTAAAAAGATACGGAATTAAATTAGTCCCTTAAAAAGATACGGAATTAAATTAGTCCCTTAAAAAGATACGGAATTAAATTAGTCCCTTAAAAAGATACGGAATTAAATTAGTCCCTTAAAAAGATACGGAATTAAATTAGTCCCTTAAAAAGATACGGAATTAAATTAGTCCCTTAAAAAGATACGGAATTAAATTAGTCCCTTAAAAAGATACGGAATTAAATTAGTCCCTTAAAAAGATACGGAATTAAATTAGTCCATAAAATCATTAAATTGTAATTAGATCTTTCAATTTTCATATGCTGTTTAAAAACTAGTGCCTCTAATAACCGAAATTGCTATGATATCCCCTTTTCTTCTAATTTGTTCTAAATTAATCTCTCCGATCAGTAACAGTATTAATATGATATAAGAATTGATGGACTTAATAGTAATTTTAATGATCTGAGGAATTAATTTGAAGATGCTAATGAAAGGGACTAATATCGTTAATACAAACTTTTTTCCTTAGAGATTTTCTTTCGGTGGCAATAAAGAGCGCGTAATTGGTGAGAAATCTTATTCCACCCCAATGTGAACAAAGGAGCTTTGAGGACTCAGAATGAGGCTACGTGAGTGGAACATGACGTGGTAAAAAAAAAAAAAAAAGAGAGAAAGAGATGAAAACAAGGTTGATGATGTAGATGGGAAGAGCTCCAAATAGAGTGATGTAAGAGGAGAAGAATTGGAGAAGTGACGTGGAATAAGGAGGGGAAAGAATATTATAGAGAGCCCTACATAGAAGCTTATGCAAGAATTTTAGTTGTTTGTACTTTGTATTGATACTTATATTTACACTTAATTTATGTATTCTTTGTACCGACTAAAATTGATAGTAGAGCATTTTTAAAAAAGATAGTAGAATAACTGTCGCGTTTACTTTCCTCCTGCATGAATTTTTTTTTAAAAAAAAATTATTGGGCACTTATTGAATAATTTAGATGCAACTACTAGGTTAGAAATTGGGCCAGATTAGGCCCACATAAAGCTGCATTAGGTAGCGGGTCAACTTGGGCCATAGAAGAAAGTCCTAATAGCACTTTGATTTAAGGGACTAATTTCAAAATATCGAAGCTTCAAGGGAGCAACATCGGAAAAAGCCGTAAAATACGTGTATATGTTTTAAGCACGTGCGCGCGCGCTCTATCTCGCACATGTATTTTTCTCTCACCTTTTCCGTAGAAAGAAAATGGTGGTAATTCTCTATGAGAAAAGTGAGAATTCTTCTATTTGATTAAGTATTCATATATAAATTTCATTCTAAAACATTTGTATTCATAATGAGCAATCCTCAGTCTCACCATGTGCTCAATTTCTTTGTTACAAGTGCTGTGAACATTTTGATTTAATTAGATACTAATAACTAGAAGAGCAATTAGAAGAAATTTTGACAATATTTCTTTAATTTGACTCATGTAATCTCTTCAATTCCCAAATATATTTTTGGAGATAACTATTTCATCAAGATAAACCCTGGAAGAAAGACATTTTGTCTTTTTTTACTTAATTTTTTGTCTATTTTACTAATTTTAGAATGTGGGGCATTTGATTAGGAGCGTGCCGTAATAATATGGAGACACATCGAGGTCATGAATGTGATTCAGTGTAGATGAGAGGGACATGGTGACGGTTGCTGGCCTTTCATAACAAGAAGAGGGGCTTGATGAAGACTGGTTGAAAGTTATGGATTTTTCAACATCATAATATATTAGTATATGATTTCAAATTCAAGAAAAATCGAAGTCCTTAGCTCTACGAAGTAGACACTTTTAATATGAAGTGAATCGAACACTACACATATGTCGGATTATTGCTTTTTTGTGTTTTCAGGATTATTTTGTATGTTATTGAGTTCATCTCTGTGCTTCTGAAATTAGACATATAATTGTTGCATGACCCTAACTTAATCTATCTCAAACCGGAATTGATTCGTTCTTTCCTTTGTACCAGGAAAAAAAAAACAAGAAGAAGAATTGATTCGTTAAATTCTAAAATATAAATTAAGTCTTCTCAAATCTGGATGCAGATTAAATTCCTTTTTGCTGTAACAGCAATTGATTTAGTAGCTTTTGTTACCAGAATTGATGTAGATGTAGAGTTGGATTGCACAAAAAGTCAGATTGAGATGTTTAGGTCGATAAAAGTGGTGAAAAGAAAGCTGTTCTTTCTGTTTAAGATCAATCAGAAAACAAGAAAAAAAAGGGGAAATAACAGAATGAAGGAAAGGCCAATCATTAATCCAGTCTTCAGCAAATCACAACTTTTATTATTCACTAATTACTGGATAACCAGGCCTCTACCTGATATATAAATTATGTTACTTTACAGTAAGTACCAAAAAAAAAAAAAAATCAAAGTCATTAACAGAGAGATGAAAATGAGACAGACCTTTCAACTTATAGAAACTCTACCTGAAGCTACTTGTGAAGCATGAGTGTAATTCTTAACTGAAAGATTTATACGCTGTTTACTTTCAAACAGAGATGAGCTTTCACAGGTTTATGGTCAGAGCTGTTGATGTCATCAATTGATTCATATGCGCTCAAAACTGCTTGAATGCTGTTATGATTTTCAACTTTGAAGAGGATCCTGTCTGTCCATGATGGTACTCTGATCTGAAGGAGAAAAAAAAACCAAATATGAAACTCCTGTGACTGATCAGTTATATTTGAAATTCAATTTTCCATACTAATGTAAAGCTGCTAAATGTACTTTGTGGCTTGTGTCATAGTCGCTACTCCCTACATCGTATTTGTATGTAGGCTTGAAAGATATCGTCCCCTCACAATAGCCATTGAATACTTCTCCTCTTTCAGCCTCTTGCAGAAGTTGATCTTTTCCGGTGAGCACCTGTGAGATAAAATGAATAATGCAGAACATCTATTAGGCCATTGCAAAACAAATTAAAAGAGAGAGAATTTGTGGAATAAGACTTGATTACTAAATTGCTCTCGGATTGCTTTGCAATATATGGCTAGCTAAAACGGAAAATCCAACTTTGTCAAGTCCTTTCAACCCCCAAACCCGTGTTAGCTCACTCTGGTTCTTCAATAGCAACAGATTCTCACCTAACTCACCTTCTGCTATTCTACAAGTCACACAAAACCCTACGGACGATTCTCATGCAAACTCTTATGATTATGCATTGGAGGAACCCGATACAGAGAACAACCCAACCTATGCTGATCAGCCTATACGCTTAGGGACAAATCTTGCTTCAGGGAATGGTGTCGAAGATGCGAATGTGTGTATGACTGATTCCAAGAATCAGCACCCCCTCGAGCCCCCCAGGACACAGTCACGTCTTGCCGCTAAAGCATGCACACCTAGTGTTTGTAATTATGTCATGAGTAACCCATCTACACCATGCCTCCAATCGAACCGAGTGTACATCAACATCAATCCAACTCTGCCCTTTATATCGTATTTGAACAAAAACAAGAAACCCAAACATGCGTCCTCAAGTCTCAAGATCAACAACGCCCCCAACATTCAATGTTTATTTGAGCTAGAAGAGTTCCTACCCTTGAACTCCATAAAATACGGTCTCAGAATCTTGGTAATTTCTTGTTTGCATTTTGTATTTTGATTTGTGATGCCGAAGTCCTTGTATCGAGTATCATACTTTTGTAATCTATCCTTATATATATGATATGATGCTACTCGATGGCCCCTCCGAACAGAGGCTTTTGTTAAAAACTGTCATTTTATTTTTGAACAATGAAAAGGTGTGATAATATATACATTGCCTAAAACTAAATTGATATATTCGATGTAGCTTTAGAAATTCCGTGAGGCCATAAAGCATCAGATTGCCGATAAGTAGCTATACTTTTGTCATAAAGTGCTATACATTGGCATAAAGTGCTATACTTTGGCCATTAGGAGCTATACTTTAGCATAAAGTGCTATACTTTTTAAAAAATGGAAAATTAAGTGTGAACTTCTCGTCAACATAAATGATTGATCAAACAACACATTGGACACAGAAATGACCATATACATTGCTTAGAAAAAAACTGAATTGATATATTTGACATAGTCGTAAATTCCAGAGGCCATAAAGTGCTATACTTCGTCGATAAGTAGCTATACATTGGCATAAAGTGCTATACTTTGGGATAAAGTGCTATATTTTGGTCATAAGGAGCTATACTTTGGCATAAAGTGCTATACTTTTTTAAAAACTGGAAAATTATGAGTGAACCTCTCGTCAACATAAATGATTGACCAAGCAACACATTGGACACAGAAATGACTATATACATTGCTCAGAAAAAAACTGAATTGATATATTCGATGTAGCTTCAGAAATTCCAGAGGCCATAAAGTGCTATACTTTGGGATAAAGTGCTATACTTTGGTCATAAGGAGCTATACTTTAGCATAGTGCTATACTTTGGTCATAAGGAGCTATACTTTGGCATAAAGTGCTATACTTTTAAAAACTGGAAAATTATGAGTGAACCTCTCATCAACATAAATGATTGACCAAGCAACACATTGGACACGAAATGACCATATACATTGCTCAAAACTGAATTGATATATTCATGTAGCTCAAATTCCAGAGGCCATAAAGTGCTATACTTCATCGATAAGTAGCTATACTTTTGTCATAAAGTGCTATATTTTGGCATAAAGTGCTATACTTTGGTCATAAGGAGCTATACTTTGGCATAAAGTGCTATACTTTTTAAAAAATTGGAAAATTATGAGTGAACCTCTCGTCAACATAAACGATTGACCAAGCAACACATTGGACATAGAAATGACCATATACATTGCTCAGAAAAAACTGAATTGATATATTCGACGTAGCTTCAGAAATTTCAGAGACCATAAAGTGCTATACTTCATCGATAAGTAGCTATACTTTTATCATAAAGTGCTATACATTGGCATAAAGTGCTATACTTTGGCCATTAGGAGCTATACTTTAGCATAAAGTGCTATACTTTTCAAAAAATAGAAAAGTAAGTGTGAACCTCTCGTCAACATAAACGATTGACCAAACAAAACATTGGATACAGAAATGGCCATATACATTGCTCAGAAAAAAACTGAATTGATATATTCGATGTAGCCTGAAATTCCAGAGGCCATAAAGTGCTATACTTCGTCGATAAGTAGCTATACTTTTGTCATAAAGTGCTATACTTTGGCATAAAGTGCTATACTTTGGTCATAAGGAGCTATACTTTAGCATAAAGTGCTATACTTTTTAAAAAACTGAAAATTATGAGTGAACCTCTCACAACATAAACGATTGACCAAGCAACACATTGGACACGAAATTATGAGTGAACCTCTCATCAACATAAATGATTGACCAAGCAACACATTGGACACAAACACACATCTACATTGCTTAGAAAACTGAATTAATATATTGGATAAGGAGTTTTATACAATAGAAAATTTGATACAACATGATACATGGATAAGGAATTTTATACAATACACACGCTAAATCGCCTATATATACGTAATACGTAAAATGTGCCATTTGGGCCGCAATGTGGCAATGTGAATTTTATACAATACACACGAAATCATCTATATATACAACATGATACAACACGATACATGTTGCAGGTTGTAGTTGATCTGCCATTTGGGCTGCAATGTAGCAATGTGAAGATCCGATCAATTGTCAATAGTAGGGGGTTTTCTCACGTATTTGGTTGAAAAGTTAGTGTGCATTGACGAATGGGCTAAGATCATGGCGATGCACAAAACCAAAGTTCTCTTGGGCATTTAATCAAACACCTCTATTGCCTCCTCAACCAACCGCAATATCGCATAACCTCTAATTGTTGTAGTCCAAATAACTATATCTATTTTGTCATTCCATCAAACACCTTCTACCCATCAACCTTTATTATCACTCAACAAAATCAATAACCAGATCAAAATACCATACATGTCCTCAAACTTCGAAAAGATCAAAATCCATAGAGGTCATCAAACTCAAGCAAGACCGCTTCCCATTAGCCTAGCTGAAAGTGGACCGAGTGGGTTCACACATCGCCACTTCCTACAACGAAGGGATCCGTGAAGAGAAGCACGCGAGTTGGCATGGACTTCATTGCAAGAGATCAAAACCCTAAAAGTTTTAAAGTTTTTCCTGAGAAAGGAGAACTAGAAAGAGGTTGGATAATTGTTAGGGAAGAAGAAGAAGGGGCAATTTCGGATTAATCTTTATTTTTGTATACGATATAGATTGAGAGTGGGATTTGTACTTTGGGTTTATAAATAAGTGGGAGTTGTACTTTGGGTGTATGGATCATAATAAAAGTAGGTGGGTTTAAAAATAAGTTGGAGTAAAACTTTGGGGTAAAAGATGGATTCCCCTATATTTTAAGCACGTGCGCGCGCGCTCTATCCCGCACATGTATTTTTCTCTCACCTTTTCCGTAGAAAGAAAATGGTGGTAATTCTCTATGAGAAAAGTGAGAATTCTTCTGTTTGATTAAGTATTCATATATAAATTTCATTCTAAAACATTTGTATTCATAATGAGCAATCCTCAGTCTCACCATGTGCTCAATTTCTTTGTTTCAATTGCTGTGAACATTTTGATTTAATTAGATACTAATAACTAGAAGAGCAATTAGAAGAAATTTTGACAATATTTCTTTAATTTGACTCATGTAATCTCTTCAATTCCCAAATATATTTTTGGAGATAACTATTTCATCAAGATAAACCCTGGAAGAAAGACATTTTGCCTTTTTACTTAATTTTTTGTCTATTTTACTAATTTTAGAATGTGGGGCATTTGATTAGGAGCGTGCCGTAATAATATGGAGACACATCGAGGTCATGAATGTGATTCAGTGTAGATGAGAGGGACATGGTGACGGTTGCTGGCCTTTCATAACAAGAAGAGGGGCTTGATGAAGACTGGTTGAAAGTTATGGATTTTTCAACATCATAATATATTAGTATATGATTTCAAATTCAAGAAAAATCGAAGTCCTTAGCTCTACGAAGTAGACACTTTTAATATGAAGTGAATCGAACACTACACATATGTCGGATTATTGCTTTTTTGTGTTTTCAGGATTATTTTGTATGTTATTGAGTTCATCTCTGTGCTTCTGAAATTAGACATATAATTGTTGCATGACCCTAACTTAATCTATCTCAAACCGGAATTGATTCGTTCTTTCCTTTGTACCAGGAAAAAAAACAAGAAGAAGAATTGATTCGTTAAATTCTAAAATATAAATTAAGTCTTCTCAAATCTGGATGCAGATTAAATTCCTTTTGCTGTAACAGCAATTGATTTAGTAGCTTTTGTTACCAGAATTGATGTAGATGTAGAGTTGGATTGCACAAAAAGTCAGATTGAGATGTTTAGGTCGATAAAAGTGGTGAAAAGAAAGCTGTTCTTTCTGTTTAAGATCAATCAGAAAACAAGGAAAAAAAAAAGGGGGAAATAACAGAATGAAGGAAAGGCCAATCATTAATCCAGTCTTCAGCAAATCACAACTTTTATTATTCACTAATTACTGGATAACCAGGCCTCTACCTGATATATAAATTATGTTACTTTACAGTAAGTACCAAAAAAAAAAAAAAAAAATCAAAGTCATTAACAGAGAGATGAAAATGAGACAGACCTTTCAACTTATAGAAACTCTACCTGAAGCTACTTGTGAAGCATGAGTGTAATTCTTAACTGAAAGATTTATACGCTGTTTACTTTCAAACAGAGATGAGCTTTCACAGGTTTATGGTCAGAGCTGTTGATGTCATCAATTGATTCATATGCGCTCAAAACTGCTTGAATGCTGTTATGATTTTCAACTTTGAAGAGGATCCTGTCTGTCCATGATGGTACTCTGATCTGAAGGAGAAAAAAAAACCAAATATGAAACTCCTGTGACTGATCAGTTATATTTGAAATTCAATTTTCCATACTAATGTAAAGCTGCTAAATGTACTTTGTGGCTTGTGTCATAGTCGCTACTCCCTACATCGTATTTGTATGTAGGCTTGAAAGATATCGTCCCCTCACAATAGCCATTGAATACTTCTCCTCTTTCAGCCTCTTGCAGAAGTTGATCTTTTCCGGTGAGCACCTGTGAGATAAAATGAATAATGCAGAACATCTATTAGGCCATTGCAAAAACAAATTAAAAGAGAGAGAATTTGTGGAATAAGACTTGATTACTAAATTGCTCTCGGATTGCTTTGCAATATATGGCTAGCTAAAACGGAAAATACTGGTCTTCTGACACGGTTTCGTGGTGAATGTAATGTCAATGGTCTGAAATGGCCCATATGATTATAACAAGTCTAGCGGTTACTTTGGGGTGTTTAATCTTGGTAATGAACACGCAAAACAGCCAGGACTCAAAGCACTTTCACATCCTTTGATATTTGAAAGAAGTAGGATATTATAAAATTAAAAAAAAGAAAAAGAAAAAGAAAGAATGTGTTTCACAAACGTTTATATTGTATCACAAATTTCTGTGTATAAAAAGATGGTTTTTTTGGCACTCAATCAGAAACGGCACAGGTTGAAAAAACCCAAAGTGCTGCACATCAGACAGTCTAGAGCCATGTGCTGTTCAGACAACGTAAAATGGCCTTTTGATGTAAGTGGGATGGCCTTCATGAGACCTTAGAGATTTTTGTAAATATGTGTGGGACATTATAAGCTTGTATGGGGTTACTATTCGATTGGATTTTCAGTTTTTTTTTGTTTGATATTGTTAGAGTACAAAATTGCCTCATCAAAAATTCGGATTTTTGGTGTAGTCACAGATCCGGTGACATGGTATCAGAGCAACCAAAGCCGAACCTTACTAACCATGAATTTCTAAAGCCGATAGATATCACACTATGAGTCCAGCTTTTGGCCCATATAATGGCTTTCAACCTGCAGGGGCGTGTTAGAGTATAAAATTATAAGTGTCAACCCTCAGTGAGGGTTGACACTTATAATTTTATACCTCAGTACAACTTCGGATTTTTGGTGTACTAGAAGGATCTGTTGACAGATTTAATTACTTGATTATGAGCTATATTTAGTTTTCTTTGTTCCATTTATTAATGTGTCCTGGTCTCTAGGAATTTTGGTTTGTATTATATGTACTCTGGGACCCACATGCATGCCTGCTTCAGTTACTGTTGCCTTCATATAAGGATTGAATAACAAAGGGTAGATATGCTTACACTGTGAAGGTTTTTGTGTATCAGGCTTCTTGCAGGCTGATTGCTTATCCCCTCTATCCTGTAATTGAGGTCTCCTAACCAGACAGTGAGATGACAGGGTCTTGCACAAGGATTTTGGTCGATGGAGAAGATTGAGTGGGAGATGTGCTTGCACTGTGAGTTCCTCTCCTCTACTTTGTGAGCATGAGCTGCATTATCATATATACCATCCAAATATTATTTCAATTGTCAAGTAAGACTGCATAGCTGAACTTAATCTTAAAGGCACTTTGCTAATGTGCATGTTGTCATGAGTCCTCTCTTTTAAATCAGAACTTTAAATATTATCTATAAAGAATTTTTTAGAGCCAGAAGCAACAGTTTTCGCAAAGTTTCGCCTATATATGATGCATGTAACTAACACTTACCGGTGTAAGGATGACACCACTTTTATTTGATGTAAAATTTGGAAGCATCATGTCATCTTATTCTGGGGGTTGCCACGTGTGTGTTGTATGGGTGTGCAGTTAGTTGATATGAATGTTCCTACAATTTTTGTTTATGGTCATGTTTCTGATGATAAAGTTATGAGTAATATGTTATTAAAATCATTTTTATATCCATGAATGTTAATAAATTCACTACTTCAGAGATTTCCGTCATCTTTCTATTTTTGTATTCAGACATTCTTATATCTTATTTTATCAACCTCCTAGATGTAACCCAGTGAAGATTCAAATATGGTGCATCACTACTAGTTCCTCTAGAAACCTAAGTACTTGAATAAGAGTTAAATTCATTGATTAGCAGTACATTGACCAATTTGATGATTATTGTGCTTTATGGCCTAGTTGCCATTTATACAAGACCTGATCTCCTTCCATTGTTCTAAAAGGAAGTGAAGGGCACTAATAAGCATCTTCACAGAAAGTGTGAACTCCTTTGAATGGAGTAGTCCATGTTATATCAAAGTACCTGAAAGATGGCAAGCTATGAAGACCATGCGAATACCGCTAAAGTTGATGTATATAGCCACGGCTCCCTTCTTTCTTCCTATTAGGCCTCCCAAACCCCTAACCGCATGCTTATCCACTTTTATATCTGCATGCTCTCAATTAAGAATTAAAACAACAAAAATAAGTACATGATACAAAGGCGAAAGATATAAGCAAATCAAACAAGGACAGTGAGATAGCATCAGGTGCGAGACTCGTGTCATCTCACCTCTGAGGTAGGGCTCTGTGTTCTTGTTTCCAAAGAGGAAAAGTTGAAGAGATTTCATGGTTGCTTCTCCTAGAAGACTAGAAGATTAGGCATTAAGACAATGCACACTTGGAATTTCTGTTCTGGTAGAAAAACAAGTACGGACTTAAGTCACACAGCTATATATTTCTTGTGCTTGTACCTGTGAGTTTCCTCTAGAGTTGCTTGCAACATTTGCCGAACATTAAGCCTTGGAACTTCTTGCAGCCCAACAACCAGGAGATCGAATTTTCTGTCCCTTCCAACAAGCTCTTCAAGATCCCCTGAGGATAACTTTACAGTATAAACCAAAGCTCAGAAAACTTATGTGAAGATTCAAGTATATTCACAGATCCTACTTGTTACAAACATAAGATATGATAATTAATTACCTTCCCATTCATGTTCCACGTCACTATGCAAACACAAAGAACCGAACCAATTGAGAATTCACACTCTTTCTCAACCGGTACTGTCTTTATTCCCTCGTGAGTTGGATCATCACTTTCCATTGCGTATAGCTTCTGATCCATTGGCTCATCTGATCCTTTCCTGCACATGTTTTTTGGTAATTTCAATAACAGAAATACGCGCACTAATGAACGATAAGAGCCAGGGATGGAAACATTATCGATAGATAGTTGTAACATAGTTAGTAACAAATGCAATCGTCTATGAACAGATTGATCAAGAGACGGGCTAACTTGGGGTAATACAATAGTCTTATGATGCTAAAATAGGATTTTTCTGGCAGCACGCTGGCTTGTTCTATCCTTGATTTTGAACATATTTTTGAAGGTTACTAAAAATTCAATTGAAAGAAGAAACCAAAGGAGCAGCAAACTTACCGTCTCCCATGAAGACTGCTGCAATTGCCCATTCCTCTTTCTCTGTATTCCTGTTATTGGTTAGCGAGGACAAAGCAAGATTTTTGTGAAACAAAAAACTGAAGTTGGAAATTTAATCCCCTTGTTTCAAATGCCATTTTCTTGAAGTTTCTTCAAGTTAGGTTTGCGGATGGATCGATCAAACTTGGAAGCAACCACATCAAAATCCACATTCTTTGTCAGGCAAAATTTTGGGCTTTCTTGTAACAGTTATATGAATGTCCACGTCAAATTATTTGAGTGGACCACTTTGAATATGGGTTACATTATGCCACATTGTCAAGGTGTGGATATGGTCCATTTGGTGCAGTGTTTGATTGGTGCATTGATTAAATTGACAATTAGGACTATGGTAGGCAGCCAATCTTTATCAATGATGAAGATTTTACAAGGAATACTGCGTTGGTATATATCGAGAAATATACAGGGAGTCATACTCACTTCCCTATCATTTCTATTTTAGAAAAGGCAAAGTTAGACATAAAAGCCCCATGTTACGTTTATTCTCAGCAGAAAAAACTTATTCACCTGAACTCTATACGCTATAATAGAACTAACTCCATTTAGCTCATCTAAAAGTTGGCAGAGATTTCTTAACTGTTAAATTCTGCTGTGTCTGAGCATCAATGATCAATGGATATATCACGAGTATCATAAATGTTGAATAGAAAGAAAGTTGTATGCAGCTAATGGACTGTCCTGATTGCCCTCGCGCAGGTAGATAACTGTCCTTAGCTATCATGTTTCTATAGTTCATGTACCTTTGTTAGTTGAATGATATTCCATTGCAGTATGTAACTGTGAGGCATTTTCCTGTAATTAGTGGATATAATTTGTTGCATTAGCTTGCTGAACAAATTGTGTTGAATTATTCAGATGACATTGAAGTTCTCTTTGGTCGCTGCCTGGTGAGGTTCTTTTGAGTAACATTCATTTGAAAATGAAGCTCTTCAGCCGCCTAGAAATTGAAGCGGTTGATGGCAATCTATGAATTTGGATTGAGCAACTTCAGCCGAATGTGCCTTGAATTCTATGATTCATATGCTTCTTGAATTATGACCCAAAAAAATTTGCATAGAGGATTTTTTTTTCTTTCTAAATACAATACGTATTAGTCCACTTTTGATATCTTACCATATACAAAATGTATTTAATCTCCCGAATCAAACGGTGAATCCTTGCCCATGCCCTTCTCATTGTTGACCAATTATAAGTGCATGTATGCAGAGATTCAATAGCAACCAATCTGCCACAACACACAAGATAGATACCATTTACTATAAAGAGACGACCACACTTCAAGCCAATAACTGTTATCAGAAATCTTTGTAATTGTATGTATGATATTAATTAGGAAATACAAATACAATAGCTGGCAACAATAACAGGAACAGAACATTCATCACTTGATGCCTAAGTTTTGTCAAAAGAAAACTGAGAAATTGATTCCAGAAGTTCACATACCCAGAGGAAAAGGAAAAGAAAATATAGCTACAACCTATAACAGAACAATCTGGAACAAAATAACACAGGCCAACTAAACAGCCAAATATTATAGTAACCAAATTTTTTAATGATCACCTGAGACAAATTGTAGGATGGAAGCCCCCTGGGATTTCACTGATAAAATCTTAACAAAACATTCAGATAAAGGGTTTCTGTAACTTGAAAACTTGACTAAATGCAGATACAGTACAAAGTTCTTCAAGAAAGATCTTTGTTTATCTAACCGGAAAAAACACAAATACAACATACATTGATTTCTCACAAGTTACTACCTTTTCACCACTAAACCTTCTATCAAGCAACAACTTCAAATACACCTGTGTGCATCAAACTCAAACATTATACACAGTTATTATCAGTTCTACCACTCTTTAGTCAATTCTTATCACCCTGCAACAGATTAGCCTGCTGCTCCACATAAGGCCTAATAAAAGTCCTCCTCCACCAAACTTCAAAGGCTCTCTGTAAATTAGGACAATTATCACCAACTTTCAAGAAACTCCCCAACCACGACAGAAGGATACTCTGCTGATCTTCTAAAGGCAGCGTAAGTATCGTTCGCCCAATTCCCTCCTCCACAACTTTCCGATCAAAAGATCTACATCCGTGTTGTAACCAACTATAATCATCAATAAGAGGCTGCAACCAAACTTGTAACAGCATTTGTCGAGTTTCTTTTGAAGGAAGCATCTCCCCTTTTCCAATTCCAACAAAGAGCCTCGCTGTGATGCAACTGACCAAGTACCGAGACACTATTGGTAGCTTTGGGTGCAAAGACGCCAGCGCATCTTGGCTCGCCCACATTACTACAAACTCATCAGCTATATGCCTATCTGCTAATATTTCAAGTAACCATAAGAGATTATCTGCTTCTAGAGCTATTTTTTTCTTGTCTGGGTCGTTTCCAGACTCTGATGCTTGCTTGAAGAGAAGTAATAGCGAGGTTAAGCAGCTTCGGCATGAATTATATAAGGTTTCAGTGCATATGTCAACAGAACCACTTATCCAAAGGCTGTTTTCTTTTAAGAGTTTTAATACTAGTGATTTTGTCTCACGGCGGCCTCTGTCGCCACTGCTTTTGAGGACCAACTCCAGTATGTGAGCAAGCGTGTCATTGGGAGGATTAGAGATATCTGAAGACACTCGTTTTAGGAGAGGACTGACCCCGAAATTATCGATTTGTAGGTGTCGAATGGATGAGACGACGTTTTCTTCTTCTTCTCCAACCCAAGGGACTGCTTCGAGGTATTCCAAGCAAGATTTCATGCAAGCATGGAAGCCAAGTGCTTCAGCTACCTGTAAGAAATTACTTATGTTATGATGATACATGTTACTAGAGCATTTTAATTAAAAATCATAACTGATTAGCTCATGCAATGAATTAAATCGTAAGTGACCACCTCTATATCATCTGAAAGCATGTGATAATAAGTGGACAAATCGGCATTACTAGTACATAAACTTTAGTACCAAAACTAGTACATGACAATCGACAATGCTAATTTCAAATTTTCCCAACTTCAGGCAGTTTATAAACGAGTTTCCGACCAGAAGAATGAATCAATGACCAATCTTTTGTTCGACTTCCAAACCATATTAAGCAGTGGTCATGAACCTTTAATCTGGAAAACAAAATCTTTGATTCCATATCATTCCTTATAAATGCTCTCTTTACAGTGACTCAAATCACAATGATCTTGTCATAAGATTCAACTAAGACACAAATTATAAACCAATTATAAGTATTTCTGTTAGAAATTCAGGCTAACACCGAATCATGTGAGGGACAAATTCATAAATAAGTGCCGTACAAAACCCAAAAGGGAACCTATAGAATCTTGCATCCCAAAGTTAATGAACCATAGTTCAACCAGATACTCACTCCATACAGGATTATTTTCCCCACATATTGTTTTCGTAAATTCAGAAACTTTTCACATTTGAATGGATGCAAACATTTTGACATTTCTTGATTTCTCAGGCCTTTAATATGAAGGGTTTTACAACAGGATAACTTCTTAAACATACAGACTCTAACTTAAAATGAAAAGAAAACCTCAACCTGTAAGAGACACACAAAGGATAGAATTTTACTTGTACACTCCTAAGCACAGGAGGACTGCCTTTGAATTGATTTATCTACAACATCTTAACATAATATAAGATGCTGAAGAAATTACTTGGTATTAAACCAAAAACAGTTTGCATGTGGAAATCAGGAAAGCTTCATGATTTCACATAATGTGAAATGCTGCAGGAAAAGATCATTCACTAGCTATATGAAACAAGCAAAAATAAAGATTATCCACATATGAACTTACCTTCAATATGTAACACACGTTGAACACTTTGTTTGATCAATCTATGCTTCACTTCTTTGCAGTACATCAATCCAACAGTCTCAACATAAATCTCTACATCTTCACAATCCCCAATCTCAACACACGATACTGGAGACCCCGCTGAAAGCTTGTTTTTAAAAAAACTGCTATGTTCTACAAGAATATTCTTGTGGACGCTCATCCTCACAGAAATACCCTCTTTCCCAAACAAAACAACCTTTAGATCACTACTCTCGGGCTGACCAAAGCCAACAGATATTTTCCTTTGCTGAGTCTCGCCATTAGCTTTCAATGCTCTTTCAGGTCCTACTGTTGAGTTATCGGAAGCCGCACACTTTTGGTCTTCAGAGAGACCCTTGGATCTTGAATGTGTAGCATTTTGTTTCTTTTCCATTTGGGGGTTTTGTGATTTTGGAACTGAGGCTTTTGAAGATGGAGGGGTTGTTTTTTGCTTATTTTGGTAGTTTTGATTCTTGATTGTCTTTTGAAACACAACAGGTGAAGGGCAGCACCAAAATCCTTCTGGAGTTACTGCAATGGGAACGTTTCTGATCTTTGTCTGGCCCGGTTCAACTCTTCTAACCCTTAAATCTGCCATTTGTGAATGTTGTCTTCTTAAGTTCGAAGAATATACTTCAGCTACTGATTTGATTACTTCAAGAGCTTAATTTCCCAATCACGATGCTTGAGAAGAACACCTACACAAAAGAACAAGAATTTTGATTCACTATATTTACTGCAAATAAACATAGAATTAGTGTATGGAAGTGTCAATTCTAACCATATAAGGATTCTCAAGAAAGGAGTTGAGGAATGCAAAACCTACAACCCTTTTTCTAATTTCACAACCATTTCTAATTTGATTTGGAAAAAAAAAACATGAGAATTCATCCAAAAAAAAAAGGGACCTGTAGACCCAAATGTTAGCTTATGGTTGATTCTACAACAGCTCATCCAGCACATAGAAAATCAGTAAGACGAAACAGTGAATGGTTCAAAACCACTATCTTTATCAGCTAAAAGAAGCTCAAACTTTAAAGATATGGTTCACAACAAAACTGAAGTAAAATTAGAAGAAATTTGCTCATAAATCAAAGACCAGAAATAAAGGATCAACGATGAGAAAACCCAAGATGCCGACAAACTCTAGATTAGTATCTTGATAATAAGCTGAGTCTTGCTGTCAAAGGATTCAAATTTAGAACTGGTTGGCACTTGTAAATAATATTTTCTTCAACCTCATGCAATACAATCAAATTACTGAACAATGAACTAGTTGATTTCTTTCAGGATCCGATAGCAAAAACTAAGATATGGGTTTTTCTCAAAATCGAACAAAAACAGTAAAGAACAAAGTTTTACCGACAAAAATTCCAACTTTGCAAAATGGGTAATTTTAGAAAGCCCACAAACACTTACCCTGAATCCTCTTCAAGCTCCCTCAATCACAAGCTCGCTCCTTTTCTCCACATATCCTCTCCTCTGCCCTCTATCTAATGATGGAATCAAGCTCCCATGCCACGCGTGAAAGAAACCAAAGAATGAGAAGTTTTCAGAGAAGAATGATGAGCATCTTTACTCATTTCAATTTCAATTCATTTTAAAAGAAGAAAAAAAGGAGAAAGTGAAGGAAATCCATAGTCGGTGAGGATTCCTTTAACTTTTTAAGATGGGGTGTCGCTGCTTTTTCCATCTTAGATATTCCAAGCCATCATCACCTCTCTCTCTCTCTAGTTTCTCTCTCTAACTTTATTTTCTTTTTCTCTATTTTTTTTGTTTTTTTCTTTATAACATTGGGACGAAAGAGAAGAAGAGAGATGGGCCTGTGGAGCGGAGGATCCAGCAGGGAACACTGAACAGCTCTTGAGAGAGACTCCCACTCTGTTTTGCTAATGACTAGAATGCCCCCAGCTAATTATTTTTTACTTCGGTTAATTATGGACTTAAAATAGAAGAGGATGGTTTGATACTTTGAAACCTCAAAATGAAATGTCACCGTACGATAATAATAGAGCTGTCGCTTATCAGTGATATGTGGGGCCCAGTTGTCATTAAATAGGTATTTTTGGGTGATTTAAGATGTGGGTGTACTGGAAATTATCTTTTGAACCCTAAATCCTTCCTTGAGATTTGCTTGTTGTAATCCCACTTCCAAAGATCCCAACAGTAAACAAAACAGAGAGGAAAAGACATTTGGTGCAGGTTATTTTATACAAAATGCATCTGATAACAATTTTACTGAATACACGCAATGAATACTCTCACTGACACCTGGGTCCCATTATTATCCATTGCAAAAGTAGCCCGCAGAAGTAGTAAACCCACAAGGAGTTGAACCTTCAACAAGACAGGAGGAGAGACAAGAAGTTGAGATGCTAAAAAGAGGATAATTCTTTTTTTTTTTTAATATTTTTTTATATAACAGATTTTAATGGGGGAGAAGTTGCATGTGATTTCTATAACAGAACGTTGAAAAGAATGCAGTCCTGTATAATTAAAAGGATTGTTTGCTTGAGTTTTAAGGCATAATAATGTTAAGATTCACTTTGTTCAGTTTTTAAAATAAGTTTTAGTCTCACTAATCAAGAGTATTTTGTAAAGTTTAGAAATTTTGCCATAACATGATGCAAGATCACAAGATTCATTTGTAGTTATAGCATAACATGGTCTCAGATTGAATGGACTTAATTAGGTGTGATTCCATGTCGTTGATTTATGCCATCACTTCTCCCATTTGTAATGCTTCAATCAAAAAACAATTAGAGAAAAGTCAGAGCAGTTATGGTATAAGGGCTTGTTTGGATTGGAGCCTAGTGAAGGGAAGTTACGAGAACATAGGGTAAGTTAAGTTAAAGAAATGTACGGGAACATGTAAAACTTGTTTGGCAAATTAGTTATGGTAAGCTTTAACCTTGTTTGGAAATCAAATTGGTGTGGGTAGTGAGGGTGAAGAGAAGGTAAAAGAGGGGAGAAAAATGAAGATTCCCCACCCCTAAATTGGGGGGTAATAGGGGTGAAGGGAAGGGAGGAGAAAGTAACAATTATAGATAGGTTTTTTTATCTTTTATCAATATCTAATTCAATGCTTGAGATTTCCTCTCAAAACTCTTATTTATGTAATTTCACATATATTCCCTTCCCTTTCCTTCACTTTATTCAACTTCCCAAATGAGGTGAACTAAGTTTCCCTTACTAATTTGCCAAACAAGTTTTACATGTTCCCGTACATTCCTTTAACTTAACTTACCCTATGTTCCCGTAATTTCCCTTCACTAGTCTCCAATCCAAACAAGCCCTAAGAGTGTGTTTGGATTGAGGGTAATGGGGGTTAAGGAAAGTTATGGTAACATTTCTCCTTATTTGGGAACAAAGTTGTGCTAGTTAATGAGGGGGAAGGTAAGGTAAAGAAGGGGAAATTTTTAGAGTTTTTGTTACCCCCCAAATTGGGGTGTAACCAGGGTGAAGGGAAGGTAGGGGAAACAATAATTTTAGAAAGACACTTTACCCCTCTAATCCAATGGTTGAGATTTTCTCTTAAAATCCTATACAAACCAAATAAGATTATTTATGTCATTTTACATATATTCTCTTCTATTCCCTTCACTTTATTAAACTTCCCAAACAGGGTGAACTAAGTTCCCCTTAATTCACCTTACTAATTTGCCAAACAAATTTTACATGTTCATGTACCTTCGTTTAACTTAACTTACCCCATGTTACATTAACTTTTCTTCACTAGGCTCAAATCCAAACAAGCCCTAAGAGTGTGTTTGGATTGAGGGTAATGGGGTTAAGGAAAGTTATGGTAACATTTCTCCTTATTTGGGAACAAAGTTGTGCTAGTTAATGAGGGGGGGGAAGGTAAGGTAAAGAAGGGGAAATTTTAGAGTTTTTGTTACCCCCCAAATTGGGGTGTAACCAGGGTGAAGGGAAGGTAGGGGAAACAATAATTTTAGAAAGACACTTTACCCTCTACATCCGTGTTGTAACCAACTATAATCATCAATAAGAGGCTGCAACCAAACTTGTAACAGCATTTGTCGAGTTTCTTTTGAAGGAAGCATCTCCCCTTTTCCAATTCCAACAAAGAGCCTCGCTGTGATGCAACTGACCAAGTACCGAGACACTATTGGTAGCTTTGGGTGCAAAGACGCCAGCGCATCTTGGCTCGCCCACATTACTACAAACTCATCAGCTATATGCCTATCTGCTAATATTTCAAGTAACCATAAGAGATTATCTGCTTCTAGAGCTATTTTTTTCTTGTCTGGGTCGTTTCCAGACTCTGATGCTTGCTTGAAGAGAAGTAATAGCGAGGTTAAGCAGCTTCGGCATGAATTATATAAGGTTTCAGTGCATATGTCAACAGAACCACTTATCCAAAGGCTGTTTTCTTTTAAGAGTTTTAATACTAGTGATTTTGTCTCACGGCGGCCTCTGTCGTCACTGCTTTTGAGGACCAACTCCAGTATGTGAGCAAGCGTGTCATTGGGAGGATTAGAGATATCTGAAGACACTCGTTTTAGGAGAGGACTGACCCCGAAATTATCGATTTGTAGGTGTCGAATGGATGAGACGACGTTTTCTTCTTCTTCTCCAACCCAAGGGACTGCTTCGAGGTATTCCAAGCAAGATTTCATGCAAGCATGGAAGCCAAGTGCTTCAGCTACCTGTAAGAAATTACTTATGTTATGATGATACATGTTACTAGAGCATTTTAATTAAAAATCATAACTGATTAGCTCATGCAATGAATTAAATCGTAGTGACCACCTCTATATCATCTGAAAGCATGTGATAATAAGTGGACAAATCGGCATTACTAGTACATAAACTTTAGTACCAAAACTAGTACATGACAATCGACAATGCTAATTTCAAATTTCCCAACTTCAGGCAGTTTATAAACGAAGTTTCCACCAGAAGAATGAATCAATGACCAATCTTTTGTTCGACTTCCAAACCATATTAAGCAGTGGTCATGAACCTTTAATCTGGAAAACAAAATCTTTGATTCCATATCATTCCTTATAAATGCTCTCTTTACAGTGACTCAAATCACAATGATCTTGTCATAAGATTCAACTAAGACACAAATTATAAACCAATTATAAGTATTTCTGTTAGAAATTCAGGCTAACACCGAATCATGTGAGGGACAAATTCATAAATAAGTGCCGCATAAAACCCAAAAGGGAACCTATAGAATCTTGCATCCCAAAGTTAATGAACCATAGTTCAACCAGATACTCACTCCATACAGGATTATTTTCCCCACATATTGTTTTCGTTAAATTCAGAAACTTTTCACATTTGAATGGATGCAAACATTTTGACATTTCTTGATTTCTCAGGCCTTTAATATGAAGGGTTTTACAACAGGATAACTTCTTAAACATACAGACTCTAACTTAAAAATGAAAAAGAAAACCTCAACCTGTAAGAGACACACAAAGGATAGAATTTTACTTGTACACTCCTAAGCACAGGAGGACTGCCTTTGAATTGGATTTATCTACAACATCTTAACATAATATAAGATGCTGAAGAAATTACTTGGTATTAAACCAAAAAACAGTTTGCATGTGGAAATCAGGAAAAGCTTCATGATTTCACATAATGTGAAATGCTGCAGGAAAAGATCATTCACTAGCTATATGAAACAAGCAAAAATAAAGATTATCCACATATGAACTTACCTTCAATATGCGTAACACACGTTGAACACTTTGTTTGATCAATCTATGCTTCACTTCTTTGCAGTACATCAATCCAACAGTCTCAACATAAATCTCTACATCTTCACAATCCCCAATCTCAACACACGATACTGGAGACCCCGCTGAAAGCTTGTTTTTAAAAAAACTGCTATGTTCTACAAGAATATTCTTGTGGACGCTCATCCTCACAGAAATACCCTCTTTCCCAAACAAAACAACCTTTAGATCACTACTCTCGGGCTGACCAAAGCCAACAGATATTTTCCTTTGCTGAGTCTCGCCATTAGCTTTCAATGCTCTTTCAGGTCCTACTGTTGAGTTATCGGAAGCACACTTTTGGTCTTCAGAGAGACCCTTGGATCTTGAATGTGTAGCATTTTGTTTCTTTTCCATTTGGGGTTTTGTGATTTTGGAACTGAGGCTTTTGAAGATGGAGGGTTGTTTTTGCTTATTTTGGTAGTTTTGATTCTTGATTGTCTTTTGAAACACAACAGGTGAAGGGCAGCACCAAAATCCTTCTGGAGTTACTGCAATGGGAACGTTTCTGATCTTTGTCTGGCCCGGTTCAACTCTTCTAACCCTTAAATCTGCCATTTGTGAATGTTGTCTTCTTAAGTTCGAAGAATATACTTCAGCTACTGATTTGATTACTTCAAGAGCTTAATTTCCCAATCACGATGCTTGAGAAGAACACCTACACAAAAGAACAAGAATTTTGATTCACTATATTTACTGCAAATAAACATAGAATTAGTGTATGGAAGTGTCAATTCTAACCATATAAGGATTCTCAAGAAAGGAGTTGAGGAATGCAAAACCTACAACCCTTTTTCTAATTTCACAACCATTTCTAATTTGATTTGGAAAAAAAAAACATGAGAATTCATCCAAAAAAAAAAGGGACCTGTAGACCCAAATGTTAGCTTATGGTTGATTCTACAACAGCTCATCCAGCACATAGAAAATCAGTAAGACGAAACAGTGAATGGTTCAAAACCACTATCTTTATCAGCTAAAAGAAGCTCAAACTTTAAAGATATGGTTCACAACAAAACTGAAGTAAAATTAGAAGAAATTTGCTCATAAATCAAAGACCAGAAATAAAGGATCAACGATGAGAAAACCCAAGATGCCGACAAACTCTAGATTAGTATCTTGATAATAAGCTGAGTCTTGCTGTCAAAGGGATTCAAATTTAGAACTGGTTGGCACTTGTAAATAATATTTTCTTCAACCTCATGCAATACAATCAAATTACTGAACAATGAACTAGTTGATTTCTTTCAGGATCCGATAGCAAAAACTAAGATATGGGTTTTTCTCAAAATCGAACAAAAACAGTAAAGAACAAAGTTTGCAAAATGGGTAATTTTAGAAAGCCCACAAACACTTACCCTGAATCCTCTTCAAGCTCCCTCAATCACAAGCTCGCTCCTTTTCTCCACATATCCTCTCCTCTGCCCTCTATCTAATGATGGAATCAAGCTCCCATGCCACGCGTGAAAGAAACCAAAGAATGAGAAGTTTTCAGAGAAGAATGATGAGCATCTTTACTCATTTCAATTTCAATTCATTTTAAAAGAAGAAAAAAAGGAGAAAGTGAAGGAAATCCATAGTCGGTGAGGATTCCTTTAACTTTTTAAGATGGGGTGTCGCTGCTTTTTCCATCTTAGATATTCCAAGCCATCATCACCTCTCTCTCTCTCTCTCTCTCTATATATATATATATATATATATATATATATATATATATATATATATGTATTATCCCCGTAGCTAAGTACATTGGTGTACGTATTGTTTGCACTCATTTACTGTCTCACTATCAAATTCTAAATTAGCGTAGCCAATATATAATATTGGTAGATTGAAATATTTTGTCAACCCTCACCATAATTTTAGAGATTAGATATAGTGATAACGACTTTGACATGATATCGAGCAATCCAAGTTTAAATATTATTGGCCACAAATTTCTAAATCGGATTAAAAATATCTTGCTAAGCATGAACGGATCTATATACAGACTAGTGGGGCACTTGCTACAGTATAACTTTTGAATTCTTTTAATGGGTAACAAATTCATGTGTTCCCTATAGAATTTTAATATGCACCCCAATCAAATGAAATATGAGACCACATAGAGAATAATTATGAAGGACTATTATTTAATTTTCAAAGTATTTTGTTAGTTTTTTATAAAAATAAAAAATTGATCTTGTATTGATATGAAAATGATAATGAAAAATATTATGCTGAGATCTTTGTGATTATTGTATAAATAAACTTTTTATTAGCTAGAATTTATATAATATAAGTTACTAATTTATATGCATAACTATATATGTGCCCCAAAGGAAAAAAATTCTAGATCCGTTCTTGTTGCTAAGTATAGTTTTCAACCCATGAAATGACCTTCACCTATGGGTTTATATTAAAGTATAAAATTATAACTCTCTGCTTTAACTTTTATTTTTGTAGGAATCAAAAATTCAAGTACATAGTTTCAAAAGGCTAAAATACCATTGGCATTTTAAATCGACCCTAAATGACAATAGAGCATTTTAAATAGCTCACTACAATAAGGCCTCATAATTGTTCAAAAGTGACAATAAGACCCATATTTTACGGACTGCCAACTCTCTCCTCCCTTCAAGCTCCCCACACCTCCATGGTGACCTCCCTCTCCCTCTCCTCCTGAACCCAAACCTATCAAACCCAACAATCAAAACCTCTGGCTTCACCCTCAACCTCTTAAACTCCTCTCGGAGGCTCCACTCATCCTCATTTAATTTGCAAGCCATGAGAAAAATAGTCCACAACATCAAAACCTCAAGAGTTGAACCCTAACCCCAACGAAAATTAGTTCAACAAGTCTTAGAGTTCGAGAAGAGGAGAGTGTGAATGTGCCATTGTGGAGAGAGAATGGTGTTTAGGAGAAAGAAGAGATTTATATAATAAAGAGGTGATGAACTATGTTTTTATGCGGGTTTGACTATATTTGGGTTCAAAGGAGAAGAGGGAAATTTAGAGGTCCGGAGCTTGAAGTTGAGGAGAGAGTGGAGTCCCGAGTCCCGAAATGTCTTATTGTCACTCTTTGAACGATTATATTATTAAAGTATAGCTATTTAAAATGCTCATGTCATTTAGGGTCGATTTAAAATGCCAATCTGATATTTAAGCCGTTTCAAAAAGAATTTAAATACAGATATACTCAAGACCATTCTTCACTTTAATTTCAAAGTAAGGTGTAGCAGCAGGGACCATTGACAGAGAAAATAATCAATAGTGTATCAGGACTTAAAAGACTACCGTGTCAATGTATTCACAAGTTTTAAAATCTACACTGAATACTTTTCAGGATCAACTTCTTCACTATTGATTTCCTGAAGAGAGTCCTCTACTATAAGATTCCTTTTCCCCTTTGGTCGGAATGGCTATGCTCTTTATTGGCATTTGTGTGGGGATGAGGACAATCATTTCACTGTGTCCATTGTTTCTGCTCGTAATAAGTGTGTCTTTCTTTCTTTTTCCACCCACTGCGGGGGTCATGATCTTTATTGTGCATGAGCTTAAATCCTGGCTCTATCCCTTTGTGGCCATGTGGAACGGTTCCAACAGTGTTTGCATTGATGTCCTAACATTCTTTTTCTTTTTCTTTTTTAATTTTATTTTTTTGCCTAAATAGAACTCAAATACCTTGTAGTTTCACACACTTAGCACTTATATATATTCAGTTATTTTTCATAGCATTTATATATCCTGGATTGTTTTAAATCGGCACATTAGTATCCTTTATTTATGCAAACGTGAAAATTTTCATCCGAAAGTTCTCATATAACATTTATACACTAATTTTAAAACTTTCTAACTCTTAAGATTATTGAATTTAATGTTAAATCTATCTAATTATATTTTTAAAATAGAATTGGGATACACTCAAAATTAGAATTTGAGTATGGGTAACGATAAATTTAAAAATATTAATGATGGTTAAAAACTCTATTTAACATGTGAATATATGTGGGAACTTTCAGTGTTTGCATAGTAGAGAGTACTAATGTGCCAATTTTAAACAACTTAAGATATATAATTGCTATGAACAACAACTGACGGTATATAAATAATAAGTGAGTAAAATTGTAAGGTATTTAAGTACTATTTTGCCTTTTATTTGGGGGGAAAAAATAGACAATTCTACTATGTTTTGGAAATAATGGAACAGGTAACACGACAACCTATGGATTCAAATTTAGTGCCGGATTATATATTATGAAAGACAATCTTTCGTATGAGAAAGTTTGAGCATTGTTGAGTTTGAGAGTTATTTCATACTCATCGCCATTGGATTAGTGAACCAACACCAACCCCGCCCCCACACACACACACACACACACAAAACCGCTTTGATTTACTTATTTGTTTAAACTTTCATTAGATTTGTAAAATTGTATATGCGCCATGCACTTGAGACAACTAAGCAACTTTGTTAAGTTTCATGCACCCATTTACTATGGTCTCAAAGTAAGATCGTTTCTTTAATTTAAGGACGACAGATAGAATGATCAAAGCAGTACCAGGTTAAAATATCTTCCATTATAATAGCATATACTGATTTCATGGACAAAGAGATTAATACTAGTTCATTTAATCAGTTTGTTAAAGTTGTATGAAATGCATTTTCAGTAGGGATCTTATCAGAACCGTTCCTTTAAGGGTGGGATGATTTACACCATTAATTCAATAGCCACAATTCCCAAATCACAGGTTTCGGATTTTTTTATTTTTATTTTTATTTTATTTTATTGCTATTATTATTATTATTATTTTGTAGATCTTCCTGGACCAATTAGACATTTAGGGGGTGTTTGGTTAGGGTGTTTTATAGAAAAATTTTGGGAAATGTCCTGACAGTGGCAGTTTTGTAAATAAAAATTTTCTCACAATTTCCATAAACTGTGTTTGGTTCAAAATTGAATTTAAAGAAAAATTTTCTGTAAAGTACAGAAAACTGTACAATTTTACAGAAATCAATTTCCACTCAAAATGGGCGGAAAACACCCAAAAATCTGACAACCCTATTATTAAAATAATAAACCCACGCCCGTACTTATTTTCCGCCCTACTTCACATTTCTCGTGGCCTCTAAAACTCGGAAATTTTTTAGGGCTTCTTCTCTCGTTCCCGCCCCCAAACCCATTATCCCGCCTTGATTTTTCCTTACCTCGAGCTCTCGTCCTCGATTTATTGCAGCCATTCGCTAGCGAGCTCGAAGATCTAGGGCTTCCGCTCTCGTTCGTTGGCCGTTGATCTTCTGAGCTATTGAGGTATAAAAATAAACCCCTAAACCCTATTGATTATTCGAGATTATTCAGTTGATTTTTCTTCTATTTCGGTTGATTTTTTGGTCGATGTTCAGATCTTGCTTAGCTGTGGGAATTGGTGCTGTTTTTTGATAATATCATGCTGATTTCGAGCTCTGTTTGAGCTGTTGTTGCTGTTTTTGATAATATCATGTTGATTTCGAGCTTGTTTAACTCTATATTGTGATATTTTTGGTGTTGTTTCGAGCTCTGTTTGAGCTGTTGTTGCTGTTTTTGATAATATCATGCTGATTTCGAGCTTGTTTAACTCTATATTGTGATATTTTTGGTGTTGTTTCGAGCTCTGTTTGAGCTGTTATTGCTGTTTTTTATAATATCATGCTGATTTCGAGCTTGTTTAGCTCTATATTTGATAATATCATGCTAATTTCAAGCTTGTTTAGCTCTATATTGTGATCTTTTTGTCTTTGTTCGAGCTCTATTTGAGCTGTTGTTGCTGTTTTTGATAATATCATGCTGATTTCGAGCTTGTTTAGCTCTATACTGTGTGGGAATTGGATCAGTTTTGAGCTCTGTTTGAGCTGTTGTTGCTGCTTGTTATAATATCATGCTGATTTCGAGCCGTTGTAAAGTCATGAATAAGGCTGTTGACACTTTTCTATAAATTTTTCATATGCAACCAAACAAAAGAAAATGAAAACTTGCTGTTTCTATAAAGTAATGAGTCCATTTTCTTATTTTGAACCAAACAAACAAATTACAAGAAATAAGAAAATTTGTACTTTTTGACTTCTCAAAACTTTTCCTATAATTTTTTAAAGAAATACAAAGAAATCTATATTTTGGGTGTTTTTATTTTCCTGTAATTTCTAGAAATTGAACCAAACACCCCCTTATATGAAATCTTGTTGGATGGATTTCGAGAATTTTAGTACGGATACTATTTACAAGGCAAATCTGTCATCATCCTCTTGTTTCCCCATGGAATCCAATTCTGCGTCCTTTCTTGCTGTCTCAATAATGTGCATTGAATTCTTTTAAAAGTTTGCTTCTCGAGTAATCATTTATATCAAGACTAAACAACTTTTCGAGCAAGACTACTTTCGATCCCTTCTAATATCCTCATTAAGAATACCGCAGAGATAACATGGTTAAGATTCAACAATCAGATATTAGACAAGTCACATGCAAAATCAAACTCGTAGTCTTATTTTGTATTATTCCAATCTCAAGCAACAAAACATAGAAACCAGGATTTCAGCTGGAAATAGGAATTTTGAATATATGCATACAGGCATTCTGCAAAGGTAGAAAATAGCTACATCTAAAAGCCTCCAAAAAAAAACTTATAAACTATTAGCTACTAAGCATTATTTACTCCAACCTTTCTGATATTTGGCGGATTGGCTCGATAAAACTGATTACCCTGAACCCCACAATACAAAGACTAAATCTGCCTCTCTTTTTAACAAACCATAGAAAAGCTAAAGAAACACATACAATATCTAGTGCTTCTCATCCTTAGGGATGTCTTTGTTTGTCGCCTTTGAATCCAGCTCTTTTGGTGCTTCCTTCACAGACCTTAACAAAAGAATCCAAGGTCAGAATCATGAATACAAATGCTAAGCTCCAGAATTATCAAAAAAGACTATTATAAACCATAATGTGCAACTAAATGAGCAAATTGAGAAGGGGAAAAAAATTCCATAAAGCATAACGTAGCATACAAAACAAGATGATGAGATGCTTCAGATTATTATTACACAGAGGAAAGTAACTAGACTTTCACATTTAATATCCAGATATCTGACACAGTCTACTTCTAGAGCATGTTTTAATGCCAACACAATCAGCATACTCATATGGATTTTGAATTGCTGACAGATATATTACAAGAATCACAATAGCCAGTGCATTTTCTTCCAAACTGTATACAGTATCAGCTCATACAACAGTGAATTAGATGTATGAAACAGAAAACAACTACACCAAGCAAATTAAATGTAAATCCTTTGCAGGAACTACATATACTTTGAAAAACCAAGGAACTGTACAGGATGCCAGCCACTGACACGTCCGGGATGTGTCACCTTAAAGAATAATGCAGCCCATGCGATTACCAGACAATATCTACTTAAATTGAATACCTAAACCATCGCCAGATTCATTAAAGACCTTTGAATAGCCCCCGATTGCAAACTACAGAACCACCCAAATGAAAACAAATTGGAAAGATTTGGTATATAGAGCCTCTGCTTGAGGTTCTGTAACAAAGGTCAGGATACCAAATCTTTCCAATTTGTTTAGACGTGGTTTAGTGAAATCAAGATTCTTTTCTTCTTTTCGATCTTTCAAGATCATAGAAAATTTACTCTTAGACCCACAGAAATGTGGAACACATTGATCCTGCCCTACATTTCAATGCACAAAGGAGTTTTGGCAGGAGAGTAAGTGGAAGTATATGAAACATGTACCCTTAATTGGAAAAAGGAGGTGATGATGAATGTGCAACAATGGAACCGGAGGAGACAGTGGTCCGTGCAATGTGGATGAAAGAGTCCAGGTTTCGAGAAAGGAAGAAAGGGAAATGGATGACCAATCTTTGACTGCATATTAGGTGAAAGGTATTAGAATCTAGATGATACCACTATGGATCTTCAAAGAAAAGCACATACCAGAAGATTCATAGTTTCTGACATCAGATTCTTTGATAGGTGCTTTATTTGGAGCACTAAGTTATCATCAGGAATATAAAGGAAAAAGGAAGGATTCAACATGATTATCCAGGTCAACTATGAGATCCAGCCAGTAAACCTAATCTCATGGTGGCTTGGGAAAAGAAATTCATGTGTTCCCCTATAGAATTTTAATATGCACCCCAATCAAATGAAATATGAGACCACATAGAGAATAATTATGAAGGACTATTATTTAATTTTCAAAGTATTTTGTTAGTTTTTTATAAAAATAAAAAATTGATCTTGTATTGATATGAAAATGATAATGAAAATGATAATAAAAAATATTATGCTGAGATCTTTGTGATTATTGTATAAATAAACTTTTATTAGCTAGAATTTATATAATATAAGTTACTAATTTATATGCATAACTATATATGTGCCCCAAAAGGAAAAAAATTCTAGATCCGTTCTTGTTGCTAAGTACAGTTTTCAGTCCATGAAATGACCTTCAGCCTATGGGTTTATATTAAAGTATAAAATTATAACTCTCATGCTTCAACTTTTATTTTTGTAGGAATCAAAAATTCAAGTACATAGTTTCAAAAGAATTTAAATACAGATATAGTCAAGACCATTCTTCACTTTAATTTCAAAGTAAGGTGTAGCAGCAGGGACCATTGACAGAGAAAATAATCAATAGTGTATCAGGACTTAAAAGACTACCGTGTCAATGTATTCACAAGTTTTAAAATCTACACTGAATACTTTTCAGGATCAACTTCTTCACTATTGATTTCCTGAAGAGAGTCCTCTACTATAAGATTCCTTTTCCCCTTTGGTCGGAATGGCTATGCTCTTTATTGGCATTTGTGTGGGGATGAGGACAATCATTTCACTGTGTCCATTGTTTCTGCTCGTAATAAGTGTGTCTTTCTTTCTTTTTCCACCCACTGCGGGGTCATGATCTTTATTGTGCATGAGCTTAAATCCTGGCTCTATCCCTTTGTGGCCATGTGGAACGGTTCCAACAGTGTTTGCATTGATGTCCTAACATTCTTTTTCTTTTTCTTTTTCTTTTTCTTTTTCTTTTTCTTTTTAATTTTATTTTTTGCCTAAATAGAACTCAAATACCTTGTAGTTTCACACACTTAGCACTTATATATATTCAGTTATTTTTCATAGCATTTATATATCTGGATTGTTTTAAATCGGCACATTAGTATCCTTTATTTATGCAAACGTGAAAATTTTCATCCGAAAGTTCTCATATAACATTTATACACTAATTTTAAAACTTTCTAACTCTTAAGATTATTAAATTTAATGTTAAATCTATCTGAATTATATTTTTAAAATAGAATTGGGATACACTCAAAATTAGAATTTGAGTATGGGTAACAAGAATTTAAAAATATTAATGATGGTTAAAAACTCTATTTAACATGTGAATATATGTGGGAACTTTCAGTGGTTTGCATAGTAGAGAGTACTAATGTGCCAATTTTAAACAACTTAAGATATATAATTGCTATGAACAACAACTGACGGTATATAAATAATAAGTGAGTAAAATTGTAAGGTATTTAAGTACTATTTTGCCTTTATTTGGGGAAAAATAGACAATTCTACTATGTTTTGGAAATAATGGAACAAGTAACACGACAACCTATGGATTCAAATTTAGTGCCGGATTATATATTATGAAAGACAATCTTTCGTATGAGAAAGTTTGAGCATTGTTGAGTTTGAGAGTTATTTCATACTCATCGCCATTGGATTAGTGAACCAACACCAACCCCGCCCCCACACACACACACACACACACAAAACCGCTTTGATTTACTTATTTGTTTAAACTTTCATTAGATTTGTAAAATTGTATGCGCCATGCACTTGAGACAACTAAGCAACTTTGTTAAGTTTCATGCACCCATTTACTATGGTCTCAAAGTAAGATCGTTTCTTTAATTTAAGGACGACAGATAGAATGATCAAAGCAGTACCAGGTTAAAATATCTTCCATTATAATAGCATATACTGATTTCATGGACAAAGAGATTAATACTAGTTCATTTAATCAGTTTGTTAAAGTTGTATGAAATGCATTTTCAAGAGGGATCTTATCGAACCGTTCCTTTAAGGGTGGGATGATTTACACCATTAATTCAATAGCCACAATTCCCAAATCACGTGTTTCGATTTTTTATTTTATTTTATTTTATTTTATTGCTATTATTATTATTTTTTTTTTGTAGATCTTCCTGGACCAATTAGACATTTAGGGGGTGTTTGGTTAGGGTGTTTTATAGAAAAATTTTGGGAAATGTCCTGACAGTGGCAGTTTTGTAAATAAAAATTTTCTCCCAATTTCCATAAACTGTGTTTGGTTCAAAATTGAATTTAAAGAAAAGTTTTCTCAAAGTACAGAAAACTGTACAATTTTACAGAAATCAATTTCCACTCAAAATGGGCGGAAAACACCCAAAAATCTGACAACCCTATTATTAAAATAATAAACCCACGCCCGTACTTATTTTCCGCCCTACTTCACATTTCTCGTGGCCTCTAAAACTCGGAAATTTTTTAGGGCTTCTTCTCTCGTTCCCGCCCCCAAACCCATTATCCCGCCTTGATTTTTCCTTACCTCGAGCTCTCGTCCTCGATTTATTGCGAAATTATTCTAGCGAGCTCGAAGATCTAGGGCTTCCGCTCTCGTTCGTTGGCCGTTGATCTTCTGAGCTATTGAGGTATAAAAATAAACCCCTAAACCCTATTGATTATTCGAGATTATTCAGTTGATTTTTCTTCTATTTCGGTTGATTTTTTGGTCGATGTTCAGATCTTGCTTAGCTGTGGGAATTGGTGCTGTTTTTGATAATATCATGCTGATTTCGAGCTCTGTTTGAGCTGTTGTTGCTGTTTTTGATAATATCATGTTGATTTCGAGCTTGTTTAGCTCTATATTGTGTGGGAATTGGTGCTGTTTCGAGCTCTGTTCGAGCTGTTGTTGCTGTTTTTGATAATATCATGCTGATTTCGAGCTTGTTTAACTCTATATTGTGATATTTTTGGTGTTGTTTCGAGCTCTGTTTGAGCTGTTGTTGCTGTTTTTTATAATATCATGCTGATTTCGAGCTTGTTTAGCTCTATATTTGATAATATCATGCTAATTTCGAGCTTGTTTAGCTCTATATTGTGATCTTTTTTGTGCTGTTTCGAGCTCTATTTGAGCTGTTGTTGCTGTTTTTGATAATATCATGCTGATTTCGAGCTTGTTTAGCTCTATATTGTGTGGGAATTGGATCAGTTTTGAGCTCTGTTTGAGCTGTTGTTGCTGCTTTTTATAATATCATGCTGATTTCGAGCCGTTGTAAAGTCATGAATAAGGCTGTTGACACTTTTCTATAAATTTTTCATATGCAACCAAACAAAAGAAAATGAAAACTTGCTGTTTCTATAAAGTAATGAGTCCATTTTCTTATTTTGAACCAAACAAACAAATTACAAGAAATAAGAAAATTTGTACTTTTGACTTCTCAAAACTTTTCCTATAATTTTTAAAGAAATACAAAGAAATCTATATTTTGGGTGTTTTATTTTCCTGTAATTTCTAGAAATTGAACCAAACACCCCTTATATGAAATCTTGTTGGATGGATTTCGAGAATTTTAGTACGGATACTATTTACAAGGCAAATCTGTCATCATCCTCTTGTTTCCCCATGGAATCCAATTCTGCGTCCTTTCTTGCTGTCTCAATAATGTGCATTGAATTCTTTTAAAAGTTTGCTTCTCGAGTAATCATTTATATCAAGACTAAACAACTTTTCGAGCAAGACTACTTTCGATCCCTTTAATATCCTCATTAAGAATACCGCAGAGATAACATGGTTAAGATTCAACAATCAGATATTAGACAAGTCACATGCAAAATCAAACTCGTAGTCTTATTTTGTATTATTCCAATCTCAAGCAACAAAAACATAGAAACCAGGATTTCAGCTGGAAATAGGAATTTTGAATATATGCATACAGGCATTCTGCAAAGGTAGAAAATAGCTACATCTAAAAGCCTCCAAAAAAAAACTTATAAACTATTAGCTACTAAGCATTATTTACTCCAACCTTTCTGATATTTGGCGGATTGGCTCGATAAAACTGATTACCCTGAACCCCACAATACAAAGACTAAATCTGCCTCTCTTTTTAACAAACCATAGAAAAGCTAAAGAAACACATACAATATCTAGTGCTTCTCATCCTTAGGGATGTCTTTGTTTGTCGCCTTTGAATCCAGCTCTTTTGGTGCTTCCTTCACAGACCTTAACAAAAGAATCCAAGGTCAGAATCATGAATACAAATGCTAAGCTCCAGAATTATCAAAAAGACTATTATAAACCATAATGTGCAACTAAATGAGCAAATTGAGAAGGGGAAAAATTCCATAAAGCATAACGTAGCATACAAAACAAGATGATGAGATGCTTCAGATTATTATTACACAGAGGAAAGTAACTAGACTTTCACATTTAATATCCAGATATCTGACACAGTCTACTTCTAGAGCATGTTTTAATGCCAACACAATCAGCATACTCATATGGATTTTGAATTGCTGACAGATATATTACAAGAATCACAATAGCCAGTGCATTTCCTTCCAAACTGTAGACAGTATCAGCTCATATAACAGTGAATTAGATGTATGAAACAGAAAACAACTACACCAAGCAAATTAAATGTAAATCCTTTGCAGGAACTACATATTCTTTGAAAAACCAATGAACTGTACATGATGTCAGCCAATGACATGTCCAGGATGTGTCACCTTAAAGAATAATGCAACCCATGCGATTACCAGACAATATCTACTTAAATTGAATACCTAAACCATCGCCAGATTCATTAAAGACCTTTGAATAGCCCCCGATTGCAAACTACAGAACCACCCAAATGAAAACAAATTGGAAAGATTTGGTATATAGAGCCTCTGCTTGAGGTTCTGTAACAAAGGTCAGGATACCAAATCTTTCCAATTTGTTTAGACGTGGTTTAGTGAAATCAAGATTCTTTTCTTCTTTTCGATCTTTCAAGATCATAGAAAATTTACTCTTAGACCCACAGAAATGTGGAACACATTGATCCTGCCCTACATTTCAATGCACAAAGGAGTTTTGGCAGGAGAGTAAGTGGAAGTATATGAAACATGTACCCTTAATTGGAAAAAAGGAGGTGATGATGAATGTGCAACAATGGAACCGGAGGAGACAGTGGTCCGTGCAATGTGGATGAAAGAGTCCAGGTTTCGAGAAAGGAAGAAAGGGAAATGGATGACCAATCTTTGACTGCATATTAGGTGAAAGGTATTAGAATCTAGATGATACCACTATGGATCTTCAAAGAAAAGCACATACCAGAAGATTCATAGTTTCTGACATCAGATTCTTTGATAGGTGCTTTATTTGGAGCACTAAGTTATCATCAGGAATATAAAGGAAAAAGGAAGGATTCAACATGATTATCCAGGTCAACTATGAGATCCAGCCAGTAAACCTAATCTCATGGTGGCTTGGGAAAAGAAAGTCAAGTATTGGAGTTAACGTGTCATCCCAGGAGAGCATGAAACCATCACATAAATTATGAGAACAAGGCTTGAATTCACTAGTTCAGTTTAATGGTTTTGAACAGTTTCAAGCCCGTCTCTGCGCGTAAAATTCAAAATAACAATCTCTACTTTCAATTAAGTGGTCTAAATACTCACTACACTGTTCACTGGGCCATGTAATTGGCATGACGCACCAGACGCCATGACGATATGCTAACCTACCACATATGGAAGAAACTCTCTCCCTCTATTAGGGTCAAAGTTAGTTCATGGCTATGTTTCAATTATTAAACTTTTCTGGCGATTTTCTGTATAGTTATGCTTTGATCATAGTTGATTAATCACTTCAGTAATTTTATGTCCAAAACAATGTTTTCTCAACTTGGGATAGATTCCTTTAAGAATCGATATAAAATTCATGATATATTTGTTTTAAATAAACTTGGAAAATATGATTAAGATTTGAGAGTTAAAGACCCAAAGGCACGACCTGCTTACGTGTAGACATGTAAATACAAAACAAACATACAACTAATGCACGATTACATCTGGGGAACTTGACTACTCATTTTTAATACGTGGAAGGTTACTAGTAAACTATTTGACGACAAATAAATTCAAGCAAGTTGAGAAACTAAAGACGGGGCTAAAATTGAGGACCATTTCATATTATGATCATGAGACATTCAATTATAGAATTTTTTTAGCTAAGTAAAAAAGATATATAATCAGAAGTGAAAAAAAAATAATAATCAAGGCTCCAAATTGTTAGTGCAGAACTGAATTTTTCTCTAAAGTTCATCAATTAGAGAAGTAGACAAGGAGACCAGCTGGTGAGACCATCAAATCATCATACCACTCTCCTGTAGGAACCATCAAAGTGAAAGCGGGCCGGCTCCTTGGTTGCTATAGGTTAGACTACAAAACAAATAGGATACATCTATACCAAACATCTCATTAACAAGGGGTTATTGCAAGGAGCATTCAGTCATAACTTTTCTATGCCAGGAATTTGGCACTTATTTCTGAGGTTTGACTAGAAACATGACTAGGAGACCGTCTAGATAGACAGGAAGCACTTTAGCATGGCCAGCGATCAATGACCTGTAATCAGAACTTACCACCTAAAAAGTGAATCTAGATACCCAGGTGGATAGACTAGATTAATTGGATCAAGGACATTGATTTCTGTTTGATGTGTCATGATTGGACATTTGGATCAAATTAGTCAGGTACAAACCCAAGAGCTTAAAGGGAGAGGGAAACTCTTCTTATTCCGGCTGTTATTCCCAAGAAGTTAACACATCTCTCCCATTTCTCAGTATGCCTAGACGTCTACAGTGGAGGAAGACCCATTCATAGACTTGGAGGTCACCAACTTTGAGGATGACCTTCTAGGGCAGCGCTTCGGATACTTCTATATGCTTGATGACAACCACACCCCTCTACCCCACCAAAAAAAATTTTATCAGCCCTCTTCTTCTATTTTCTTTTTAAATTAATTTCCTAGTATTTATCTACATCTTTTCTTTTCTAATTCTACAAAATTTCTCATTTACGTAGACCCATTATGGCAAAGAAATCCATAAGATGATAACGGAAATAATGACAAGGACGATAGACTTAAAAATTTGATGATGGCAGATAAAAAGGAATAAGAAAGACCCATCCACGGCCTTTAAATGTAAACTTAATAGTTTTTAGCCTCTTCCCTGCTCTTTCTTCCTTTACAATAGTACTATGTCCAGCGTAGGATATGATCAATCAATCCATCAAGAAACATATAGCTGGCCCTAACAAGTAGGCATGTGATGTGCCTCACAAAACAACAACAAAAGTTGAACAAATTTCACCGAATGAACAATTCAGAAGAAATAGTTGGCAAATATCGCAGAACCCCTAACAATAACATCAAACCGACAAGTCATTAGAAAAGCAAATCATACTGATGCCATTCTGAAGTTCTAAAAGGATATTAGAGACTTATCGTCAGCGGGGAGTCGCTTTTGTTTCATTTGTTGGAAAAATAGCATTTGGTGAATGGGAAAAAATAATTCCCAAAGGGGCCAAGAACAAGTGGGAAGTTTAGTCCCACATTGGGTAGAGTAAAGAATGATGATGGGTTTATAAGTGAAAGCCCAACAATAGGAGGTATGCTCTTATTGGGGACATTGTGCCTCGCGCGCCCGCGCAGGGGGGGTGCAAATCCTAGGATCTGAACTAGCCCGATAAGCCTGAACTTGTGTGCAGGCGCGCGACCTGCGGACACGAATGTCGCACCAAATCTCAGGGGCCTAGAACAAGCTATGTTTTGCTTACAGAGATATTTTTTTTTGTGGCATTGGCACAATCGGTCGGTTCGTTCGCCTTTGCCCACGAGAAATTTCTCGTTCGATTTGGCGATCACGCCAATTGCGGGCGGTTACAAAATTTTGTATGCATTATCGCTAAGGCGTTACAAAATTTTCTCTGCGTAACCTACGAACGTTACCTCTCCATCTCCGCCGAAAATTTCTACGAGCCCGTTCTTCACCACGCTATAAATACCGCAGTCCTTCAAGCTTCAAAACACACCGAAAAACAATCTCTCCTCCTCGCTCTTTCTCTACTGCTGCAGTTCTCCTCTCAAAGTTCGGTTCGCGACAAAGAAGGAGCGTGCCGCCGCCTTGCAAGCTCGTTGTATCCTGGGAAGCGACGTCCAGATTAGACTTCACAAGACCAAGAGGGCGAATCTGTTTTAAGGAAACAGTGTTCCACTGGCCTCGAGCTTCTTCCTCTGCATCCTCTTTGCATTCATAAAGTTGTTGTTGTTGTTAGTTTTCTTCTGTTTTGTAATTCTTTTATTATAGCTTTTCTGACTTTGTTGAAACTTGTAACATCATTTGCATTTGAAATTTAGCATTATTCCTAATGAATAATGATGTTGCAAATATCAGTCAGCCGCTGATCATAAAGCTTTCATGTATGGTATGTATTGAAAAAAATTTAAATAAGACTAACACGGCACTGAGCAGATGAAACTGTCTAGAAGATCCGGCGTTGATTTAAATAGCGACAAATCAAATCTGATGTATCCAGATGTTCTCATGGATATGAGAGTAATCAAGATGCACTTCAATGGTTGCATAAAAACCAAGACACCGCATTACATATAGGATCTATAGTATAGTATTAGGCAGCGTTCATGACATGATAGCGACTGAAAATACATGATAAATACATGGTACAAGAAGATACTGCAAGTGATTTTGCAGGGAAGTACGATTGGGATTAAGTTTCAAACTACTCATGTGGCCAAGGACGGGTCCACTAAAGGAGTGGGGGCACGCGCCTAGTGTTGCATTGCATGGAACCCGGTTCGTTCCGATTCTTGGGACGGGTGCGGGAACGTGGTACGCCACTCATTAGGAATCGGCACGAGACTTAGGCTTATACGGCACGCCAGGGAACGTGGTATGCTTTAGGTTCGGTTCTTGAATTAGAGGTTTTGCAAGAGTCAAATTTAAGAGATATGCTAGTTGATATCAGTAATGGTAAAAGAACCTTAAAAATCATGTTGAAATTAAGGTATGCATACTTTATTTGCTTAATTTCTCAAGTTTTTGGTTGTTTATTCTTTAAAAAAAAAGAGTTATTTTTTTCCAAAAATTTTATTGGCTTGAATTCTAAATCGGCTCGCTGGAGTTGGTGAATCGGGTCGTGTTCCACGCGAATCTGGGATGATGAACCCGGCTCGCGGTTCGCTATAGCGTTCCACGTTCCCGACTTCTATGCACGTGCCCCCACTCAATTTTTAAATTTTTTATAAGGGATGTACATTTTTATATAGGTGCCCCTATAAAATTTTACAAGGTGCCCCACCTCATAAAAAATGAGACCACTTAGAGAAGAACAATAATGAAGAACTATCATCAGAATTTAATAGTTTTTGGTTAGCTTTTACGATGAAAATGAAAATTTATCATGTATTGATATGAAAATGAGGATGACAAATATTACTTGTTGATATCTTTGTGGTTATTGTATGAATAAATTTTCGTATTGGTAGAATTTATATTATATAAATTATTAATTTATATGTATAGTTATATATGTGTCCCCAGAGGAAAAAATTTTCCTGGATCCGTCCCTGGATGTCACCCAAGGTGGTAAAAATCCAGGACAAGTTACACACAACACTGCTACAGCTCAGCAGATAGTAGATCCTATATAATAACATATACATGAAATGTAGCTTGCACATATCTAATCTGAATATTATTTTTCAAGAAATAACATGTGAAACTCGTTATTTGTTCTTCGGTAGCTCATTATCTGAATAACCCCCTCCTTGTAATGGAACAAAATGAAGCATTTACCTTCTTCTTCCATATATATCGCCCTCTTCTAAGATCTAGATATATCGAAGTAAATTTTTAATTAATCCTTTCCTATATATCTTTCTATGTTGGCCAAACTTGGTAAACATGAGAGAGATGTGATTTGATCAGTTACCTACAGGGACGGATGCACCATGGGGGCACTGTGGGCACGTGCCCCCATGAATATTACAATTTTTTTTAAGAATAGTTTATAATTTTATAAGGTGCCCCCATGAAAATATTATGAGTGCCCCCACACAATTGGACCCAAACCCAATTATTACATCATATTTATGTTGTTTTATAATCACATTTACAAAAAAAATATATAACTTGTTATGTTGTTGATTATTGTTCACAAACCATTTAGTCGTTGAACTGAACAAAATATTACGCATATACCATCTTTATGTTATTTACTCAAGTTTATATTGATGTTATAGTCTTAAAGATATATGAATATGCATCCATATTAATATGCTTATTGACAAATAATATTTTCTATTTGTGTTAGTTATGGATAGATATTTTAAAGAAAATCAATGACTAAGCAATTAATTGCTCAACCTTCTTCTATAAAGAAAAGGTTTTTGGAAGTTGATTTACCATTAGCTCCTAGGCTACGAACAAAATATTATATTATCATCCTAATGATCGTGAGGAAATTCGAATAGCCTAAATGCTTTAAAGGTCTGTGTCAACCACAAGAGCATATATTTCCTCAAACAATTTCTAGAAAAAAATTATGGCGCTTCAATTAATCCTTAATGTTTGAAGAATTATGGTAATTGGTCATATATGTGCCCCCACAAGAAAAATTTTCTGGATCCGTCCCTGGTTACCTAATTAGATATACCAATAAAGTTTTTGAATTTCAAACGATATATCTTTCAGTTAAGAATACCCAAAGATATATGATTCCTACATATTCCTTCTCTACCTAAAATATAGCTTCTTCCGGTTTATATCCAGTTCAACCATTTGAAAGACCTTTCACTAAGAATAAAGCACAGTAATCATTTTCATAGTGCGACCTAAGAGAGAAGGTTCTTAAAAGTCCTATTAATGATAGAGTTGAGGACAACATTCAACCATACTAAATTTTTTTCTTCTGGGAAGATTTAGAAGGTGCTGCAAACAAAGGTTCAAACTGTAGGCGAATACTCAGTGAACTTCTAGGTTTGTCGTAGCTCCCCCTTTGCTTACGCTCTTTGTAAGATGAATTGTTTGAGTTTTTTTTTCCTATTCCCCTTGCTTGATTTCACTTTAGTTTGTTAAATAAGACTCGCTTGAACTAGCACTTAGGCATTCTAGAACTTGTTCAAATATGCAATTTTTGTTCAAGCTCAATTCCCTACTGGAATCGGCATAGTTTATTGGCAAAATCTATTGCACGAACAGTTGAGAAAAGTATGTTCCATAAAAACCATTAGATAAACAGTTTTAAAATCCAGAAATGTTTTCCCAGTAAATCCTTGTTCCTGCCTTTTGCTGATACTAATGTTCATATGCTTGTCACTCTTACTCGTCCTTGTAAATAATTGAGTTCTTTACAAATGCCAAGAGCCTATTATCTCTGGATAATACATGAGCAATCTAATTACCATATGATTAACAATCAAAATTTATCAGTTTAATAGCAGGACACTGATACCACAATAGCATCGTAAATAAAAGCGCAAACTTTGTATGAAATTTTGTAAAATCTCTGTAATGAATGAAGAAGATGAATCCGTGCCCTAATTTCCATAGTGGCCTCTTAATTTGAATCAGAGACCCTAACAATCTAAGATCAACTGTTATTTTCCTAAAAAAAGAATGATCAAATAAATAATTTTGGGATAGAAACGGGATTACTTGGCTGCGGATTTGGACTCCTCTTCGAGCCAGTTGCGGATTTGTTTCATGTTACGTCGGAAGATCGTCGCCGATTGCTTCACGTCGCCGCGAAGGAGGACGACGGCGGCGCTGACGGCGGCCACCGTTAGGATGAAGTTGGTGAGTGCCATGAATCGTATCCTTTAGATTTCTAAAACCCTAGATTTCTTTTCCCTCTAAAACCCCTACAGAAATTTGAAGTGAAGGGGATGGCTGTATTCTCTGGCTGCGTGACGATCAAGAATGAACTCCAATTTTTACCGTCACTCCACGAGAAAGCCAATCGCATTGGTTTTTTCATAGGCTTAATTGCACTTAAATACCGTATAGTTTCTCCTACTTTGCACTTATATACCCTCATTTGTTTCTTGCAGCAATTATATACCCTAAAGTTTTACAAATTTAAACTTTAATTATGAAAATTTGAGAATTCCCCTAAAACTCTCATGTGACACTCACATGCTAAATTCAAAATTTTTAACTCTTATTGTTTTAAATTTAATGTTAAACATATCAAAATTCTATTTTAAAATAGAATTGGGATAAGTTTAAAATAAACTTACAACATGTTTAACAATAAGTCCAACAAAAGTTTAGGATTAAAACTTATAAAATTAGCATGTGAATGTCACATGAGAATTTTTTTTGGGAAATTGTCATTGTATGCATAAATTAGGATATCATTGTGCAAAATTTAAAAACTTAAGGGTATATGAGTGTTGCAAAAACAAGTGAGGGTATATAAGTGCAAAGAAGGGAAAAAAAACTATAGGATACATGAGTGCAATTAAACCTTTTTCATGTATGCCCTCAAATTATAGGTATTTATGAGAAACAATATTATAGAATGGGGGAAATTTCATAAAACCCCCTTAATTTTGTGCATTTCTTAGTCAACCCTCCTTAACTTTCAAAATGTCAACCCGCTACCCACCCCCCAACCCAAAAAAGAAAGAAAAAAGAAATACACGTTTTAGAATTCTCAGGAAATCCACTTTAACCTTCAACGTTTTGCAGAAAACCTCCTAATATCGTTAACCGCATTTCACATGGGTGGGTAAATTATTTAGTGGAATACCCCAACTCCCAAAAACAAGTTTTAGAGTTCTCAGGAAATCCACTTTAACTTTTAGCGGTTTGCAAAAAACCTCCTAATATCATTAACCGCATTTCGCATGGTTGAGTAAATTTATTTAAAAGAATATGTTTACCAATGAAAATTGTGGTTCATGCTTTAGGAATTTTTTTTTCATACATGCCCTCCTAATTATAGATATTTATGACTTTTTTTGTTAGCACTTATGTACCATGGATTTTTAAAATTTTTCACTTTAATGCATTTTGTTATGCAACCATGAAATTTTTTCCGAATTATCCTTTGTGACAATCACAGGCTATTTTAGAAAATTTTGTCCTTAATGTTTGTTAGATTTCTTGTTAAAGTTACTGTAATTCTATTTCTAAATATAACTGAAGAAGATTAAAACCGTAAGTATGATATATTTAATAGTAAATTCAACAAACATTAAGGTTAAATAGTTTTCAAATATAGTCTAAGAGTGTCATATGCAAAATTAAGAAAAATATTCTTACACTTGCATAACATAAGGTATTAAAGTGCAAGTTTTAGAAACTTTAGGATATATAAGTGCTGCCAAAAACAAGTGAAGGTATACAAGTGCAAAGTGGAGTAAACTATAAGGTATTTGAGTGCTAATAGTTTGCACTTATGTACCCTCAGTTGTTTTTTGATAGCACTAATATATGCTGAAGTTAAAAAAATTGCACCTTACTACCTCATATATTGCAAATCAGAAATTTGTTCCCAACTTTTCTCATGGTACACTCACAAAAGCTTATTTTAGAACTTTATAGCCCTCAATATTTGTTGAATTTGTTATTAAACTCACAATAATTCTAGTTTAAAATACAGTTGGCGTATATTTAATAGTAAATTCAACAAATATTAAGATCTAAAAAATTCCAAACTTAGTTTGTAAGTGTTGCATACAAAAATTCGGGGCAAAGTTCTCGCGGTATTTAAATGCAACTTTTATAAACTTCATGGTATACAAGTGCTACGAAAAACAAGTGGGCTAAATAGCACTTATATATCCTATTGTTCACCTACTTTTCACTTACATAGCCCCACTTGTATCTGGTAGCAAGCAAATACCCTAAAGTTTTTAAATCTTGCACTTATATACCCTCACATTTTTTGGTGACACTTAAATACCCTCAAGTTTTTATAACTGGCACTTAAATACCCTCAAGGTTTTAAAACATGCACATAAATACCCTCAAGTTTGCATAAATGAGTGTATGTGCAAGTTTTAAAAACTTTAGGGATTTAAGTGCTAGTTTTAAAAATTTTAGGGTATTTAAATGCAAGTTTAAAAAACTCTAGGGTATATAAGTACTGCCAAAAACAAGTGATGGCATATAAGTGCAAGATTTAAAAATTTTAGGGTATTTTCTTGCTATCAAATACAAGTAGGGGTATATAAGTGAAAGGTATGTGAAACAATAGGGTATATAAGTGCTATTTAGCCGAGCAAGTGAAGTGAGGGTATAGAAGTGCAAGGTTGGGGAAATTATAAGGTAGTTGAGTGCTAATTAGACAGGCCTCTGGTTCTTTTTTGTTCTCAATTTGCCCCCTTTTCTGCTTCCCACCGCGGTTCCCTATCCGTTCCCCCTCGAGAACCGATTGATAACACAAAACCTCATTCTATCCCCAAATCCAGAGCGAAGAGAAACGCACACAAACTCCCTTCATAAAATGGCGCTCTCCCTCTCCTCGCTCACCTCCTCCCTCTCCTCTCTCTCCTTCTCCTCTCACGTCTCCTCCAACAAAACCCCCGTCTCTCTCCAACTCCCCAAAACTTCTCCAAAATTACGAAAGAGCCATTCCACCGCCGTCGTCGCCTCCGCATCCTCCACCGCCGTCGCCGCCGTGGCAGGCGGAGGGACAGAGTCCGCGACGGAAATCGAGGGTCTGACCCTGGAGAAGTTCGTGAAGGCGAGATTACCTGGGGGATTCGCTGCTCAGACATTGATTGGGACTGGGAGAAGGAAATGCGCTATTGCTCGTGTTGTGATTCAGGAGGGGAGCGGGAAGTTCATCATCAACTATCGCGATGCCAAGGTTTGATTTTGTTCCCCCTCTTGTTTTTTTGGGGGAAATTAGGGTTAATATTTTGTGACAGTGTTTATGCCTTGGATTAATTTGTCTCTGTTTGTTGAATTGTAAACTTCCTAATTTCAGGAGAGAAGAGCTGCAGCTGGTTACTCTTTATTCGATTAAAAAAGGTGTTTTTTTTTTTGTTTGATTTAGGTTCACCCACAAAAAAATTGAGTTTCTTGTCACAAATAATCATGTAGACCTGTATAATACTCGCTCGAATCACATTTAATTGCAAGCATTTCCAATGCATTTATATTTTCAAGTCCTGAAGTAATCTCTTTCACATAAAGAAAGTAATGACTAGTTCACAACATGCGTTCTAGCTAAGCGCTAAACTATATAAAACAGCGAGGAGATGTAAAGACAATAATAAGAAAACCATTAACAAGACGAAAGATGAGATTCATAAAGCTTTCATTCAGCAAAATATTCTTCATTTAGATCAATTTATTGATATTGATAAAAGAAACCAGAGAACACATTTGTTCCTGTTTAGGGACGTCCGGATGGACCAGCAACGCTCTCGGAGGGTATCTCAGTTGAGAGCTCCTTTACCCTATTTTCCAACCTTTCTTTCACTTTGAGCAGCAGTTCTTCAGACTTCTCAAGCTCTTCCAAACTCATAGTTTTGGGATCTTTCATCCAAAAATTCCCTTTCTTCTTCAGCTGATCAATACGCTCCTGCGCTTCGGCTTTCCTTCTCATGGCAGCTTCCGTACGAATAATCAAATCTGCACATTTGCAGTTAAGCTTTTCAATGCGCTTTGCATGAGACTTGTATAAAACATTTTGTTTCCTCATTGTGAAGTCTCACTGACTCACAAAGAAGAAAAATGAGGAAGAAAGAGGAGACGGAGAAAGAACCCTAAATTGAAAGAGGAGCAACTCCTGCAGACTATTTATCGGCGAGCAAAAACATAAACATGGTAGGCCTGATGAAAAACAGTGAATAAATTATAATTTAGGAAGATAAATTCTTGCATATTATATACTCAATGATTACCTGGCTTAATTGGGAAAATTAGAGGATGCACATGACGTGTCAGAGTCAAACTTCCTTTTAAAGAATAACTGTAAATTTTCCTGAATGAATTTAATAACTGCTATGTTCACTTAATTTTTTTAGTCCAATATCACAAAACTGTTGACTTACAAGCCATTTTCCTTGCTTAGATTTAACCTGTGAAAGTGCTAGTCTAGCTAACTATCAAATATACTAGAAAGAATAACTATACGGATCTCTTGCAATCCACATTGGAAATCCCTGTATCACATAACACATAAAATGTAGGTAATTTATAACTCAGATTGGTTCCCAACATGTTCACTTTGGATTCTTACGTTAATGTCATGTTCCATCTCTCCCCTCTCGTTCATGTTTCTCATTTTGGTCCATCTCTCCCCTCTCATTCATGTTTCTCATTTTTCTCTGCATTCAGATTTCTTCTTGTTCTCCTCCTACATCTCTTTTACTTTATACTCTCTATTTTATCTATATTAGCATCAGTTCAAATTTGAACTTTTTTTGTAGCTTAGGTTAAGAGTTCTTCGTCACTCATTTCTTGGTGCACGAATATTAAATTTGAGATCTTTCTCACTTTTCTCTTAATTCAAATTTCTTCCCCTCCTCCTCCTACATCCTCTTTTACTTTATACTTTCTGTTTATCTATACTAGAGCACCTGCATCAATTTAAATTTGAGGTTTTTTATCTCGTAGCTTAGGTTAAGAGGTCTTTGTCACTCATTTCTCACTCCATGGGTTAATAGTAAATTTGAGATGATGAGCACAAAGTAGAGACATTGGTAAATATAAAATGAGGGTAAGAGAAAGAAGGTTCCATCAAGAAGGAACAGAAGTCGAAAATGCTTCTATAATGGTGATTGTATCCTTCTCTAATTCTAGTGTTGCTTGCTTTGAAAATGGAGAATTATGGATTCTTGGTCTTCATCGACCTCTTTGTATTTGTAGTTTGCATATGTAAATAAAAACTGAATAAGATTTTGATGAATGAAGAAAATTCCGGATTCGGCATTTGAGAATCCACATGCTAGACATTTGGTTCTGACTAGCAGTTTATCATGTTGTTAAGTATTTTAGTATAGAAAAAATCAAAATGTTTCCTCCTACACACAAGCTTACACTAATCTTATATATCTACAAAAATACATAATACTATTTATAAGATTTATACACCATGAAATCTAATCAGATCAAATGTCATGTTCTGAAAATTCTATCATATATTTGAACAACATAAATAACTAGTTATCATGTATTATTTATATCATGAAATATATATGCTAGAAAATCCTAATCCACATATTTTTATCTTCATGAATGTTTTAAGAATGTACACAACATAATGTATAATTTGTTTATAGTTGCACACTCTCTGCAATATTTTCTTACTCTCTGTATACATTTTTAAGAAAACGTCCCTAGTTTTTTGGTTCGCTATTTGACCTTTCTTAACTTTACAACACAACTTCAAAAAGCCTCTCTTTCCACTCTATCCCCAAATTCAGAGCAAAGGGAGAACAAACTCCCTTACAAATAACGCTCTCCCACTCTTCCCTCGCGGTGGAACTTACAAAAGATATGCCTTTTCCGTGTACAGGAATATATGCAAGGAAATCCATTATGGCTGCAATACATAAAGACTCCACTAATGACATTAGGCTATGAGAGCACCTACGATGTGTTTGTTAAAGCTCATGGAGGTGGGCTTTCTGGTCAGGCTCAGGCGATTTCCCTGGGCATTGCACGAGCATTACTCAAGGTAAGTGAGAACCACAGGGCACCGTTGAGGAAGGAAGGCCTTCTCACTAGGGATTCTCGTGTGGTTGAAAGAAAGAAAGTTGGTCTTAAGAAGGCTCGCAAAGCTCCTCAATATTCAAAGCGTTAAGGTATAACTGAGATTTTAACTTAACATTCACATTTGTTACATGCTTTCTGTATTTCTATGTTATGATACATGTGATTCTAAAATTGTGCAAAGTGGAGATTAGTTTCTTCTTATTTGAATTCATCTTCTCTGTTTTCTGTCTCATAAAAGTTAAAAAATTTCTGATTGCTATGATGAATATTTCATTTTGCATCAAACAAATCCTGTGTTCATTAATCTGGTTAAGCATAGTCCTACTTCTGGAATAGTGGATTTTTGCAATTGTTTCTTTGTTTATAGGTCAATACAACCATAAAATAGTGTCCGTCAAGTGTATCACCACTATAAATAAGAGGGATTTATCTCTACCCGTCATGTACCATAATTTTGTATAATTTGTGCACATCCAGATGGTTTTCTATTTCTGTTTCCGTTTCTTATCCCAAGTTGAGACAACAGTTTTGCATGTAGCAGGGGAGTTAAGTTTGATTTATCTTGTTTAATTCTTGGCCTTCTTCAAAAATTAGTAGCAAAGGAGCCCACCGTCTGATGCAAACTAGTTACTGGAAGAACCTTTACATAGTTCTATCCAACAATTGTTCTGAGCATTATTATTATTATTTAATTTAGTAGTTTCAAATCCTCACAGCTTACTCCTTCCTGTGTTTCTGCGTATTTTTCTGCAGGATTTGTCAGATATTTGTAGCTCGTTGAGCTGTTTGGTTTCCTATTCATCGGACAAAGGTCACTTCGGAGTTGTGAAGATGATATTTTGCAATTGTTATCATTGTATGCTAGTTTCTAATGTATAATCCTCTTAGACGTTTCAAGCCTATGTAAAATCTCCTCAAATGTCACAATTATTACTTCTCAGGACGCCTTATGCCAGCCTTTGTCCCAGTTTTTGCTGATGCACAATTTACAAACTTTGAACAGGAATTCTGAATATGAAAATTTGTAAATCTTGCTTTCTCAGTTGGCCATCTACCTTCTATTTAAGGAAATATGCGTGCAGATTGTAAATTCCTTTGAAGTGCATTCTGGAGGGAACCATAACTTGAAGCTATTCTTCTGTTTGCTTCTCCCTCCAGATTCATAGATGGGTAATCTCCTTAAGTTTGCCTTGGAAAATTTTGGCTCCGCTTTATTTTTGGGAGTTATAGCTCTCTGTCCCAATAAACACTCAAAAGTCAAGGCATTAGGTAAATGTCCACATTTATGTGGAATGTCTTATTTACATCTCAACTCTGTCTCAACAATTTCTGGAAAAAAAAAAATTTATCCTTAACTAGTTTGGTGAGATTCACGCCACAGCTTCATGCTAATGGCGATAAAGTCTAAAAGTCTATATATTTGGTTTTTTGTTTATAAAAATATACTAGTCTCTGGGAGTCCGGGACCACGTGGAATCAATTAGAAGGAAAATTGGACCGCTTCAATAGGGATGATGAGCATTGAATTGGGTTGTTGAATTACTGTAATTGGGTCTGCAAGTGTAGAAAAAAATAAAAATGTCTGGCATCAGACAAAATGTAGAAACCACGTCCTTAACTTAGTATAATGCCTTCAAGCTGTAAACCACTTTCTATTCAATTAATCAGCACAGTTCCGCTCATAAAGTTCCCTTTGAAAAATTATTTGCCTCCACCTTAATTTTGAGAGTTTAAACCTGTTTTGATATATAAACCCTGAAACTATATGTAAATATCCATATAAGCACTTTATCTGAAATGGCCTTTTGCATCTTAGTTCTGTTTCAACAATTTATGGGGGGAAAACCTTACTTAGGTGACATTCAACGAGATAACTTCATCACTATCTTATCATATATTTGAGAAAGCTCTCATTTTGGTTTCTCCCTGTGTGTATTACATTTTCAAGAAAATCCTGAAACACCCCTGCTCTTTGAAATATCAAATAAACGCCCTCACAATTGCTAACAAAACAAAGAAAATGTGCTTACATTTGGGGAAAAAATTAACGTGATACCCTTGTTCTTGCAGAAATCAATGAAAAACCCTCACACTTAGGAAAAAAGCTCACACTTTCTGTGACATGCACACATTGTGTGCACGGAGTAGTAGCGTTAATATTGATAAGTCAACCTGATTTGGTATTATTCTCATTTTTAATAAAATATCTACTGTTTGTACTTGTAGAGTCTCTCGGATCATGTGGAAATTACTTCACTTATTACAAGAAGAGTGGGACTGCCCAATAGGTACTATGAGCATTATGTTCTATGGTTTGATTATTTTAATTTGCTCATAAAGTGTAGACAAAATCTGGCCTGAAAACAGAAAAGGTATATTATAACCTTCGTTTGGTATAATGCGTGTTGACTGTAAGCCTTTTTCTATTCCCTTCATCACACAACAATTTCGCCCGTGAAAGCATTGGAAGAGTTTGGAAATATTAATTTGCTAAGGTATTTAAAAGATCATATAAAACAGAAAATATATTCTTATTTTTCTCATTGGGTTCCTTAATGTTTTATAAATCTTTTTCCGTTAGAGCTTCTTCACAATGTTCTTCTATTTATCAACGACCATGGGTTTATTTCTAAATTTAAAAAATGTCAAGAAAAAAAAAATATCCCTACAAATAATTATCATTATCAAATGATGCACAACGCTAATAAATCATCAAGAAGGTGGAGGCCTCTTTTATAACTACACGTAGCTCAAGTAGGTGTTTGCTTTGAATTATAGCACGCCAAATTCTAATCCAAGGAAAGCTCCGCTTCCCCAAACCTCCGCCGTCAATTCAACCCAAAATTAATCGCGACCGTACAAATTCCTTAAGATTTTCTCCCACGTGGGCCCCATTCCCCAGCAAACTGTCGATAAAACGAACCAGTTGGCGCCCTTTAAAGGGCAGACCACTTCCATTGGACACGAAAATCCCTAAACCCCTTCAACAAGAAAATTAAGAGGAATCAGCGAAAAAATCTCAGTTTAATGGCGGACGATGACGCGTATTACTGCCCTTGCTCTTCATCCAGCGATCTCGATCCCGACGACGAGTTGATCGCTGACGATGGCGATGATGACGATGATGATGGTTACGCCGAGAGCGATGGCGATCCATCGGAGTTGATCGACCGCTTCGCTGCCTCGGTAATCCTTATTTTTAGGGTTTTTTTTAATTTAAATCGCTCCTTGTATTCTGAAACCCTAATTCTGTATTAATATGTTATGAAGTAAGGTAAACTGCTACAATTTGATTAAACTGTTGTACATTAGTCAATGTGCTATCAGATTGGATGTTTTGGTTTGGGTGTATGAATGATTTTAGAATTGGATGGTTATAGAAATAGTTCAGGCAAGTTTTAAACTAAAAAAGCCCTAATTTTTTTATTTTTTAGATGAAAGTTTTGATTTAGGTCATAGACATTGACGAAAGATTCAAATTTGCAGGTCATCACGGCAGAAACCCTTTTGTTGGCGCAGGTTAGTTGAATTTCTCTATCAAAAATTGGAATTTTGCTGGTTCTTGTTGTTAATGATTTAGGGTTTGTGCAGAAAGAGGATTTGGGGAAGGTGATGGATTTGTTTGCTTTGAGCGAGCAGCATGCAAGGACATTGTTGATTTATTACAGGTGGGATGTGGAGAGGATTTTAGAGATTTTCGAGAAGAAGGGGAGGGATATGATGTTTTCAGATGCAGGAGTTATGATTGAGAACAAGGGGGCGATTTTGGCTTGTTCATCAGGGGAGATTACTTGTGGTATTTGTTTTGATGATGTTTCTCGTGATGCAGCCACGGTGATGGATTGTGGCCATTACTTTTGTGATGATTGTAAGTTTCCTCTTCTTTTTTGCTTGTGAATTTTTGGATATTTTTCAATTTTGATATGTAAATAGGCAATTGAGTTCCATAATGTGGTTCATAAAGCTAGAGTCATCTGATGGGTTTTGCCCTTTTGATTGATATGCACCATATGTTATAAGAAATTAGTGAAAATTTGATATTCTCTCTGTAGTTAGGTGTGGAGCCAATATTCAACCAGGTAGTGCACAAAATAGTATTGAAAGTTTTCTCAATAACATTATTGCTGAACAGCCAGGATTCCAATTTTTCATTTAAAAAAGTAAATCAATTCACTAAAACCATGGATATAGCCAGAAGTGTAATAGAAGCCACAAAGTTAAACACACAAGTCCTAATGTGGAAGTGTTTATCTTAGTTTCAATATTAAATTGTACCGGACATTATCTTCAAATAATTGATAAATAAGCAATAGTTAGACAAACATCGATATGTCCTGCCTTTCAAACAGTAAAACATCTTCTGTATTTGTTCAATTTTTTGGAAAAATTTCTTTTGAACTTGAGCTTCCCTTTGTTCGGGAGGAATTAAGTCTTCCCATTGTTTTTGATGATAATATCTTTTCAATCTATCCCATTCCATTTGATATTATAATATTATTTAAATAAAGTTAAAATCAACCGCATAGTTCCAAATAGATTACGGAGGTCTTTTAGGTCTTAACTTATACAAAGGTTTGTAGCATAGCAACTATCTCATAGTGTATAAATTACAAGAAATGTCAATCTTATCTTGCTCAAGCTGAGATCCATGTGGCTCCGTCCCTGTCTGTAGCTCTTGGTCTTGGGGTATTTCACTAAGAAATAGTGTATTGTTTTCTTTCGAAAAGAATGTTATTCAGTATGCTTGTTGTTTTCCAACCATTCCAACTATGTGGTTTTATTTAGTAGGTATGATTCAATGTATATATTATTTTCTTCAAGTAAATTTTATTCATCTTGGAAAGAATTGATCCTGTCCTTCTGCATATCAAAGTATTAAGATATGAAACTCTGTAATGCATGGGTATATTGACCTGTTTATTATTTCCTTTACAATTAGATGATAATTGTTAGCGTTTTTTCTTCATAGAAATCACCTTTAAAATAGGCTCATTTTATAGAAACCATCTTTGATTTTTCAATTTATACATGAACCACTTTTAAAGCATTTTCTGTTGCAATTAACACGTGGGTCCACTTTTTAGTTAAATTTTTTGGGAAATTGATCCCACCTAACCTCCATTAAGGATCATTTCTCTAATATGCTTGGTATTTGACGATTAATTATTATAGAAAAACCGAAAACTCTTGACTTGAAAGTGAGTCCAGGTGGGTGATTGCAACAAAAAGTACTTAAAGTTGGTTTATGTATAAATTGAAAATCAAAGGTGGTTTCTATAGAATGACCCTTTTTAAAGGTGGTTTCTATGAAAAAACCCTAATTGTTATGCTCCTGTAAATCTTTCAAGAAGTATTTATTTCATATGTATCCTCTCTGTTCATGAATCAAGCATCTGATGTAGTGTGTTCTTTTACAGGTTGGACAGAGCATTTCATTGTCAGGATAAAGGAAGGACAAAGTCGAAGGATTAAGTGCATGGCCTCTAATTGTAATGCTATATGTGATGAAGTTATTGTCAGCAGCCTTGTGAGCAAAAGGAATCCTGATATTGCAAATAAATTTGAACGTTGTCTTCTTGAATCTTATATTGATGATAATAAAAGGGTCAAGTGGTGCCCCAGCACTCCACATTGTGGAAATGCTATTCGAGTTAAGGGTGACTTGCTCTGTGAGGTTGAATGTATGTGCGGGCACCAGTTTTGTTTCAGTTGTTTACTGGAAGCGCATTCACCATGTTCATGCTTGATATGGGATCTATGGAGTAAGAAATGCAGTGCTGAATCAGAAAATATTAAGTGGATTGTTACTAACACGAAGCCCTGCCCCAAGTGTCTGAAATCTGTGGATAAGAATGGTGGATGCAACTTAGTGGTTTGCGTCTGTGGACAAGCATTTTGGTGAGAATTCTTACTCCATGGTTCAGTTTCTTTGTTTCATTTTTTACACATCTTGCTATTCACTACTTTCTAATTTGCTTGTTCGTTGCAGATAGTTGTTCACATTGTTTGAACTTTTATTTGATATTATGTTGACCTCCAGGTACCACTGATTGCTGGTACCTATTATATCTATAGCTACCTGAGGTTGATGGCATCTATGACCCAATTCTATCCAGTGCAATTCATCTTTCACATGCCTTCTAATTTTTATATTTCCAATTGACATTTATTTTAAGTTGTCATCTAGAAGTCACATAATTAGCCACCATTAGATGCACAAACTAATGGTTTGTATTGTGTCTTGTTCATGAGTTTGTTCATGAGGTGGTTCACAGTTCCAAGATTACTGGGTACTGATTGAAATGAAGTTTCTCAAGTAAGAGCTGTCTGTTTGATAAGATCTCAGATAGCAGATGTACTTACTTCGACTTTCCTCTTTCAGTCAATAGTCTTTAATTTAATTGCACTTCTAGTACTTCTTTAATCCTTGAGCTTTTCACATGGCTGGTTATTTTCTAGAGATTATCATCTTACATAGAGGATTTGTGGAAAATGACCTGATGCTTCCCCGTTGAATAGAATCACTCAGTTTGTGCTATATATAGACAATGGACATGGGATCCCAAGGTTTAGAAACTTTATAACTGCTGTTGAACTGATTTCATCTGAATTGCTTTTCTTACACCTATAAACACTCTTACAAGCATGTCTTAATCTTGTCAATATAAATGCACTGGTTGCATCGAGGGATGGCATTTGTTTAGGAGGTTGAGAATTGTTACGGACCATGGCTCATGTTTTAGCAGTTTTCAACATGTTAATGGAGGATAGAATCCCAAACGTTTTCAGTTGGGAGTCAAGTAACTTGGAATAGACATATAGAGATCCAGGTTTTGTGGGAAAAGTAAAGGATATAAAGAAATATAAGTTGGTCCCTGATCCAATTGTCTATCCAGAAGGTTATTGATTCCCTATAGCCACATAGAACGACAATGCCTCTATGCAAGCTTCATCTTGATTTTAGTTACTCCCCTTTCAAAATGGGGATAGCATTTCGAAAAAAGTGTCATGAATATGAATCATTTATGCCTCTTGATTGGAGTTGAACTTAATGTAATTGAGTCATGGGGCTGCATAATGCATATGTGGTGCAGTGCTTTAGAGGGCATTCATATGTTGTTATAGTGAAAAACTCCCATCTGCCACTCTGCAATGAGAAATTTTTATATATTGTGGGTACTATTATTAAAATCTACACTCACTCCTATTCTCATAATTATATGCCACGATTCATGGTATGAAATGATGGAAAAGTGAAATTAAATTGTGATACAGATAAAACTAGCAGTCCAATGTTACATATATATCTTTAACATGTGTATGCATCATAGAAGTTGGGAACTTGGGACGCTATAGCGAACCGCAACCCGGGTTCAATTGTCCCAAATTCGCGTGGAACATGACCCAATTCACCAACTCCAGTGACCCAATTTAAAATTCAAACCAGTTAAAAAAAAACTCTTTTTTAAAGAATAAACAACAAAATATGCAAACAAATAAAGTTTGCATACCTTATTGCAACATGATTCTCAAGGTTCTTTTACCATTATTGATATCTACTAGTATATTTCTGAAATTTGACTTGCAAAACCTTTAATTCCTACGTTTAAGAACCGAACCTAAAGTGTACCATGTACCAAAGTGTACCATGTACCCTAGTGTACCGTATAAGCCTACCCACTCGTACCCGATTCCTACCCGATTCCTAATGAGTGGCGTACCACGCTCCCGTACTCGTCCAGTGAACCGGAACGAATTAGGTTCCATGCAACTATGGTATGCATGCATGTATGGCGAGTGTAGTTCATGTGTGGGTATTATATACATTTACCAGAAAATAGTGTGTAGACAGTTTATATTGGAGTCAGATTGTTGATATACTCGTCAAATTGGCCTCCCTCAATTGAAAAGAAAATTGTCTTTGCATCATCGACTTAATATTATTTTGCATATTTCCATGCAGCTGGTTATGTGGCGGTGCTACTGGGAGAGAACATACTTGGACATCTATTACTGGCCACAGCTGTAACCGCTACAAAAACGATAATACAAAGAAGAAGGAACACACAAAAAAGAACCACTACAGGTTTGTGCACTACCATGATCGATACAAAGCTCACACTGATTCCCTTAACCAAGAAAGCAAGCAGAGGAACACTCTTCTGGAAAAAATATCAATGTCAGAAAATAAGGAATCAGAAATCAAAGATTATAGTTGGGCGCTAAATGGAATGAGTCGTCTCTTTCGATCAAGGCGTGTCCTTACATACACATACCCTTTTGCATATTATATGTTTGGGGATGAACTCTTCCAAGGCGAGTTATCAAATAAAGAAAGGGAAATGAAAAAGAATCTATTTGAAGACCAGCAGCAGCAATTAGAAGGCAATGTAGAAAGACTTTCTATGTATCTTGAGAAGGACTTCCAACTTCTCACGGACGCAGAAATTGACAGGATAAAAATGAACGTTCTTGATTTGTCGAGGATTGTGGATTTTCTCTGCCTGCAAATGTAAGTTTATGTTTGGTAAGTAGTTTTACCTAATTGATTTTATTTAACTAAATCACAGTTTTGCTATGTTTTCAGGTACAAATGCATAGAGAATGATTTATTGGAACCTCTTGGGAATGCAACACACCGAATTGCTCCCTACAAATCCAATGGTGTAGAAAGAGCACCAGAACTTTCTATATATTTGGATCCTTCTGCTGAACAAGGAAAGCACTTCAGCTCTTAATGTAACTAATACTGGCTTTGTTTCAATCATGTACCATTTCTTTCTTCTGTTAGTTTTTCTTCATTTTAACCAGTATTCTTTGTTCTTTTTTTTTTTTTTTTACAGAGATAAGTAGGGGAGAGAAGTATGAAAATTTCTACGGTACTCTTTAGAAAATATTCAGGAGATCGCTTCACTCAATGCTGAAAACGCAAGTGAGGTGATCAAAACATGACACAGCTCTTTGAGTTGAAATACTGAGATATCTCAAAATCCCCAAATTATAGAATCATTTTACTGCTTTCTATTTATTTTCAGGTTTTTTTTTCTGATGTTTTTCCCTTAATGAACCAGGTAGGACATGAAAATATTATGTCAACATCTGACCAGTAACCAGTAGCTCCGCTCTTGTACAGTCCATATGGGAACTGGGAGATGCATACTGCTGGGATATCGAAGCTCATCAATTTTGTTTTTTTTAATCCTTTTTTTCTGGGTGCAAGTAGGACGCTAGCTATATATAAAGGTAATATCACAGATAGGAAGTAGAAATATTGCACGTATGCTAATAAATCATTAACAGGGAATGTCCTGTTTCTTTCTTATTGTTGATAACGGGTAATGTTAGTTCCATCTCTTTGTATATATTATATCCGCTCTGCACTTTTGAAGTATTAATGCATAAAAGAGAGAAATCTTATAGAGAGTTTATAGAGATTTTCTTGTGAATTTACGTTCTACTTATTGATCTAGTATGCATTTATCGGAGAAACTTCATCTATTTTCCTCGTCCCCATTGTAGTTTATTGTTTCAACTGTTAATTTACATTAGAGATGATACTGGTTAATGGCGTACTCTTTGGCTACTGGTGCATTCTTTTTGGGTCACTCTCCTAATTGATGAGATATTAATGGCAATGAATACTTGATCAAATTAGCTGACCGTAATGCTTATGGGTTTTCAAAGATTCATGTACTACTGTTGTATTGATCAGGTTTCTTGGGGTTTTTCCCCCCAGAAAGAACCATAACTTAAAATTAGTTGATGCTTTCATATTGTTGAAAAAGAAAATTACATGGTGAAATCATCTTTAAAACTTAGAAGGTGCTTATTAAGATAATTAAGCCAAATTAAGAACTCCATGAATCCAAAAATATCGACAACAAAAAAGTCATCATAGAGAGAGAAAGAGCAGGAGAAGAGTGAACAGAATAGGTCGGTTGAGTCCACATGTGACTGTCAATTTATATCTAAACCAACTTTAAATGGCTTTTTGTTACAATGAACCACTCGGACTTACTTTTAAGTCAACTTTTTTTCTTTTAGTTTTGATGTAATAATTAGTCGTTAAATATTAAGTATATTAGAGAGAAGGACCTTAATTGAAGGTAGATGGGTCAAATTTTGAAAGTACTTAATTAAAAAGGGGCCAAAGTGATTGATTACAACAAAACCTTTTAAAAATGGTTTATGTATAAATTGACAATGAAATGTGGTTTTCATAGAAGGACCTTATTTTAAATGTGGTTTCTAGGAAAAAGAAACCCAAAAGAATATGTTAGTGGTTAGAGAGCATGACTATGGCATATTGATATCATTCTTGGATAATGATAATATAACTAAAAATTAGTGATTAGGAAAAAAGAATCAAATAAGTAGAATTAAATGATAGACTCCATCATTTTTCTCAATCTAGCTCTTTTCAAATTTCAATGTGCCTAAACTCATAGAATTATAGGCGGACTCAACCACATGAAAGATGTAATGTGGGGATTATGTTCTGTATCTATACCAAACAGAAGGGTTCTAAATGGAGCTTGCATTGCACAAGAAAGTTATAAGAAAAAATTGGATAAGTAGGGTTTTACAACTTCATAATTATTAATTAAATTCATTAATAAAACACCTTAATTTTCAAGAATATATGCAGCCTTGGCCTTTACTTCCCTCTTTCCGTATCCTTCGATCTCTTCGGGCTTCGACACTGAAGTCCCAATTCCCGCGATATTTCTCGAAGGAAAAAACCCTAATTCGATTTCTCTCTCTATCTCTCGTCGTCATTAATGAACAGCATCTCGATCTCCATCTCGGACGACGAGTCCGATGAGCTCGCCGGGAAATTGAGGGCCCGGGTCCGTCGAAAGCGCAAGAAGCTAGGGTTTCGAGGCAAGAACAACCTCATTCGTCGGATCTTTAGGGTTTTGAGGCGGTGGTGGCCGGTCCTTCTCTTTCTTCCAGCGATCGCTTTGCTTCTCTTCGAGATGTCAAAGCTCGCTGTAAAACCCCAAGATGAGGGCAAGATTTCGGATCCTGAACCCGTTAAGCAGGCAAAAGTTAGTACGGAACCCGCTAAGGAGGTGCCGGCGAACCTGAACCGACTCGATCCGGTGACAAGAGTTATTGGCGGAGTGAGGCAGCGTAAGTTGTTTTGATTCCTTTGATTTTGTTTTTTATTTTAATGCTGAGCTAGTAGAAGTGATATTTTTCTCAATTTTTCATTACACTGATATTCTTTGTCTTGAAAATGTGCCCAAAGTTTCTGTTACATAGTTTTCCAAAATCACATGATTATCCAAATTTAATCTTTCTAATGAAGAAAGGAAACCATAAATATTGAAGCCATGGGAAATTTTAACGCTGTTAACTGTTACAGAAGTGTTTGCCCACAAGCTAGGATATTGTTGGAGTAACTCAAATGATAGAAGATGAATACGAATATGTGGACACTATTAATCTTTTTTACCATATCTTTGTGTAGTTCTGTAGCATGTTGTTTAGGCTATTCACTCTCCAACTCACCCCAAAACCCCTTTCCTCTGCACTTTCCTTGTTTACTAACTTAACGGGCTATTTCTCTATATAATACTTTCCTTGTCTTCGAGCTTAACATCCACTCAATATGTTATCCATCTTGTCCATTTTTCATGCGGTTGTACTGAATAGTCATAAAAATCTTCATTTTGGTATGACGGGCTTAGATGATGATGATGACGACGATAAATAATTTATGAACGGTGTGGGCCATAAAGTCCCACAAAATCAGAACTTCTATTCCTTGTGATTTTATAGTTGTTATAACTCCCATACAAATAAATGCTTGAACCATGGACATAGATCATGGAAAAGGATTTGTTCCCCTTTAGTTCCCCTAAGTTCACCCCCAAACAATACAAAATTTGTTCCCCTCGAAATTGGGGTGTAACCTAGGTAAAGGAATTCCCTTACCTTCCCTTCTCTTGTCTCCCCTATTTTCTCTTAACTTCCCTCACCCCAAAGAAATCCAAACATGCCCTTACAGAAAGTTGTGAAGTCCTATAGACATGTTGGTTATGCTGATATGATGGTTCTGCAGACATGAGATAATGCCTTAAAATGAAATTTTGTGGAGAAAAGTGGTTCATTTGTTCTTGGAAAATCCTTCGAATGCCAGAGCAGTGACGTGAAATCTTCTATGCTTGTAGGTTGAGAATTATCTTACCTTGGGAGTTGATTGTTCTTCAAAAATTCCTATTACTCGTGTTTATTTTAGTCAGTGAGCAATAGGTCTAATACCCTTTTGAACAGTTTGGTGAATTGAGTCCAAACACAAAAGGGTGGGTATCACATCCATATTTATTGTAAACTTGCAATTGCATGATTTTTCAGAACCATTTACTTGAATTCTTAAATTTTGCATCCTTTTATGTTGTCCGCTTCACTTTCTTCTTACTGCTTCAATTCAAAGAAGTCTAATACTTGATTAAACTGTAATTAGTTCAGTTATCATTTAGTTTTTTAATCTATTTGGCCAGCTTGTTTAAAGTTACTTAGCCCTGAAGAAATAGAGAACCTGGAGTTCCCCAGTAGTTCAGAACCCAAATCTCCCATCAAGAAGGTCGTGTATAAGTCGGATTCAGATAATCATACGGGAAACAATATCACATTGTCAAAACAGAGTGCAGAAGCTACAAGATTTAATCTGTTCACGGGAGTTCAAACCCTTCAAGAGAGAGAAGAAAGTTTCAAGGTAACTCTGCACCCAACCGTTATATTAAACCTTGTATTTTTGTCCATTACCTTCCTGTTGGGTCATTCTTCCATCTTTTTGTTCAGTCCTTCATTTTCTCCCTGAAATTGCACTTTGTGTAATATTGACTTCTGATGGAGTTTTACTGATCGCGTGTTTACATAATTTTAGCATAATGGTCATGCACATATATGATTAATTCCAGGCAAATGAAACTGCTATGGTGCATTGTGGATTCTACAGTGAACATGGAGGTTTTAAAATTTCTGATGATGACAAAAGTTACATGCAAACTTGCAAGGCTGTTGTATCTACATGTGCTTTTGGTGGTGGGGATGATCTCTACCAGCCAATCGGGATGACTGAAGCATCACTGCAAAAGGTTATTTCACAGCAATCGATGGTCATGCTTGTAGAGTTTGCACTCTTATTTGCCTTTTTATATTTGTAGCTGTTTGTCATGTTTGCAGGTTTGCTATGTGGCATTTTGGGATGAAATTACTCGCTCTGCACAGGAAGCAGAAGGAATAAAAATTAACGAGGAGCATAAAATTGGCAAATGGCGTATTGTTGTCGTCAAGGATCTTCCTTTTTCAGATCAACGCTTAAATGGAAAAGTCCCCAAGGTACAAAAATATGTACAACTCTTGAGTGGTACCCTATCTTGATCCAATCTTTTAAAAATTGCTGCGGACTTTCTTTTTCTTAATGGAGTTTAAAATTTTGGTAAGTACAATCATTTTGAATATGTAACATTTGATTTTGGCACTAGTCATTATCAAAAGCTTAATAAGATGCTAGTAAATTTTTTAAAAGGATTATGCATCACGAAATGTTTAAATTGCCTTGAGTTGTTATTATGTAACTTCAAGTAATTGCTGCCATTGTGGTTGATTTACTGTTTACAAATTCAATCTTCCCATGCTTCAATTAGCTAAACCTAAGTTTGCATTTCAGACAATACAAGATGCAGATCAGATTTTTATCTTTTCATGTTCATTGTGTTGTTGATACTGATTTCGGTAGCAAGTTACTACAAAAGATGATTGTTAGTATCCCTTACACATGTCATGTTTATGGTTTAGCAAACTAGTGTATCAAATGAATCCTTACCTTCCTCGTGAACTACGGGTATCTTCTTTTTTATACGTCCATCAAACCATTTTTCCAAAATATATAAAGTTGGTTTTCTTCATACGTTGTCTGGTTTCTTCTTGGCCCATGCTTTGTCAGTTTACATGGTTGCATTTAAAATCACTTCAGATGTTGAGCCATCGACTCTTTCCTCAAGCAAGGTATTCAATATGGGTGGACTCAAAATCTCAATTTAGAAGAGACCCACTTGGTGTGCTGGAGGCACTTCTTTGGCGCTCAAACTCCATCCTAGCCATTTCTGAACATGGAGCTCGCAGTAGCCTGTATGATGAAGCAAAAGCTGTTGTTAAAAAGAACAAGGCAACTCCTGAGGAAGTGGAAGTGCAGTTAAATCAGTATCAGCGAGATGGCATGCCTGATGATAAAAGATTCAACGGAAAGAAAGGTATGCCTCTAAAAGCAGGATTTATTGGAAAGCTACTGCTGTCTATATCTGAATCTTCCAGTTTGTCTTCTGTTGTCGCTGTTGAGACTGTAGTATTTGATTAAAGTTTTAGGTGGTCGACTCTCTAGCCTATAGTTTATCTAAGGTTGATTCCAGATTGAAGTTCTTTTAGTCTTTCAGTCATTACTGGTTTCAGCTTCAGCTGTTTATGCTGAAATTTTCAATACTTACAGATATCTTGTATCGTTTGAAACTTGAAAATATAAGGACATTAAATAGAATGGATTTGCCAACAAAATAGACTAAACTTTTTTATCTATTAAAAAGAAATTTTGTGACTTTTCCTTTTTTGAATGGAGCATTTGCAAATACCCCAAGAAAGCAAATTAACTATTACTTAATATAGTTATGCTAATGTCTTCCCCATAATTACATTAAACTTCAATGGTAGTTTGGTCTGTTGTCAACTTGGGCATAAATGGTGTTGTCATCTTTTTGAATTGGACGAAATGCAAATGTAGTATAGATCTGAGCACCTATTGGATCCCGCATGTGTAATTGATTTAAAATTATTTGGCATTATTTGATTGAGAATCTTATTTTTTTCTCTACAACTTTGTCTTGTATCTAATCTTTAGAATACAGAACTGACGTATTAGTATAAATTACTTCTCTATGTGCCATCTAACCTGTCATATTTCTGGAAATAGGCCATAATACAAATGGTATAGATCTGAGCACCTATTTGGATGATTGAGAGTCTTATTTTTCTCTACTACTTATATCTAGTTTCTGATATTTTAGTATACAAAACTGATGTATTAGTATTAATTACTTCTATATGCAGCTCTGTCAGAAGCATCTATCATTGTGAGGGAGCATACACCATCAACAAATCTCCTGATGTGTGTATGGTTCAATGAAGTGGTTCGATTCACTTCACGAGATCAGCTCAGCTTTCCTTATGTTCTCCGAAGACTAAATTTACCAGCAGTACACATGTTTCCAGTATGTATCCGTAAGGATCTTGTGAATAGTATGGGCCACAGGCGAAAGGTGAAACCACTTGAAAGACTAAGCAGCTAAAGACTGAAAAGGGACTCGTCTCAAAAACACTTTACACATGAAAATGCACTTTCTATTTATTTGCAGGCAGTTGCATTAATCAAACAACATAGATAGCTGGCAATTGATTTGTTTCATTTTTTGTATCATGCAAATGTAGTCATTGCTAACGTTGTAATTCTTTTTAGGTGTTGGTTTAACCCTTTGGATGTCAAATTTGTGGAGTTTATATTAGAAGATGCTGTAACGGGTGATACAGATTAATATACCTCTAAATGCTCCGTTTGATGTGCCGGTTTTGATTAGCACTATTAGCTCATGCGGTGTACCTCATGTTATTACCACGGTGACGAAGTCAATTGCTTATTGTTAATCTATAATAATGGTGATAACTAATCCATGATCGGTTGGTTCTTCGCACTTTATTTATGTTATCTGATAGCAGCAAGAATGTTGTGGTTGAACATGTAATATTCAACAGGCAACTTTGGATTCTTTTTAGTTTAGGATAGCACATAGAGGTTGAATCTAGACCCGTTTGAAAATTTAGTGAAAAAAGACTGTTATCTTTAATACAATCTAATTACTAGAGATAGGCTTTTGGATTCTACCCTTGAGTCGTCATCGGTATAACTTCCTTATTTCTGCAATAGTCAATCATTGTAATTAGTTGAGCAGTATTCGTTAAAATGTCAAATGAACTATTTAGCTCAATCTATTAAGCCACTCAGGGATATAATATAAGAGCCAAATTAAAGCTTTCAACGACCATCCGCAAGAATTGTTTAATTGAAAATAATTTTTTAGCATTGAATCTTGATTGCTTCACAGCCTTCGCTGGAGTCTTCGTAGCCTGACCCACATCCTGAGAAAGTGAGCATTAGTTTGACTTCATCAGTTGCATAATGGAGAGATCATTTCTATAACTCTATTATTCTTCAAATGAATTATTTTTGGAGCTCATCAGATTAAAGAACGAGTATTAGTTTGACAATAGCAAATGAACTGTTCTTCGCAAACTATAATCAACTCAACAACATAATATAAATGCCGGATTAAAGTTTTCAACAATCCATCCGCAAGAATTGTTTAATTGAAAATAAATTTTCAGCCTGGCATCTTTGATTGCTTCACTTTAGTCTTTGTAGCTTGACCCGCGTCCTAAGAAAAAGTGAGTACTAGTTTGACCTCATCATTTGCACTATAATATTGGAAGGCTTATTTCTAAGCTCTATTATTTTGTTCAAGTTAGGAATAATAATAATATAAGCCAAGTAGGAAACTTTACAAGCTCCAACTCAATGAGAAGTTTGAAGTGAAACTTGGGAATCGGCACACAAAAGCATCTTTATCAAAGTAAAAAGGATCCAAAGATGGTCTAGGATTGGGCTTACAGCCTTAATCTTAGCCTTTCTTTTGTTATTAGCAAACCAAGGAAGTTTAGTATAACTAAAAGATAATGAGAGCCTAACCAACATCCAAGTCCCTGTCTAAATCTATTTGGAAAGTTCTCTTGTCGTTGTATCTTGTACAAAATCTACTTGGTTTTTTCTTTGTAGATGATATTATACAAGCTTTTGTAAAGCTTGGCTTGATGATATTTATACGCATATTAATATTTAGCTCATGGTCACTTTTGAGAAAAGGTGAGAAAATATGAGCTTTTTCTTTCGCTTCTTCATGCAAGTTTTCCTGAGCTCTGTAGGGGGAAATCATCAATCAAGGCACGCATTTCATGAGCTTTTTGGACACCAATCCATAAAGAGAACCTTGATTCCCTCTTACTATGTTTACCACTTACGATGCATATATTTTCTTTAATATTTATACTCCTTTTTGGAGAGATATCCTTCTTTTTAATTATCTTTTCCTAGTGACACATGCTTTATTTTGTAGTTTGAGAGAAAGAAAAGGAGATTGCATCCTTTAAGAAAAGACTTTAAATGTTTTTGCTTTTGTATTTAACTCTATTTGTTCTTCTTTTTCTTGTATACTTTAGGATGTATTGAAGGTGTATGCAAGTCCCTGAATGATGGTTACGTGCACTTGAAAACTTGGTTTTAAAGTTAAATGTAAAGAGCTTACTTTTTTACTTTTAACTGTCGGTAACATTTATTTGTTCCCTCTATAAACAGAAAAGTTTACAGCGCGTTACTCGTTAATAATAATAAAACTTGTACTGATATTTCTTGCAAAAGTAACGGAAATTGATGGTAACTCGTGCGACTTTAGTATTTTCTTTGTTTCTTTTTTCCTTTGGCCAGCGTTGACCAATACAATGTTAAAACTTGGATGAACAGCTTCTTATATTAATACTATTAACCACTTAATTCTAATTTATATTAATTTTGACTTTGAGGACCCCGACCCCAATATTCACTGTACAAAAGTATAGCGCAAAGTCTGACCTATTGAACTCTTTAGATAAAAGATGGAAACCCTTTTTCTGCTTTTTATCGCATGTAATTATTTGTCAAAACTTTATGCTAGACAACTTGTTTGGAGGGTCAATATCTCGTGCTAAGCTTAGAGATATATACTATTAAAGCTAAAGCTCACTAATATTTACTTAAACATTACGTATAGAGATGTAACTTATTTATCTTGATTCTTGGAAAACTTAAAATTGTGCAAGAACAATATTAATGAGCAACGTAACATGTAAGTTGACACTAAATTAATCCTTGATTAGGATTTCAACAAAACAAAAAAAAAACATTTTTTGTTCATAGATTAATCTGTAACAGTAATAATAAAACCGAACATGTGTCAGTCACATGTGGGAGACTTTGAGATTCTGATCCATTTTGACCTTCCAATGAAAGAGGTGGACAATACTACAAAAGCCAATGCAATTTGTGAGAATAACATCATTAATACACGACTCTAGAGCACATGGGCGCATGTGTTTATATCAAATAAAAATAATTTATATTCTCTTAATCTCACAATTGTCTTAGACTCTTAATTTAACATTTCCATTTATTAATCACTTTCGTACCCTTCTATTTGATCAAGCCAAGCGAAATTGAAATTGTGGTTAATCACATGGAAATTTAGAGGATGTTTGTTTCTAAGATTTAGTTAGGAAATCATACATATATAGAGAGAGAACTATACATGCCACTAATTTGTTACTGACAAGAATATACCACAAACATGATTGCAAAAGTTTGCAACAAAGGTTTTATTGACTTTTCACTTGTTCAAGAAAAGGAGGGATACTAGATTCATCATGGATCCACTAATGCTGTCCTCATGTCTGTGATTGGTTATGAATCTAGAATACTGTTATCCTGTTCTATTATTTGCAGTGAAATAAGTCACAATTAGATGAAACTAGAGACTGAGAATGCAGAAGTTAGTTTTTCAGGTTGCAACCTAAGAAAGTAAAGGTTTGAGGTTTATGATAATGGACTAGAGAGACTCTTTTAAGTGTGACCTCAGACCATTAGGTATAACATTTAAATATGAACCTGTAGGAAAAAGAAAATTAGTATCCAAAATATAATGTTTTCTGAAATATTTATTCCAAAACCCTTTTTGTTTTTTTGTTGCAGAGCACCCCACGCGCTTTGTGGGGCCACGAGCGAAGCATTCGTGCTTTCGTCTGCCTGGCTGTGGTTTTACGTCTGCAGCGTTCGTGGGGGCCACTCCCTCCTCGCTTCAGCGTTTTGTGGGCCTTGTCTGCTTTTTTCATCCGCTTTTAGTCCCACATCGCCGAGTTAGGACTAAGAGGGAGAGAGAACACTATAAATTGGGACCTAAGTGCGACATTCAAAATCAGGGCTGAGGTTAGGGTTTTGAGCCGTCATTTGAGGGAGATATTTGTGAGGGTTTAGAGAGTTTTATTTTAGGGTTTTGGTGTGAGATTTGTACCCTATTTGTATTCTCTTTCTCTCTAATAGTAGATCTCCCCCTCCTTGCCCCGTGGACGTAGGCAACTTGCCGAACCACGTAAAATTTGTGTTTTTGCTATTGATTTAATTTGTAATAGCTTTTAGGTTCCTCGACAGTCACCCTAGAACTCGATGAGAGGAAGAGTAAATATCCCACTTTGTTGAGATATTTACTTCAGATTCTTGTTTCCTTTGTGAGACGGGAATTCTTATTGTGATCTAGCTCTCTTGTTGTGGCAGAGAACACTATAAATTGGGACCTAGGTGCGACATTCAAAATCAGGGCTGAGGTTAGGGTTTTGAGCCGTCATTTGAGGGAGATATTTGTGAGGGTTTAGAGAGTTTTATTTTAGGATTTTGGTGTGAGATTTGTACCCTATTTGTATTCTCTTTCTCTCTAATAGTAGATCTCCCTCCTTGCCCGTGGACGTAGGCAACTTGTCGAACCACGTAAAATTTGTGTTTTTGCTATTGATTTAATTTGTAATAGCTTTTAGGTTCCCTCGACAGGTCAGTCCTAGAACTGATGAGAGGAAGAGTAAATATCCCACTTTGTTGAGATATTTGCTTCAGATTCTTGTTTCCTTTGTGAGACGGGAATTCTTATTGTGATCTAGCTCTCTTGTTGTGGCCATTGTTGGTCTTTGCAAGAATTCCAGCAAGCACAACAAGTGGTATCAGAGCCCAGATTTCAGATCTAGGGTTTTGGAGTTTGGTGGAGGAAGATTCTTGTGTGAAGCTTAGTTCTTGGAGTTCTCGGCTTCGGTGGAGATAGCATTAGGAGTTGCCGTTGGAGATTTCGCTTTCCTCGTGTGGTTAGGAAATCTAATTGAACTGATCTAGGGTTCAGTTGGGTGATTCTTTAATCCTATCAAAATCATTTACGCGTCCTCGTGAGAGCTTGATAACCGACTTATCAATCCTCCTCAATAGGATGATAAGTCTACAAAGTTGCTCACATCGTAACACAATCCGTCATGTTAACCTCCACCTCGGATCAACTTATCAATCCTCCTCAATAGGATGATAAGCCCCAGCTTTGTTCACATTGCAAGCCTAAAGCCTTGTTCACAACACAAGCCTAAAGCCTTGTTCACACGCTAAGCCCCAAAGCCTTGTTCACAACACAAGCCAAAGTCTTGTTAACACCACAAGCCCAAAGCCTTGTTCAAACTACAAGCCCAAAAACCTTGTTCACACCACAAGCCCGAAGCCTTGTTCAAACCACAAGCTCAAAGCCTTGTTAACACCACAAGCCCAAAGCCTTGTTCAAACTACAAGCCCAAAGCCTTGCACAAACCATGTAAGCCTTGTTCACATGGTGGGCCTTAGACCTTGTTCAAATCACGGGTTTCATATTTTGTCCCCAGACAAAACCTAAACTTATCGACTCTCATCAATAGAGCGATAGGTCCTCAAAATCTTGTTCAAATCACAAATACCCAACTCTATCAAGTTAACTCCACACCTCTGATAAAATCACCTTATCGATTCTCTTCAATAGAGATAAGTCCTCAAAAATCATCATCAAGTTAAAATTTCACCTCGATGATAAAACCAATTTATCAACTCTTCACAATAGAGTGATAAGTCCCCAAAGCTTGTTCAAACAACAAGCATGAAAGGCATGCCAAGTTAACACTATACTTTTGGCACCTTAAAGAAAAGTCTGAAAGACTTAGTTGGAAACATGGGGTTCATCCCCGCATTTTACTCATGAAACGCGAAGGACCACCCACAGCGTTTCAACACAAACTTGGTGTCGCGCCCGCATTTTAAACAAAGCGATGGCGACTCTCGGTGTTTCAACCTCAAATCGCGAGGATCGGTCTCCGCGTAGCAAAGTTCAAGGCGCTATGGTCACTCCGCATTTCAAAAGGCAAAAAGCAGCGGGTTCATCCATGCAAGGCGAATGACTAATGGGCAAAAGCGGGACACAACTTCTTTGAAGCGGAATGAGGAGCAATACCTTCGGGATCAAACAAAGAAGATATCAAAGTATTAGAAAGCTCGTCCCGATCAGCCGCGAACTTCGAAAACATTGGAGGGTTACGTAAGGCGTAAAAATGCGAAAACCGATCAATATCGAAACACTATCGATGAAGGTTACAAGTCGGCGATTTTCCGCGATGACAAAGGAGAATGGATAATGTCTCGAGTGCAAAGGATTACAAGTTGACAATCCTTTGTGAAAGAGATCTAAGTTTTGATCTCTTCAATTCAATCTGGGGGCTCATCCCGCGTTTCAATCAAGCAGCGAACACATGGCCCAGCGTTGAAGCTAAGCGGAGCACATGGCACAACGGCCAGCTTTCCAGAAGCCCAAAGCAGACACATGGCGGCGTTCGAATCTAAGCAGCGGGCACAGGCTGGCGGCGTTGGCCAAAGCGGCGCGTGGCGCGTTCGAAGCCTAAGCGGGCATGGCCCGCGTTGAGGCTCAAAAGCAGCGACGAGCTTGCTCGAGCGCGAACCGTTTTGACTCATTCAAACATGAGTTGAGCGGTTCCTAAACCGTTTGAAATTTAAGGGGTGGTTACACCCCACTAAACGATGAGGAGCAATTCAAGGCGGTTACACTTTAATCCCTATAAATGGGGGTTTTCACAACCAAATGGAGGGTTGAAAGGTTTTGGCGGAGAACTAACAAAGGGGAGAGAACCAGTTTCCTCTCGCAGCTGTGATCGGCGTGACGATCGGACCTTCATCCGTGGTCTGATCGGGTGAAACTGGAGGGCGGCCTCAACACTTGTCGTTCCTAATTCTGAACGGTGGAGATTGATTTCTACCGGTTGGATTTGGAGATATCGAGTTTTACCGAAGCCAATTGCGCAGAGAATGGCTTCTTCCGCGTAGCTGTGATCGGTGACGATCGGACCTTCATCCGTGGTCTGATCGGGTGAAACTTGGAGGAAGCCTCAACACTCATTGTTCCTAATTCTGAACGGTGGAGATTGATTTCTACCGGTTGGATTTAGAGATATTGAGGTTTTACCGAAGACCTCCTTTGCTGGAATCAACTCTCCTAGAGTTCAACTCCGATTAGAGTTTTCAAACTTACACGACAAGTTCTTCTCCGCCATTCTTGGCTAAAGGATTACTAATCCTTTTCAAAATCAACTCTATTAAAGAGTTCTTAACTTCGGCGAGTTCTAAACTTGCTCTTGCGAGTTATTTTTCAACCTCGTCGAGTCAGGCGGTCGGATCGTCAGCGGGATACAAGATTCAAGCTCCCACCTTCCGTGAAGAACCAGTTAAATAAAGGGAAGGGTCTCCGTTGATCATTCCCTCTTTTGTAAATCGAACCTACCGTCGAGAATTTGTAATTTCTTTTATCTAAGTCGGTTAGAGAGATTGCATTGAGAGTTGTATTTATTCTTTCTTTAAAATCAATTGGAAGGATAATCTTTATTTTCTGACTTTCAAATTTCCTCATGAACAACCGTTGGCTCCCTTGTGGTAGCCATCCGTGTTTGGATTAAAATTTGTGTTTTGCTATTGATTTAATTTGTAATAGCAGGTTCCTCGGCAATTAGGTCCTAGAAGCGATGAGAGGAAGAGTAAATATCCCACTTTGTTGAGATATTTACTTGGTTCTTGTTCCTTTGTGAGGCGGGGATTTATTGTGATCTAGCTCTCTTGTTGTGGCTATAAATTGGGACCTAGGTGCGACATTCAAAATCGAGAGGTTAGGGTTTGAGCCGTCATTTGAGGAGATATTTGTGAGGGTTTAGAGAGTTTTATTTTAGGATTTTGGTGTGAGATTTGTACCCTATTTGTATTCTCTTTCTCTCTAATAGTAGATCTCCCCTCCTTGCCCGTGGGCGTAGGCAACTTGCCAGCGTAAAATTTGTGTTTTCTATTGATTTAATTTGTAATAGCTTTTAGGTTCCTCGGCAATTGATCCTAGAAGCGATGAGAGGAAGAGTAAATATCCCACTTTGTTGAGATATTTGCTTGATTCTTGTTTCCTTTGTGAGGCGGGAATTCTTATTGTGATCTAGCTCTCTTGTTGTGGCCATTGTTGGTGAGAGCTGCCGAAATTTTCTAGCGCACAACAAGTGGTATCGAGCCAGTTGAGATCTAGGGTTTTGGAGTTTGGTGGAGGAAGATTCTTGTGTGAAGCTTAGTTCTTGGAGTTCTCGGCTTGGTGGAGATAGCATTAGGAGTTGCCGTTGGAGATTTCGCTTCCTCGTGTGGTTAGGAAATCTAATTGGAATCGATCTAGGGTTCAGTTGGGTGATTCTTTAATCCTATCAAAATCGTTCTTTCTCTATAATTTGGAGTTAGTTTGCAATGGGAGAAGAAGGTGGAAGCAGACAAGTCAATGGATGCAGGTGCAAATGCAAGTTGGTTTGAGAACACCAAAATTAATGTGGTGAAATACGACGGCAAAATCAACTTTGGTTTGTGGATGGCGGCGTCGGGATGCGCTCAATGCTCAAAATTTGGAGGAGACCATCATGGTCCACGAGGCCACCTAAATATGAAGAGGAGATATGGGATAAGATGAATAGGAGCAGCGTGTGGGGTGATCAGGTCTGTTTGGAGCAGGCTGAAAATATGATGTGCAGGGTGGCGTCTGCAATGAAGATGTGGAAAATTCTCAACAATAAGTATCTCGCGAAGAGTGTTGAGAACAGGTTGCACTTCTGCGAAGACTCTTCGAGGTTTGAGATGTCCGGGAGCACCTCACTAGCGCTCATGTGAACAACTATACTAAGTTGTTGTCCGACTTGGCAAATGTTGATGAAAGATAGCGGATGAGTACAAGGCGTTATTTTATTGGGCTCCTTACGATGAGGAGTATGACACCTTGTACTCACTTTGTTGAGCGGACGTACTTCTATCGGCTATAGTGAAGTTACTAGCATTGACCAACCATGATTTGAGGAGGAAGGACAAGGAGACTTCCGTCTGAGTACCAGTGAGGCCTTGTCGGCGAGAGGTAGAAGCCCATATCGAAGGTGGCAATAGAGGAGGTCAAAGTCAAGAAGGCCACCAATTGTCAAAGAACCAATGTGCATGCAAGAAGCGAGGGACATTGGAAGAAAGATTGTCCAAAGCTCAAGGAGAAAATGGCAGAAAAAGGGCCGAAGGCCAATGAGGTGAATATTGCTAAAGGCGATGATTCCGACGATTCGTGCTATTCTCTATTGATTACTCCGGAGGTGAATCATGTGGAAGCATCAGATTGGATGCTTGATTCGGCATACTTATCATATGACCCCTAAGCGAGACTGGTTTGCATCTTTTGAGAAAGTCGACGGGGTGTTGTTGTCATGGGAAATGATCAACCACGTGGCATTTGTGGGATAGGTACTGTCGCGGATTAGGATGCGCGATGGAGTAGTTCGTGAGTTGAAGGAGGTGAGATTTGTTCCTCGGTGAAGAAAAATCTTATCTCGGTTGGAGCTTTGGAAGCGAAGGGATTCAATGTGACTTTCAAAAGCGGTGTAGGAAAGGTTACTAAAGGATCTTTGGTGGTGATGAAGGGAGTCATGTCGAAATTTATACTATCTGAATGGGAGCACGAGATTAGCCCGCGTTGCTTGATTGTTTAAGGCGGGCGAGGCGAGCTTTGGCACTATAGGTTAGGGCACCTGGTGAAAGGTCACCTGCAGGCGTTATGCAAGCGAGGGGCTATTAAAGGCAGAGTGGAAAAATTGAGTTACGTGAGCATTGTGTTCTTGGCAATATGCCTCTATCAACACGGTTGATATGAAGCAAGTCCAAGTAATGCTTAAACTTGCTACCAGGACCACCTTAGTTAACATGTTCATGGATTCTCATTCGTGTGTACCTTCATGAGAGAAATATCGCCTTCCTCTATGACATCTCATGAAATGATACCGACATCGATATGCTTGGTAATGAGCATGATGAACTTGATTCTTCGCCAAGTGAATTGCACTGACCGTTTGACCACAAGTTCACGCTTCTCCGCTCAATCCCCAAATTATCTAGAAGACCTCACAACCACAATGCTTCATTCACTCCCTCTGTCATGGCCATGTACTCACTCTCGAATAGAAAGTGCCATCAGACTGAATATCGACGCCAACTAACCGGAGCCTCATATATCCCGAATACATAACCAAGAGTCGACGCCGCCTTTTCTAGATCGCCGATAATCGAGTCCACAAACCCATCAACTGACATGTTTCTCCACTAAAATACGTATCAAGATCAATCTGCACTTTAAGTACCTCAGACCCACTTCACCGCTTCCCAAGCCTTTCCTGATTCTCCATGAATCTGACCATATCTGGCGTGTACACACCATTGCGCATATTGTCAGCTAACCGCACTAGCATAGGGAACACGCTCCATGTGCCTTCTTTCACAGAGGAGAGATTGTTTACCGTGAAAGCCTAAAGTGTGGAGCCAATGGAGTCACCACCGACTTAGCACTTTGCATCCCGAACCTCGCGATCACCCGCTCTATGTAGCCCTTCCGACTCAAGAACAATCGCCACTACCGGCCTCATCTAATCTCCATACCCAAGATTTTCCTAGCAATACCATGTCCTTCATCTCGAACTCTTCACCAAGTTAAAATTTCATCTATCTCCACCTGCTCTTAGAAGCAATAAGCATGTCATCCACATACAAAAAGAGATAGATATAGTTGTTTGGGTCGAAAGTTGTTTCCATTTGTAAAACTTGAGAAAATTACACTTTGGTTCTCGCCACAAAGAAATTAAATAACTCTCTCACAAACTCAACAAAAGACGCTACAAGTGTAGATCTCTTTGTTTTCGTGGGACTTTGCCTCGTCGGGACGCAGAACCGTGGACCACCGAAATATCGTCGAATCGACGGTTTAGTTGATGCTTCGCAAAGGAAACAAGAACTTCAAAGAAATATCTTAGCAAGGTAAGATATCTACTCTTCTCAAGAATAAGTCAAGGCTTAAACTCGAGGAATCTCCGTGTGGATCGTGTTCTTGAACTCCTAAGCTTGGATCTCGATTGCCCCTTTCGATAGCCGACCTCCCGCCCAAGTGGACGAGGAGGGTATTTATAGTCTTTGGGAACGCGGCCCTTCGTAAACATAAGTGTCATAAGTGCGTGAAATTTGTAGCTAGCGCAGCCTTTGAGCCGCCATACATGCCGGGCCACCGGGCAGGCAACAGTCCGCTACGGGCGGTAAGATAGCCATCGGCGAGGCGTTGTCGCCCCTCCACCGCCGTGAACGGTTTTCCGCTTTTAGGCACGATTAAATGCCCTAGAATCACTTAGTGGGCGATTCTTCGCCGTAACCGCCCATTGAAGTAGATGAACGCCTCTTTACGCTGATAAAGTCAATTGGGCCCCACCAAAGATTGATTTAGACCCTTCAAGAGCTCGCTTCAAGTATTTCGGTGTTCGCCTTTGGCGAGCACAAATAAGTGTCTCGCTAGTTGCGAGACACATCAAAGTGTCTCGCTAGTTGCGAGACACATCAAAGTGTCTCGCTAGTTGCGAGACACATCAAAGTGTCTCGCTAGTGGCGAGGCACACACGAGTGCTTCGCCATGCAGACATCAAAGCAGCCTCAAGGCGACATAAGTGTCTCGCGATCAGTAGCGAGACACAATCTTCCAATGTTGGGCTTCTTGAGATTTCACCACGCTTGTCCTTCGATCTTCTCATGATTTAGCCATATTTGAGGTTCTTCAACAATTTTTGATGCCTACAGATACCCCCTCCAAAGTTTTCAGACTCCTCTGTATTTTGTCGAGGGGTCTGGAATACTTTGGATAAGATGCGCCTTGCTTCTGTTCAACGTTGAACTTTGTAGAAGAGGCCCATGTTTTGCTTCAGTTTCTTGAACCCTGGCTACGCGACGTCGCTGACCATACTTTGGGATCAATATCTGTTGCATTTGTATTTGAATGGATTAAAATATCGGCTTCCATTTTGGACTAATCATCTTCATCTTGAAAGTCATCATTTGAGTTGTAATTGAATGCCTTGAGAAACATCACCATTATTGCAGCTTGTTTGTGTTTTCTCTTGGGGCGAAAACGAACCCTTTGTTGGAGTAGACCTCTCATTCATAAAAAGAATCGAGAGAAGATTTTGACCATGGTCCTAACTGTAGGAAGGTTTGACCATGATAGGAATTTGGAGACGATCCTCACTGTCGGAAGGTTTGATCGCTCAATCTGGAAAGTGGACCTCTCGTTCATGGAAGGAATCGAGAGGAGATTTTGATTATGGTCCTAAGTCAAGGCTTAAACTTCGAGGAATCTCCGTGTGGATCGTGTTCTTGAACTCCGGAAGCTTGGATCTCGATTGCCCCTTCGATAGCCGACCTCCCGCCCAAGTGGACGTAGGAGGGTATTTATAGTCTTTGGGAAGCGTGCCCTTTTGAAACATAAGTGTCATAAGTGCGGAAATTTGCGGTTAGCGGCGGCTTAAGGCTGCCTCGGCCATCTTTACCTATTTCATTGGAGGCGGTGTCGGCTACCTGGCGGCCGGCGATATAATTTGCCTCATTGGCGGCGGATGTCGTCCCTCCATTCTTTAGCGGTTTTCACGCTTTTAGGCGCGATTAAATGCCCTAGAATCACGCCTAGTGGGCGTATCTTCAGCGTGTAACCGCCCATTGAAGTAGATGAACGTCTCTTTACGTTGATAAAGTCAATTGGGCCCCACGAGCATTGATTTAGACCCTTCAAGAGCTCGTTTCAAGTATTACGGTGTCTCGCCTTTGGCGAGCACAAATAAGTGTCTCGCTAGTTGCGAGACACATCAAATGTCTCGCTTCGTGGCGAGACACATCAAAGTGTCTCGCTAGTTGCGAGACACATCAAATGTCTCGCTTCGTGGCGAGACACATCAAATGTCTCGCTTCGTGGCGAGACACATCAAAGTGTCTCGCTAGTGGCGAGGCACACATAAGTGTCTCGCGATCGTAGCGAGACACAATCTTCCAATGTTGGGCTTCTTGAGATTTCGACCACGTTGTCCTTCGATCTTCTCATGATTTAGCCATATTTGAGGTTCTTCGGCAATTTTTGATGCCTCTGAGATACCCCTCCAAAGTTTTGGACTCCTCGTATTTTGTCGAGGGTCGGAATACTTTGGATAAGATGCGCCTTGCTTACGTTCCAGCGTTGAACTTTGTAGAAGAGGCCCATGTTTTGCTTGGTTTCTTGAACCACGGCTCTGTGGCGTCGTGACCATACTTTGGGATCAATATCATTGCATTTGTATTTGAATGGATTAAAATATCGAAGTCGATTTTGGACTAATCATCTTCATCTTGAAAGTCATCATTTGAGTTGTAATTGAATGCCTTGAGAAACATCAGTCATTATTGCAGCTTGTTTGTGTTTTCTCTTGGGGCGAAAACGAACCCTTTGTTGGAGTAGACCTCTCATTCATAAAAAGAATCGAGAGAAGATTTTGACCATGGTCCTAACTGTAGGAAGGTTTGACCATGATAGGAATTTGGAGATGATCCTTACTGTCGGAAGGTTTGATCGCTCAATCTGGAAAGTGGACCTCTCGTTCATGGAAGGAATCGAGAGGAGATTTTGATTATGGTCCTAACTGTAGGAAGGTTTGACCAGAATAGAAATTTGAGACAATCCTAACTGTCGGAAGGTTTGATTGCTCAATCCTGAAAGTGAACCTCTCGTTCATGGAAGGAATCGAGAGGAGATTTTGATCATGGTCCTAACTGTAGGAAGGTTTGACCAGGATAGGAATTTTGAGACAATCCTAACTGTAGGAAGGTTTGATTGCTCAATGTGGAAGTGGACCTCTCGTTCATGGAAGGAATCGAGAGGGGATTTTGACCATGGTCCTAGCGTAGGAAGGTTTGACCGTAATAGGAATTTTGAGACAATCCTAGCGTAGGAAGGTTTGATTGCTCAATGTGGAAGTGGACCTCTCGTTCATGGATTATCCACCCCGACTTTCTTTGCAATAGGTTGCACTCATTTAGAATAGTTTATTCTCATATTCTTATTGGAGTAAGAAGGAAGCGGTTTAACCTCTTGTACTCATCGGAGGATAGGGGCGGTTTATACTCATATACTATGAGATAGAGGAAGCGATTTATACTCGTATACTGTTGGAGTGCAAAGGGCGGTTTATACTCATATACCTATCTGAGTGAGGAAGCAGCTTTATACTGTGATACCGTTGGAGTGCAAAGGAGCGCTTTATACTGTGATACCGTCGGAGTAACGGAGGAGCAGCTTTAACCTCTTATACTCATCGGAGGTTACTGCATTTAGCTTATTTCGCTAAGACGCCGGGCCGATCAAGGCTTGGATGATGGCCTTGAGAGCTAAGCAATCCTTAGTAGGATGGAGGATCCTCTGTGAATGCGCATGTATTTAGGGTCGAAGTCTTGTCAACCTCCTCTTGATTTGTAATCGAGGCAACTTGATTTTGTTGTTATCAAGGAGATATTTGAAGATGATTGGAACTTCTTCGTCTCGAAGAGTATGTCTGTGGAATTCGATTTAGAAGCTTTTGGCGTGGTCGTTGTTGCGACGTTTGACTAACAGCGATCTGAGCATGCTTTCCTCTATTACGAGAGGAAAAATTTATACGAGGGTCGTAGTCATTTTACCTCTTCGGCTTTCTTCCTTACGAGGAAACATTGACTTGTTCTCCTCGTATTTTCGAATCTTTCCATGTAGTTGGTGGGGCGACCCCATGACTTCCAACAGATCAATGGAAAGATTATTGTGGCACGTCCGCAATATGAATTCCTCGATAATTGGATCTTTGCGGTTTATGGCCTTATTGCGGAAGCGGCTTAGCGAAAGTGTCAATTGTCTCCCCATTCTTGTTTTCATCCAAAAGGGTTCCAATCGAGACTTGGTGTCGTCATTGAAGAAGTTCTTTGAGGAACAAGCTTTCCATGTCCTCCCGCAATTAATACTCCGGCCTTGAGTCTTGATACCAATCGAAGCGACCCATGAAGGGTACCAACGAATGACCGAATCATCAAAGGCTCATTTCGAGATCACCCCCAAATGTGATTTGAAGTAAATCAGTGTTGTGTAGGTGACCCTCTCGATCAAATGGCGTGAAGTTGATCAAATTAAATTTTAGCGGGTAAGGAATTGAATCCCACTTCTGATACGGACACGGGATGCAGTCCTTTTGACTTCTGTCACGGACATCAAAGCATTGATTTTATTTTCAAGCTCTTTCATCCTTTAGCCATCATCCTCCCCTTGTTTTGGATTACTTCCAATAGGAAGAATTGGACCATTTCCACCTTGAGCACCAGATGCAGCTTTCTTTGGAGGTTGATCAGCGTAAATGTGTTCATCAATCTCCGAATCGCTGTCTTCAACATTATGGGCGTTATGGTGGGTAGCTCCACCTTGTTATTTGGATTCGGGATGTTGATGGACCCGAGTTGTTACAAGCTATGGGTTCGTAACTCCCTCATCTGTTGCATGGCTAGCTCCATCTCTGTTCTCATTTCGGCCTTAAGCTCTTCTCTTTGCTTGGCTAAGGCTTCTTGTAACATTTGAGCGAGGACATCGGGAGTAATGGTAAAAGCTTCTGCGGGATGATGACCAACACTTGACATTGTGTCATGGAAGCTATCGCCGAATTCTTTGTCGAAGCTTCATCATCGGATGACTCTCCCTCATGCATCCTTCTATAATCGATCGTTAGGCGGCTTCAAATTGTAACGAGACATTCTTTGAAATCGAGATCCAACCTTTCCTCGGGGTGAAGTCGGGATGCATCCGTCGCGGTCCTTTCCTTTGTTCACCATGTTGATAGTCGCCGGAAACTCATCAAATTGGATGGATGATCTCTTTCTTCTTCGGCGTCGTCTTGGCTGTGGATCTTACATTTGGCGGCGAGGGGAAAGCCGTTCGAATCTTGAAGCTCTTTGTGGGTGGCGTTAGACTTCGAAACGGGCACATCGATAACCACGTCTTAATCAATTTTGCACACGAGCAAGAACAATCTATTTCGTCGATCGTCCTCTTTAGTTTCTTCCTTCCGAGGAAACATTCGGCTTGTTCTCCTCGTATTTTCGATCTTTCCATGTAGTTGGTGGACGACTTCATGACTTCCAATGATCAATGGAAAGATTATTGTGGCACGCCCGCAATATGAATTCCTCGATAATTGGATCTTTGCGCTTATGGCCTTATTATGAAACGCTTAACTAAAGTGTCAATTGTCTCCCCATTCTTCGCTTTTCATCCAAAAGGGTTCCAATCGAGACTTCGTGTCGCTATTGAAGAAGTTGCCGAGGAACAAGCTTTCCATGTCCTCCCAAAGAATTAATACTCCCTACTTTGAGTCTTCGATACCAATCGGCGTCTCGCCGGGGTACCAACGAATGACCGAATCATCAAAGGCTCATTTCGAGATCACCCCCAAATGTGATTTGAAGTAAATCGGTGTTGTGTAGGTGACCCTCTCGTCAAATGGCGTGAAGTTGATCAAATTAAATTTTAGCGTAAGGAATTGAATCCCACTTCTGATACGGACACGGGATGCAGTCCTTTTGACTTCTGTCACGGACATCAAAGCATTGATTTTATTTTCAAGCTCTTTCATCCTTTCGCCATCATCCTCCCCTTGTTTTGGATTACTTCCAATAGGAAGAATTGGACCATTTCCATCTTGAGCACCGGATCGGCTTTCTTTGGAGGTTGATCGTAAATGTGTTCATCAATCTCGAATCGTTGTCTTCAACATTATGGGTTATGGTGGGTAGCTCCACCTTGTTGATGGATTCGGGATGTTATTTGGACCGGGTTGTGCAAGCGTATGGGTTCGTAACTCCCTCATCATTGCATGGCTAGCTCCATCTCTGTTCTCATTTGACCTTAAGCTCTTCTCTTTGCTTGGCTAAGGCTTCTTGTAACATTTGAGCGGGACATCGGGAGTAATGGTAAAAGCTTCTACGGGATGATGACCAACACTTGACATTGTGTCATCGGGCTATCGCCGAATTCTTTGTCGAAGCTTCATCATCGGATGACTCTCCCTCATGCATCCTTCTATAATCGATCGTTGGGACTAAATTGTAACGAGACATTCTTTGAAATCGAGATCCAACCTTTCCTCCGAGTGAAGTCGGGATGCATCCGTCGCGGTCCTTTCCTTTGTTCACCATGTTGATAGTCACTTCGGAAACTCATCAAATTGATGGATGATCTCTTTCTTCTTCGACGCCGCCTTGATCGGGCTTCGTGATCTCTCATCGGCATGGAAAGCCGCTCAATATCAAGCTCTTTGTGGGTGAGCGCTCGACCGTAACGTGCACATCCCGATAACCACGCCTTAATCAATTTTGCACACGAGCAAGAACAATCTATTTCGCCGATCGCCCTTTCGTGTTGCTACCCCCACCGATGATATGGTTGTGTGGGTTATTACAAATTGCACTTCCACCCCAAGTGTAACGTTGTCCTTAATTGGAGGACACGCTTCTTTGGGGACGCCGACTCTTTGACTTGAGAGACAACTTCCGCCGCTATTTCGCTATCCGTTGCTTCAGATGAATCACGAGGGTCCGGTCATCTCTCGTGATTTTGCGAGTCACTTGCCTCAACTTATTCTTCTCGGCCAGACTTCGTGGACCTTGTGGGATGCTCAAACGATGCAATTGGAATTCTAGAGACTCGAGATATTTTAGCTTGTTCGGGACTCTTAATTTGGATAATCCAAGCGTTTCTTCAGGTACATTGCCTTTATTTCGGCCGTGGACCAAGACGACTAAACACCGGTTGTCGATTTCCGCACTCAACGGCTGATACCTCACCGAGAAGTGGAAGAAAGGCGGAAAAGCCCATTTTCGCTAAGGCATGGAAGATCGTGATCGCCGCTGGCGCAGGCGCTCGGGCCGTTACCGCTGAGATGCTTTACACTGCCGGTTGCAGGCCGTGATCGCTCACGGGCGCTGAGGCGCTTTACACCGCCTCTACCAATGTTGTTGGCGAGGCGATTCTTGAGCCGATTTTGATGTCGACTTCGGATCCATGCTTGGCGATTTTGAGCCGATTGTCGGGTTGATTTTGACTCTTAGCCTTGCGAACAACAGCGTGCTCGAGCAAAGCGTGCAGCGTTTTGGCAGCGCTCCTTCCTTGTCAATCGGGTCCTTTTGACAAGAATCCATTCTTCCTGGCGTGAGTGCTAACGGGTTGAAGGGCCAGAGTTTGTTGACGCTTTGATCATGTGAGTTCGCCTGATAGTGAACTCCATCCGCTGACTCCGTGGCCTTGTCTAATTGACGAGCCATCTTTTGGCGTCGTCTTTGGCGAGCTCTCTTCGTCATATCGGTTGAGATCTTGTTGAGAGGGAATGCTCCGCAGCAGTTTAACAAAAATCATTGCGCATCACAATGTAACTAACCTCCCTCTTAGGGGATGAGATCCTCCGATGTTTGGGATGAGGAGGACTTTGATGAGGAAGAGGAGATATTCTTGAATTTGGCTTGATCGAAGAAGTAGTCTATTCCATCAACCATGAGGTCGGCCCGATCACGTAGCAGCCGCGACACAACGATCTCGGCTCGAGACCGCTGTAGGTCGTAAAAATTACGAAGACGATCAATATCCGCGAAACACTATCGATGAAGGTTACAAGTCGATTTTCACGATGACAAAGGAGAATCGGCTAATGTTCCAGTACAAGGATTACAAGTTGACAATCTCTGTGAAAAGAGATCACAAGTTTTGATCTCTTCAATTCAAAATGCGGCTCATCCCTCGCTTCAATTCAAAACGCGGAGCACATGGCCCGCGTCAGCCCCAAACGCTGAGCAATACGGCCCTGCCGCCAAGCCCAAAACGCGGAGCACATGGCCCGCTGCTCAATCCCCAAACGCTGAGCACATTACCGCGCCCGCTCGTTTCCAAACGCGGGCGACATGGCCCGTGATTCGGCTTCCAAAACGCCGAGCATATGGCCCGCGCTCAAGCTCAAACGCAGACGCTGAGGCTTGCTCCGTAACGAATCGCGCTTTGACTCATTCAAACATGAGTTGAACGGTTCCTAAACCGCTTTGAGAGATTTAAGGGGTGGTTACACTCAAACTCCCCCATTGAGGAGCAATTCAAGGGGCGGTTACACCCCTTTAATCCCTATAAATGGGGGGTTTTCACAGCCAAATGGAGGGGGTTGAAAGGTTTTTGGCCGGAGAACTAACAAAGGGGAGAGAACCAGTTTCCTCTGCGCAGCTGTGATCGGCGTGACGATCGGACCTTCATCCGTGGTCTGATCGGAGTGAAACTTGGAGGGCGGCCTCAACACTTGTCGTTCCTAATTCTGAACGGTGGAGATTGATTTCTACCGGTTGGATTTGGAGATATCGAGGTTTTACCGAAGCCAATTGCGCAGAGAATGGCTTCTTCCGCGTAGCTGTGATCGGCGTGACGATCGGTCCGTCATCTCTCGCGATTTTGGCGAAGTCACTTGCCTCAACTTATTCTTCTCGGCCGGACTTCGTGGACCCTTGTGGGATGCTCAAGCGAGATGCAATTGGAATTCTAGAGACTGAGATATTTTAGCTTGTTCGGGACTCTTAATTTGGATAATCCAAGCGTTTCTTCAGGTACATTGCCTTTATTTCCTGCCGTGGACCAAGACGACTAAACACCGGTTGTCGATTTCCGACTCAACGGTTGATACCTCGGTAGGAGAAGTGGAAGAAAGGCGGAAAAGCCCATTTTACGCTAAGGCATGGAAGATCGTGATCGCCGCTGGCTTGGCGCGTCGGTTCGCTCACCGGCGCTGAGATGCATATTATTACCGCCATTGCATGGTACCGTGATCGCCACGGGCGCTGAGGCGCTTTACACCGCCTCTACCAATGTTGTTGGCGAGGCGATTCTTGAGCCGATTTTGATGTCGACTTCGGATCCATGCTTGGCGATTTTGAGCCGATTGCCGGGTTGATTTTGACTCTTAGCCTTGCGAACAACGGCGTGCTCGAGCAAAGCGTGCCGCGGCGTTTTGGCAGCGCTCCTTCCTTGTCAATCGGGTCCTTTTGACAAGAATCCATTCTTCCTTGGCGGGGAGTGCTAACGGGTTGAAGGGCCAGAGTTTGTTGACGCTTTGATCATGTGAGTTCGTCGATAGTGAACTCCATCCGCTGACTCCGTGGCCTTGTCTAATTGACGAGCCATCTTTTGGCGTCGTCTTTGGCGAGCTCTCTTCGTCATATCGGTTGAGATCTTGTTGAGAGGAAATGCGCCTGCATGCATAAGCGAACAAAATCATTGCGCATCACAACAACGAACCTCCCTCTTAGGGGATGAGATCCTCCGATGTTTGGGATGAGGAGGACTTTGATGAGGAAGAGGAGAGATATTCAATTTGGCTTGATCGAAGAAGTAGTCTATTCCATCAACCATGAGTCGGCTGATCATTTGCAAAGTGCGACACAACGATCTCGGCTCGAGACCGCTGTAGGTCGTAAAAATTACGAAGACGATCAATATCCGCGAAACACTATCGATGAAGGTTACAAGGCGGCGATTTTCCGCGATGACAAAGGAGAATCGGGTTAATGTTTCCGTAGCAAGGATTACAAGTTGACAATCTCTGTGAAAAGAGATCACAAGTTTTGATCTCTTCAATTCAAAATGCGGGCTCATCCCCGCTGCTTCAATTCAAAACGCGGAGCACATGGCCCGCTGCTCAATCCCCAAACGCTGAGCACATGGCCCGCTGCTCAATCCCCAAACGCTGAGCACATGGCCCGCTGCTCAATCCCCAAACGCTGAGCACATGGCCCGCTGCTCAATCCCCAAACGCTGAGCACATGGCCCGCTGCTCAATCCCCAAACGCTGAGCACATGGCCCGCTCAGCTCAAAACGCAGATTGAGAGCCGTGAACGCTGGTTCGTTGACTCATTCAAACATGAGTTGAACGGTTCCTAAACCGTTTGAGAGATTTAAGGGGGGTGGTTACACCCCACTAAACCCCCATTGAGGAGCAATTCAAGGGGGCGGTTACACCCCTTTAATCCCTATAAATGGGGGGTTTTCACAGCCAAATGGAGGGGGGTTGAAAGGTTTTTGGCCGGAGAACTAACAAAGGGGAGAGAACCAGTTTCCTCTGCGCAGCTGTGATCGGCGTGACGATCGGACCTTCATCCGTGGTCTGATCGGAGTGAAACTTGGAGGGCGGCCTCAACACTTGTCGTTCCTAATTCTGAACGGTGGAGATTGATTTCTACCGGTTGGATTTGGAGATATCGAGGTTTTACCGAAGCCAATTGCGCAGAGAATGGCTTCTTCCGCGTAGCTGTGATCGGCGTGACGATCGGACCTTCATCCGTGGTCTGATCGGAGTGAAACTTGGAGGGAAGCCTCAACACTCATTGTTCCTAATTCTGAACGGTGGAGATTGATTTCTACCGGTTGGATTTAGAGATATTGAGGTTTTACCGAAGACCTCCTTTGCTGGAATCAACTCTCCTAGAGAGTTCAACTCGATTAGAGTTTTCAAACTTGCACGACAAGTTCTTCTCCGCCATTCTTGGCTAAAAGGATTACTAATCCTTTTCTAAAATCAACTCTATTAAAGAGTTCTTAACTCGCCGAGTTCTAAACTTGCTCTTGCGAAGTTATTTTTCAACATCGTCCCACGAGTCAAGGCGGTCGGATCGTCAGCGGGATACAAGATTCAAGCTCCCACCGCTACCGTGAAGAACCCAGATTAAATAAAGGGAAGGGTCTCCTGATCATTCCTCTTTGTAAATCGGCAACCGATCGAGGAATTTGTAATTTCTTTTTATCTAAGTCGGTTAGAGAGATTGCATTCGAGAGTTGTATTTATTCTTTCTTTAAAATCAATTGAAGGATAATCTTTATTTTACAGCCTTTCAAATTTCCTCGCTAACAAAAGATGGCGACTACCGGGGACAACTTCTTTCACCGATAAAGAGGTGGTGGCGCAATCGGCGTCAAGCTCATTGGGACGGCTGTTGAAACTCGTAGTAGAGTTCGATCAAGCCAAGTTCGAGGAGGCACTCTTCTCCGGATCCCTTAGCCCCAAGGCTATCGCCAAGATCCACAAAGCCTCTAAGGAGACCAAAGTCCCTTCGGTTGCCATGGCTAACCTGATCGATAAAGATCGTGATGTCACCAAAAGCCTCTGGGTCAAGGAGGCGCTGCCTAACATAGCCAGATCAGCTAATCCACCAACCACCTTCCCTCGAGTTAGCAAAACGCATCCCGAAGCTTCAAGGTTTTTTACGAACGAAAGCCTCGCTTATGTGCCTGAACATCAGAAGCAACTAAATTAACGCGAATTGATTTCTACCGGTTGGATTTAGAGATATTGAGGTTTTACCGAAGACCTCCTTTTGGAATCAACTCTCCTAGAGAGTTCAACTCGATTAGAGTTTTCAAACTTGCACGACAAGTTCTTCTCCGCCATTCTTGGCTAAAAGGATTACTAACTTTTCTAAAATCAACTCTATTAAAGAGTTCTTAACTCGCAGAAGTTCTAAACTTGCTCTTGCGAAGTTATTTTTCAACATCGCCCCACGAAGTCAAGACGGCCGGATCGCCAACGGATACAAGATTCAAGCTCCCACCGCTACCGTGAAGAACCCAGATTAAATAAAGGGAAGGGTCTCCGCTGATCATTCCTCTTTGTAAATCGGCAACCGATCGAGGAATTTGTAATTTCTTTTTATCTAAGTCGCTAGAGAGAGAGCATTCGAGAGTTGTATTTATTCTTTCTTTAAAATCAATTGAAGGATAATCTTTATTTTACAAATTTTCAAATTTCCTCAACAAAAGATGGCGACCACGGGGACAACTTCTTTCACCGATAAAGAGGTGGTGGCTAACCGACGCCAAGCTCATTGGGACGATCTGAAACTCGACCGTGAGAGTTCGACCAAGCCGTTCGAGGAGGCACTCTTCTCCTGGATCCCTTAGCCCCTAGGCTATGCTAAGATCCACAAACTCTTCTTGCCATGGCTAACCTGATCGCGAAGAGATCGTGGATGTCACCGAAAAGCCTCAAATCGCAAAAGGAGTGCCGCCGAAGAACACAAAGGTGATCTTAATCGACCAACCAACGCCAACTTCGCTAGAGCCAAAACGCGATCCTCGAAGCCAGGCTTTTACGTAACGCAAGCCTCGCTTATGTGCTCAAACAGCCGCAGGCTGTGCAGAACGAAATGGCGCTGCTTACGGGCCAAAACGGTCACAACCCCGCTCAATTACTCAAACGCCAACCTCGTCAAACAGTTGCACGCATCCTCGCGTCCCACTATGAAACGCAGTCACAACCCTCGCGTCAGTGCTCAAATGCTAACCTCGTGATTACCGGGTTACGCATCCTCGCGCCCTCATATAAAACGCGGTCACAACCCCGCTCAATTTTTCAAACGCCGAACCTCGCGTCGGCAGGGTTGCCGACTCACTTCTATCCCAAACGCGAAGTCTCAACCCCGCCCAAGATTCAAACGTGAACGTAGCGCTCACAATCTAAAACGCTGGTCCGAACTTCGCTCAAATGCTCAAAAGCCATCTTCGCTCCAAGTGCCAAATCATCTGCGATATCGACGCCGCCACATGCCAGCCGTTTGTTTGACCAATTGACAAATATCATTTGGTCCGCCGAACGACGACACTCTCATAGGAAGGAGACTTCGAGGTCGAATACCTGGAGTCACTTCTAACATGATCGAGTAGACAGTCAATCTCTAGCTCCGAGCCGTAGCAAATCGGTCCCTATTGAAAGAGGCTTTGAATGACTCACGGAGTTTACCACATACCGACTCTAACAAATATCCCCATCAACTATCAAAAGTTGGCTAAAGAAATTGAGTCCGATGATGAGCATTCACCATCGCAATCTCAATCCTCTAGTTCTTTGTGGAGCATGAGCCGCTCATTACACTCTGAGAATGAAGATTTCAAGAAGAGGCTCAAGAGTATCAGGCTACAAGAAGCCCCGCGATCACAACAAGAGTCCATCGATCAACTTCGAGAAATGGTAGCCCAACTTGTTGCGATAGGCTCAAGGTCACATGGCTAGCTCAACACCTCACCGAATCATCACGAGGAGGAGTCAATCCCCAAAATGGAAGGAAAATGAATGAAGCTCCGATCAAGAAGCCCATCACGTAGAATCCTCCTCAAGAAGGGAAAGAGGCCTAAAATGAGCAAAGTCCTCAATCTAAAATACTAGAACCGAAGCCCGCCAATACCATGGCTAATAAAAGTAGCTCCAAGGTAAGTTGTCGACCGTATCCCGCAATGGGATACCGGCCTTATCCTCCAAAATTTAAAATCCGACGCTACAAGTTTTCAACGCACGGGATCACCAACCAACACATCTACCATTTTAAGTCACAGATCGAATGGGATGTCAAACGAGGCCATAACAACTCATTTGTTTATCGCACCCTCAAGAGGGTTGCCTTTGAATGGTTCATGAAACCGCTCGCAGGATGTATCCCCAAATGGGCGATTTAGAGAGACTCTTCCCCACGATTTTGAAGATGACACGAGATCATCGGCCACTTTCCTTGCCATTAAGCAAAAGGAGGGAGAGCCTATCAAAGTCTTCGCCGAACGGTTCAAGCATGGCTCTTCGATGCTCGCAGTGTATGACACAGTCATTGACACACCTATCTAAGACAATTTACAAACCAATCTCCTAGCTCGAATGGGGTTGCAAAATGTCGCTCCTCGAAACAACTAGTCTCCTGTATGCAACAGTCAAGCAATTATTGCTAGGATTGAAGTCAAGACCCTTTAAATCGCGAGGTCAAGACTCTGCTAGTATCAACCTAGAGTAATTACAGATCGAGTTGATTATTTATTATTTTCCAGTAGAATAATGAATTCCAACTATTGTCAAGTTAACAAAACACTTTTGACAATGTAAGCACTTCAACATGCAAAGATCATCACCAAAATCAACTTATCAATCCTCCCCAATAGGATGATAAGTCTACAAAGTTGCTCAAATGCTAACCGTGATTCACCAGTTGCACGCGATCCGCGTCCTCACTATAAACGCGTCACAACCCCGCTCAATTTTTCAAACGCTAACCTCGCTCGGTTGCCACCCTCACGCCCTTTATCCCGAACGGCGAAGTCTCAACCCCCGCCCAAGATTCAAACGCGGAACGTGAAGGCCACATCTAAAACGCTGGTCCAACCTCGCTCAAATGCTCAAAAGCGCATCTTCGCTCCGTGCCAAATCATCTGCGATATCGACGCCGCCACATATGCCAGCCCGTCGGTTTTGACCACAAATATCATTTGGTCCAACGAACCACGACACTCATAGGAAGGAGACTTCAGAGGTCGAATACCTTGGAGTCACTTCTAACATGATCGAGTAGACAGATTGTCAATCTCTAGTCCGATGAGCCAAGCAAATCGTCCCCGGCTTGAAAGAGGCTTTGAATGACTACGGAGTTTAATGACATACTGACTCAACAGGGTCATATCCCCATCAACTATCAAAAGTTGGCTAAAGAAATTGAGTCCGATGATGAGCATTCGACCATCGCGTAATCTCAATCCTCTAGTTCTTTGTGGAGCATGTGAGCTCTGTCTACACGACTCGGAGAATGCTGAAGATTTCAAGAAGAGGCTCAAGAGTATCAGGGCTATGATACAAGAAGCCCTCGCATCACAACAAGAGTCCATCGATCAACTTCGAGAAATGGTAGCCCAACTTGTTGCGATAGGCTCAAGGTCACATGGCTAGCTCAACACCTCACCCGAATCATCACCTGAGGAGGAGTCAATCCCCAAAATGGAAGGAAAATGAATGAAGCTCCATCAAGAAGCCCATCACGTAGAATCCTCCTCCAAGAAGGGAAAGAGGCCAAAATGAGCAAAGTCCTCAATCGGTAAAATATTAGAACCGAAGCCCGCCAATACCATGGCTAATAAAAGTAGCTCCAAGGTCGTTAGTCGACCGTATCCCTAATGGGATACTCTGCCTCTTATCCTCCAAAATTTAAAATCCCGACGCTACAAGTTTTCAACGCACGGGATCACCAACCAACACATCTACCATTTTAAGTCACGATCGAATGGGATGTCAAACGAGGCCATAACAACTCATTTGTTTATTGGCACCCTCAAGAGGGTTGCCTTTGAATGGTTCATGAAACCGCCTCAGATGTATCCAAATGGGCGATTTAGAGAGACTCTCCCTGTCACGATTCTTTGAAGATGACACGGAGATCACCGTCACTTCTCTCCTGCCATTAAGCAAAAGGAGGGAGAGCCTATCAAAGTCTTCGTCGAACGGCCAAGCATGGCTCTTCGATGCTCGGCTGTGTATGACACAATGCTCGATTGACACCTATCTAAGACAATTTACAAACCAATCTCCTAGCTCGAATGGGGTTGCAAAATGTCGCTCCTCGAAACAACTAGTCTCCTGTATGCACAGTGTCAGCAATTATTGCTAGGATTGAAGTCAAGACCCTTTTAAATCGCGAGGTCAAGACTCGCTAGTATCAACCTAGAGTAATTACGATCGAGTTGATTATTTATTATTTTCCGAGTAGAATAATGAATTCCAACTATTGTCAAGTTAACAAAACACTTTTGACAATGTAAGCACTTCAACATGCAGCATCATCACCAAAATCAACTTATCAATCCTCCCCAATAGGATGATAAGTCTACAAAGTTGCTCAAATCGTAACACAATCCCGTCAGGTTAACAATGCACCTCTGACAACCAACTTATCAATCCTCCTTAACAGGATGATAGGTCCTCAAAATTGCTCCGATCGCAACATACCCTTGTCACGTTAACCTCACACCTCTGACAATCAACTTATCGACTCTCTTCAATAGAGCGATGAGTCCTCAAAATTGCTCCGATCGCAACATACCCTTGTCACGTTAACCTCACACCTCGACAATCAACTTATCGACTCTCTTCAATAGGCGATGAGTCCTCAAAATTGCTCCGTCGCAACATACCCTTGTCACGTTAACCTCACACCTCGACAATCAACTTATCGACTCTCTTCAATAGGCGATGAGTCCTCAAAATCGCCCGATCGCAATATACCCTTGTCCGTTAACCTCACACCTTCGACAATCAACTTATCGACTCTCTTCAATAGAGCGATAAGTCCTCAAAGTTTTAATCTAAATGGCACCACGCTATCTTATCAACCCTCCCCAACAGATAAGTTCCTCGAGTTGTTCAAATCACAACTAAATCCCAAGCCTAAGTAGGATAAGCCTTCGCGTAACACATGTTGCCTGCTAGTTCTTAATCGTAAAAGAACAAAAGCCCACATATTCAAAGTTGTAGGTGTTGTTATTAATAACACTCACAATCCACACCTTACACGCAGGGGAATTTTATCCCTAATCCTAAGTAGGGGTAAGTCAACGCCAACACGCTGTCGGTTTAGTCTTTTACCGATCAAAGAAGACACCGCATTCAACTGGGAATTTTATCTCAAACCTAAGAGATAAGCCCGCATCTAATACATGCGGTAGGGTAGTCTATTCCGTGAGAAAGACGGCTTCACGATTCAACATCGTAGCATTAAGTCTAAAAGAGTTTTATTCTTTTAGCACAACGCCACATGCGTAACGGATTTAAATAATCAGATGCTAGCCCGATTCAAACGGTGAATCTAGAAGGCTCATCAAGTCCGTTAATGGTCGGGGTTGGCCAATAACCCTAAATTCAACGCCTAACACGCTTTCTGCTAGTCTCTTGCCCTTAAAGACAACAAAGCCTACGATTCAAAATCGTAGCATTGCTTAAAAGAGTTTTATTCTTTTAGCACAACGCCACATGCGTAACGGATTTAAATAATCAGATGCTAGCCCGATTCAAACGGTAATCCAGAAAGGCTCATCAAGTCCGTTGATGGCTGGGGGTTGGCCAATAACCCTAAAGTCAACGCCTAACACGCGTTGCCGGTTAGTCTCTTGCCCGTAAAAGACGACAAAGTCTATGTATTCAATATCGTAGCATAACGTCACATGCGAGGCAAACTCCTCTAACATCAACTTATCGACACTCTTCAATAAGAGCGATAAGTCCTCAAAGTTGTTCAAATCATAACTAAATAACGACAAACAACTTATCAATCCTCATCAATAGGATGATAAGTCCTCAAATTTGCTTAAATCTCAATCAACTTATCAATCGTCCTCAACAGGATGATAGGTCCTCAAAGTTGCTCCAATCGCAACGTATCTTCATCAAGTCAACACTATACCTTTGATGATATAATCAACTTATCAATCCTCCCCAGCAGATAAGTGTCTTAAAATTGTTCAAATCGCAACTAAACCCCGTCAATCAACTCATCATTCCTTTCCAATAGAATGATAGATCCACAAAGTTGTTCAAATTGCAACACAATCCTATCAAAATCTGTACACGTCCTCAGCAGAGCTTGATAACCAGCTTATCAATCCTCCTCAATAGGATGATAAGTCTACAAAGTTGCTCACATCGTAACACAATCCCGTCATGTTAACCTCACACCTCTGACAGTCAACTTATCAATCCTCCTCAATAGGATGATAAGCCCCAAGCTTTGTTCACATTGCAAGCCTAAAGCCTTGTTCACAACACAAGCCTAAAGCCTTGTTCACACCGCAAGCCCCAAAGCCTTGTTCACAACACAAGCCCAAAGTCTTGTTAACACCACAAGCCCAAAGCCTTGTTCAAACTACAAGCCCAAAAACCTTGTTCACACCACAAGCCCGAAGCCTTGTTCAAACCACAAGCCCAAAGCCTTGTTAACACCACAAGCCCAAAGCCTTGTTCAAACTACAAGCCCAAAGCCTTGCTCACACCACAAACCATGTAAGCCTTGTTCACATCGTAGGCCTTAGACCTTGTTCAAATCACAGGTTTCATATTTTGTCCCCCGACAAAACCTAAACTTATCGACTCTCATCAATAGAGCGATAGGTCCTCAAAATCTTGTTCAAATCACAAATACCCAACTCTATCAAGTTAACTCCACACCTCTGATAAAATCACCTTATCGATTCTCTTCAATAGAGCGATAAGTCCTCAAAAATCATCATCAAGTTAAAAATTTCACCTCTGATGATAAAACCAATTTATCAACTCTTCACAATAGAGTGATAAGTCCCCAAAAGCTTGTTCAAACAACAAGCATGAAAGGCATGCCAAGTTAACACTATACTTTTGGCACCTTAAAGAAAAGTCTGAAAGACTTAGTTGGAAACATGGGGTTCATCCCCGCATTTTACTCATGAAACGCGAAGGACCACCCACGCGTTTCAACACTGCTGAGAGTGTCAGCGCCCGCATTTTAAACAAAGAACGCGATGGCCATTCAGGTGTTTCAACCTCAAATCGCGAGGATCGGTCTCCGCGTAGCAAAGTTCAAGACGCTATGGTCACTCCCGCATTTCAAAAGGCAAAAACGGAGTTCATCCATGCAAGACGAATGACTAACGTGGGCAAAAGCAGGACACAACTTCTTTGAAGACGTATGAGGAGCAATACCTTCTCGTGATCAAACAAAGAAGATATCCAGTATTCAAAGCTCGCCCTACCAACCGCGAACTTTCAAAACATTGAGGGGGTTCAGAGGTCAGAAAAATTATCAAGATACCAATATCCGCAAACACTATCGATGAAGGTTACAAGCCGACGATTTTCACGATGACAAAGGAGAATCGAAGCTAATGTCTCCGAGTACAAGGATTACAAGTTGACAATCCTTGTGAAAAGAGATCACAAGTTTTGATCTCTTCAATTCAAAATGCGGGCTCATCCCCGCTTCAATTCAAAAACGCGGAGCACATGGCCCGCTCAATCCCCAAACGCTGAGCACATGGCCCGCTCAATCCCCAAACGCTGAGCACATGGCCCGCTCAATCCCCAAACGCTGAGCACATGGCCCGCTCAATCCCCAAACGCTGAGCACATGGCCCGCTCAATCCCCAAACGCTGAGCACATGGCCCGCTCAAGCTCAAACGCAGACGCCAGGCTTGCTCCGTAACGCCGCGAACTGCTTGACTCATTCAAACATGAGTTGAACGGTTCCTAAACCGTTTGAGAGATTTAAGGGGTGGTTACACCCCACTAAACCCCATTGAGGAGCAATTCAAGGCGGTTACACCCTTTAATCCCTATAAATGGGGGTTTTCACAACCAAATGGAGGGTTGAAAGGTTTTGGCCGGAGAACTAACAAAGGGAGAGAACCAGTTTCCTGCGCAGCTGTGATCGGCGTGACGATCGGACCTTCATCCGTGGTCTGATCGAGTGAAACTTGGAGGGCGGCCTCAACACTTGTCGTTCCTAATTCTGAACGGTGGAGATTGATTTCTACCGGTTGGATTTGGAGATATCGAGGTTTTACCGAAGCCAATTGCGCAGAGAATGGCTTCTTCCGCGTAGCTGTGATCGGCGTGACGATCGGACCTTCATCCGTGGTCTGATCGGGTGAAACTTGGAGGAAGCCTCAACACTCATTGTTCCTAATTCTGAACGGTGGAGATTGATTTCTACCGGTTGGATTTAGAGATATTGAGGTTTTACCGAAGACCTCCTTTGCTGGAATCAACTCTCCTAGAGAGTTCAACTCGATTAGAGTTTTCAAACTTGCACGACAAGTTCTTCTCCGCCATTCTTGGCTAAAAGGATTACTAATCCTTTTCTAAAATCAACTCTATTAAAGAGTTCTTAACTCGGCCAGAGTTCTAAACTTGCTCTTATGAAGTTATTTTTCAACCTCGCCCCACGAGTCAAGACGGTCGGATCGCCAACGGATACAAGATTCAAGCTCCCACCGCTACCGCGGAAGAACCCAGATTAAATAAAGGGAAGGGTCTCCGTTGATCATTCCCTCTTTTGTAAATCGGGCAACCGATCGAGGAATTTGTAATTTCTTTTTATCTAAGTCAGTTAGAGAGAGAGATTGCATTCGAGAGTTGTATTTATTCTTTCTTTAAAATCAATTGGAAGGGATAATCTTTATTTCTGACTTTCAAATTTCCTCATGAACAACCGTTGGCTCCCACCGTGGTCGCCATCGTGTTTGGGTCAAAGTTGTTTCCATTTGTAAAACTTGAGAAAATTACACTTTTAGGTTCCTCGACAGTCGGCCCTAGAATCGATGAGAGGAAGAGTAAATATCCCACTTTGTTGAGATATTTGCTTCAGATTCTTGTTTCCTGTGAGACGGGAATTTATTATTGTGATCTAGCTCTCTTGTTGTGGCCATTGTTCAGCAGAGGGTCACAAATTTTCCTCCAAGCAAGACAACATTTTTTCCCCTTCTCTTTTAGTTATGGATTAGTATCTAACCACATGCTCAGACTCATCTTTTCTTAACTAACAAGTATGTAAGCAAACTTGTAAGAGCATGCAAGCTGACAATAGCTTTGTCTTTGGACACTTCCTACAAGCACAAAACCAGAAATAAAATTTGATTGATGTGATAAAGTTAGCTGTTTGTTAGCGTAATATGCTAAAGAAAAAGCTGTTGTAGTCTCATTTTCCAGCTATCTCATGTCAGATCCTAAACCAATAACTATATGAACGCATACATATATAATATAATGGGTTATTTAGATATTAGCCAATAAATATTTAGATACTAGCCAATAGTTCCATATTTGATCTTTGAAATTGGTCATAAGTTTCCCCGAATCCTAAGCTAAAGGGGTCTTATAAATTGGTGTTGGGATGCGGTAACGACAGACGCCAAGCCGATATCACCTAAGAGAAGATTCGATTTATATTCCCGCCTCAATGAAGAAAACAAGAATAGAAAGTAAAATATCCCAACAAAGTGAGATATCTACTCTTCCTCTCAACAAGCATTAGGATCAATCAAGGAACCTACAAACAATAGCCAATACATAGCAAAATAGTAAAGACACGAGATTTACGTGGTTAAAAATGGCTACGCCCACGGAGGGGTGAGGGAGATTTGACTATAAAGAACACCGATTTAACTTGTACAATCCACAAGCTCGTCCCAAAGAAAAAGCTTCGATTTTTATTCAAGAGAAATTGACCTCTATTGTAGAATCTCTCCAAACTCTCTCTTTTCTCTCTACCAAAAACCCTAGCTTTTTCTCACAAAACTCCACTAAAAACCCTAGGTTTTGTTTACCTATTTATAGGAAAGAATAAAAACTTTCCCTTTTATTAATTGTTTTTCCTTTTTTGTTTTCGCTTTTCGCTCACAAGACAGAACGAACCCGGTCTGTCAAAGGGAAGACACGAATTTGAGCGCCGGCCACGGGTGGACCCACCCACGTGAGTTCACAATTCTCCACCTCGCACATCATTTAATAAACCTCAAATTTTGATCGAGCACGAAGAACACCGCTAACATTACTAGAGAGATTCCATCACCAAACCAGCCAATCCAACAGCACCATTATACCATGGTTGTTCACGCATTCATCTAACCGATCAAGCTAATCGTAGTTCTCGAATTGTTCTCCATATAGTCTCCACCTCACCCCATCACCGCCCGAAGGGCCATGCCTTCAAGCGCATCAACACGGTTGATATGAAGCAAGTCCAAGTAATGCTTAAACTTGCTACCGTGACCACCTTAGTTAACATGTTCATGGATTCTCATTCGTGTGTACCTTCATGAGAGAAATATCGCCTTCCTCTATGACATCTCGCATGAAATGATACCGACATCGATATGCATGGTATGAGCATGATGAACTTGATTCTTCGCCAAGTGAATTGCACTCGATCAGCCGGACCACAAGTTCACGTTCTCCGCTTCAATCCCCAAATTATCTAGAAGACCCCACAACCACAATGCTTCATTCACGGCTATGCATGTACCAACGAATAGAAAGTGCCATCAGAATCAGAATATCGACCAACTAACCGAGCCTCATATATCCCAATACACCAGAGTCGATCACGTCTTTCTAGATCGCCGATAATCGAGTCCACAAACCCATCAATCTGACATGTTTCTCCACTAAAATACTGACCAGATCAACGGTACCCTTTAAGTACTCAGACCCACTTCATCGCTTCCTGCCGCCTTTCCGGATTCTCCATGAATCTATGACCATATCCGGCTGTACACACCATTGGTACATTAAGCCGCCAACTGCACTAGCATAGGGAACACGCCCATGTGCGCTTTCACGAGTGAGATTGTTTACCGTAGCCCAAAGTGTGGAGCCAATGGAGTCACCACCGACTTAGCACTTTGCATCCTCAACCTCATGACACTTCTATGTAGCCCTTCGACTCAAGAATCACGGTTCACCGCCTCATCTAATCTCCATACCCAGATTTTCCCATGTCCTTCATCTCAACTCTTCACCAAGTTAAAATTTACCATTTGTAAAACTTGAGAAAATTACACTTTTGGTTCTCGCTACAAAGAAATTAAATAACTTTCACAAACTCGAACAAAAGACGCTACAAGTGTAGATCTCTTGTTTTCGGGACTTTGCCTCTGTCGGGACGCCAATCCGTGGACCACCGAGCAGCGATCGTCGAATCGGCGGGGTTTAGTTGATGCTTCGAAAGGAAACAAGAATAGAAAGTAAAATATCCCAACAAAGTGAGATATCTACTCTTCTCAAGAATAAGTCAAGGCTTAAACTCGAGGAATCTCCGTGTGGATCGTGTTCTTGAACTCCAGGAAGCTTGGATCTCGATTGCCCTTTCGATAGCCGACCTCCCGCCCAAGTGGACGAGGAGGGTATTTATAGTCTTTGGGAAACGGCCTTTTCGTAAAACATAAGTGTCATAAGTGCGTGAAATTTAGAAGCTGGCAGCTTTGAGCCGCCGCCATGCCGCCGCCGCCACGGCGAGGCATACCGGGCGCGAGGCAGATAGGTCATTTCGCTGATCGGCGAGGCAAGGTCGCCCCTCCACTGCCGTAGAACGGTTTTCCTTTTTAGGCACGATTAAATGCCCTAGAATCACGCCTAGTGGGCGTATCTTCAGCGTGTAACCGCCCATTGAAGTAGATGAACGTCTCTTTACGTTGATAAAGTCAATTGGGCCCCACCAGCATTGATTTAGACCCTTCAAGAGCTCGTTTCAAGTATTCTGGGTGTCTCGCCTTTGGCGAGGCACAAGTAAGTGTCTCGCTAGTTGCGAGACACATCAAAGTGTCTCGCTAGTTGCGAGACACATCAAAGTGTCTCGCTAGTTGCGAGACACATCAAAGTGTCTCGCTAGTTGCGAGACACATCAAAGTGTCTCGCTAGTTGCGAGACACATCAAAGTGTCTCGCTAGTGGCGAGGCACACATAAGTGTCTCACCGAAGCGAGACACAATCTTCCAATGTTGGGCTTCTTGATATTTCGACGACGTTGTCCTTCGATCTTCTCATGATTTAGCCATATTTGAGGTTCTTCAGCAATTTTTGATGCCTACAATAGTTACCTCCACGAACCTTCCGAATGTAAACGCAACAATCATAGTCGCGTCGGGAAAATCCATGCTTCAAAGATGAAGGAGTCAAATCGCTTGTACCAGCGTCGGAGATTGCTTCAATCCATCTGATGACTTCTTCAAGCGACACACATGATGCTCCTTGTCCTCAACCTTGTAGCCCTCAGGTTGATCCATGTAGATCTCTTCATCCAAGTCTCCGTACAAGAAGGCCGTTTTAACATCGAGTTATTCCAGCTCAAGATCACCATGAGCAATAATACTCAATAACACCCGAATAGAAGTGTGTTTCACTACCAAAGAAAAGATCTCATTGTAATCCGCACCCTCTTTCTGTGCAAAACCCTTAGCCACTAGCCTCGCCTTGTATCTTGTACCACCGAGCTCTGAAAGATCTTCTTTTCTTTTATACACCCACTTACAACCAATAGCTTTTATTTCTACGGGCAATGGGACCACCTCCCATGTTTGGTTCTTCCGAAGAGATTTCATCTCTTCCTCCATCGCAGCCAACCAACTCTCACTATCCTTGTCCCGAGTAGCTTCCTTGAAGGAGACCGGCTCGTCCTCCTCCACCAGAGTCGTATTCAACCAAATTAACACGCCCATAGTGCTTGGGGTTGATCGGTCCCGGCTTTTGTACTGCTTGTATGCCGCCTTGGCCTAGTGGAAGCCAAACTATCCTCGAGCTGTTGTTGTTGTAGTGCACGTGTATTCTCCTGCCGAACCTCCTCCTGCTCAAGCTCATCATCTACCTGACTTCTCACTTGAACACGACTAGAACCTGGTTGGTCTTTAGGTTCTATTTCAATAACCTGAGACTTAGAAGTCTCATCAGTCCTAACACCATCATCCTTGGGCGCTCTAGCAATTATGGATTTCTCATCAAAAGTAACATCCCTGCTAATTACGAACTTCGAATCTTCCGTACACCAAAGGCGATAGCCTTTTACGCTCTTCGCATATCCCAAGAATATTATCTTCTTGGTCCTCGCGTCAAGCTTTTCCTTGTTGACGTGATAGTAGGCGGTACATCCGAAAATTCTGAGCCTATCATAATCTGTATGCTCCCCTGACCACACCCTATAGGGTGTATCACCATCTAATATCGAATGTGGTGAACGGTTCACAATGTAACAAGCTGTAGCCACCGCTTCTGCCCACCATTCGTTGCCCATTCCAGCGTATGATCGCATACTCATTGCTTTCTCCCGCAATGTTCGGTTCAGTCTCTCTGCGACCCCATTCTGCTGTGGTGTTGACCTGACTGTCCAGTATCGAATAATTCCCTCCTGATCACAAAACTCCTTGAAAGCACAATCTGTATACTCTGTACCGTTATCAGATCTCAGTGTCTTCAATTTCTTTCTCGTCCTGTTCTCAACCATTGCTCTCCACTTCTTGAATATCTCGAACACCTCATTCTTATGCTTCAGAAAGTAAATCCAAGCATATCTCGAATAGTCATCTATGAACGACATAATATCTGAACCACCCTTAGAAGTGGTCTCGAGCCGACCCCAAACATCCGTGCACATAATCTAGTATCCCTCGCTCTTAGACTTGCTTCTCGGCTGAACCGTGTGACTTTCCATACACACAATCCTCGTAAAAATCTATGCTAGGTTCCTTCAGATTCTTCAGTAGACCCTTTTTACCAAGCAGAACTAGACCCTTCTCTGACATATTGCCAAGCCGCCTATGTCATAACAGTGTGTGCTCACATGGATCTCCACCACTTCCTTCAGTTCCAACCGCGATCCCTCCACCGTGCACTCGAGAGAGTATATAAATTACCGTGACGAACACCCTTCATCACTATAAGGGAACCCCGAACAACCTTCTTCACTCTGTTCTCCGTAACAATTCTGCAACCGCCGGAGTCCAATGCACCGACTGAGATAAGATTCTTCCGCAAGTCGGGAACAAGCCTCACATCCGTCAAGGTTCGAATCACTCCATCATGCATCTTGATTTTGATATTACCTAGCCCCACCGTTTTACAAGCATGGTTGTTCCCCATCAATACGGTTCCACCATCAATGTCTCTGTAGGTAGTAAACCACTTTCTATTTGGACACATGTGGTAAGAGCAACCAGAATTAAGTATTCACTTTTCGGAGATATCCTCGCCACCCGTGACGATACAGCACTCCTTATCGCTCCCTTCCTCTGAAACGTAGCTCGCCTCTTCCTTGCCCTCTTTTCTCTCAGTCTTGTTATTGTTATTTTTCTTTCCACCTATTCTATTATTTGGACAGTCGACCTTGAAATGCCCAACTTCACCACATTTGAAACACGATTTTCCCGCAAGAGATCTCGATTTAGATCTAGACTTTCTTCCTTTGCCTTTTCCTCGCTCATTGCTCCTTCCTCTAGCAAACAATCCCTGCGCTTGTTCTTTGTTACCACCAGTAGTCATGTCACTGGTTGCAATCTTCCGAAGGTCATCCGCTAGAAGCGCCGTTCTAGTCTCATCCATCTTTAATTTGTCTCCTACAAGCATCAGTATTTGCACCAGGTTCTCATAAGACTTGGCTGACAGTAGTAGAAGCGCCTGATCCTTATCTACAACTTTCACATCTATGTCTTTCAAGTCTGATATGATCCTATCAAACTTGTTGATGTATTCCCGGATTGATGAGCCCTCCTCCATTTTGCAAGTATACAATTTGAATTTTAAATAGATCCGGTTCGTTAGACTCTTCTTCATGAAGGTATTTTCTAACTTCGACCACATGCCCGCAGCCGTTTCCTCTCCATCTACCAAGAAAGCTACATCCCTTTCAAGGCAAATAATAATCGACACCCGTGCTTTCAGATCCAGCTCCTTCCAATCCTCATCAGACATATCATTGTGCTTCTTCTCTTTTCCAGCCAAAGCCTTGTGTAATTTTTGCGAAATCAGTGAGTTTTTCATCTGCATCCTCCAATAGGAAAAATCATTCTTCCCATTGAACTTTTCAATCTTGAATTTTTTCACTTTGACCGATTTACTGGTAGACGTCATTCTCCGTTTGTATTAATAAATCCGCTTCTCTTAGAAATTACCGAGCACCACCTCAAATCAGAAGTTACACCACTTCCAATCTGAATAACAGCTCTGATACCAATTGTTGGGATGCGAGGTCACGCCCGCACGCCGCGGAAGCGATATCACCTGAGAGAAGGCTCTGATTTATATTCCCGTCTCACGAAGGAAATAAGAATAGAAAGTAAAATATCCCAACAAAGTGAGATATCTACGCTTCCTCTCAACAGTACTAGGACTGAATCAAGGGAACCTACAAACAATAGCCAATACACAGCAAAACAGTAAAGACACGAGATTTACGTGGTTCGACAAAGTTACCTACGTCCACGGTAGGGGGTGAGGGGAGATTTGACTATAAAGAACACCGACGACTTGTACAATCCACAAGCTCGTCCCAAAGAAAAAAAATTTTAATTTTTACCCAAGAGAAATTGACCTCTCTCTTGTAGAATCTCTCCAAGCTCTCTCTAGCCGCCGCCAAAAAACCCTAGCTTTTTCTCCCACAAAAACTCCACTCAAAAAAACCCTAGGTTTTGTTACCTATTTATAGGGAAAGAATAAAAAAACTTTCCCTTTTTATTAATTGTTTTTCCTTTTTTTTTGTTTCTGTTTTTCGTTCGCGCACAGGAACGAACCCGGTTCGGTCGCGCAAGGGAGCACGAATTTGTGCTCGTGGCCACGTGGGTGGACCCACCCACGTGAGTTCACAATTGGTCTCTCAATTGCCAAAATATCCCTCAGTTTATGTCCGGCCCCCACCCCCTCGGCCTCTGCTTTCACAAAAACATAAACTGAGAAGTATTTTGATAATTAAGGGACCAAATTGCCAGATTCCTTATGATTTGAGGGGCGTACTAGTAATAATAAATATTTAAGGGACTACTACTATGAAATTATGAAAGATTGAGAGACCAATATAAATTATCAAATTGATTATTTGAGGGACTAATACGAAAATAACCCTAGAACAATACATACTACCCAGAAAAAAAGCTATTTGCTCAACGAGAACACAGAAAAAAGCTACACGCTCAAGGGTCCTCTACAGACTACCCACCCCACAATCCAATAGGTCCTCTGCTTTAAAAAGGCAAAGCTTTTTACTCACAAGTGTGTGTGGTACTGCAAAAGGCCAACCCCATCCAACTCAAGCTTAAATTATGGATTCTTTGACAAACATTAGTCCCTTCCATATACAAGACAATTGGAGGTATCTTAGTCCCCCTCTTTGTATTTCTTTTGAAGATTAATTCTTTATTAATACAAGGTACAAGAGGCAAAGTCCAAATAGCCCCAGCTTCCTTGAACTACCCATTCCCTCCTTTTATCCTTCACTTTCGTCCCTTTTGAGGGCTGTTTTTAATTTTAAGCCTTTAAAAAGCTCTAACATTCCCTGGACAAAACTCTTTTTGTCTTTAATGCTAAGTCCCCTAGCTCACTGTCCATTGCTCAACATTTTAAGCTTAATGCTACTTATTAACTTGTTTATCTTAACTTGATACAAAACAAGAGAGAAGGCTTAGCACATTGTCCAATGAGATAGATGTCAATGTCAAAACGCTATATAACAACTCAGATGTCCATTTGTTAACAGTTGAAATATTGGTAGCAATGTCAATAATTGTGATGGAGGTAGAGAGAGATATCTCAATACCCACATAACCATTAGGACTTTGGGACTAGTGGGTGGGTTTTTGTTGACTTTGGTTGGCCTCTTCACCTACCCATTTTCGGTATGTTACTCTATTTTCACTTGCACATGAGAATCTTTTGAGTTTTTACTGATGAAAATGGTTTTTGAGCAGAGTGGTGTTGTTGTAGTAGCTTATATATTATATGAATGAGGTTTTGAAGTGAGCCTATAATTGTCCCTCTGCAAGAAATGGAGTCAAAGGAATTAATGTCTTCAAGGCATAAGCGCTCTAAAAGGTAAAGATCTGTTCTTTGTTTCTTTATTTCTTTATTTATTCTCTTTTGAAGATCTTTGTGAGAGAATTGTAAGAGAAATGTTTTGTTTTGCAGTGATTCTGTGAAGAAAATGAAGGGGGAGATCTTGGGTCCTTCTGAATCTTTTCAGCGTCTTAAGTTGGTATTGCTCTTGTTTCATGTTCTTAGAGTTGGAAGTTGAGCATTTATTATTGTCCGTTGATTTCACATTCTCTGATTTGTTCATTGGATTTGTGTATTAATTAAAGATTTTGTGAAGTGGTAATAAATGCACCTCTGTTTTCTTGTTGGACAAAAGGAATGAGGAAAGATACTGATTCTGCTCTTGAATTTATTGCAAGGACATGGGCAAAGCCAAGGGTAACTCTGATGTCAAAAGGAAACCAGACCCTGTTACTGTGGTTCAAAGCTCTTTGAATCAGGAGGTATTTGGCTCTCAACTAAACCCTCTTTCTTTTGTAATGGATAAGTTCTTTGAAGATCACTATGCCTGGTAATTTATTAATCATCTGTAATTTCTTTTGAGTATCAGTTTCCATCTTTTGGTTAGTGAAGAAAAACCCATGATGTACAGCAAATATGATTTTGTATGAAATTCTGAGGCTTAATGACTATATTTAGATGGGTTTTTTTCTTAAAGACGTCCTATGATTGTTTAGGTAGAGAAATGGGTAAATTTTAGTGAGAGAATTAGACACCTGTAGTTAATTATCATTTGTTGGACTATCAACTCCAAGTTCGTATTAGCATATTCACAGTAACCCTCATTTTTTTTTGTCAGCCATTTCATGGTAATTTTCCTTTTGCTATCTGTATCACATTATAACTCACCTCCAGAAAAGAAAATTAGACATAAGCTCTTAGACACATAAATGTACGTTAACAGAGACTGACTCTCTTATGCTTGATATAATGGTTAAAGTTCCAAATTTGAGGCAGTAACCCTGTGATCGTCTCATGGCTTATGAGAATTTATTGTGCTCGGTCTACAGACATATTTCATTATGTTAACCAGAAAACACAGAAGTATCTATGATGTATTTTCACACATTTTGATTATATGTTCCCAAATCAAACTGTTTACCCTTGCGATTAAGTAGCAGTCCTTGAGACTTGCTGATTACTACCTTGTATTGTCACTCTCCAGATATTGCAACTTGAGAGACGGCTAAAGGATCAAATGGAGGTTCGTGGTGCTTTAGAAAAAGCATTAGGATATAATAGGCCTTCTGGCATTGATTCTTCAAATGATAGTTCTATGCCCAAGGTACTACTAATTATTTTTTCTATCGACAAAGATTATGGTCTTTTGAATTTAGTTTGTGAGACCTGCATGATTTTAATCAAAGAACTAATTTGATTCATTTTAATATGACTTACCAAGTATATGTATGTCTTGAAAAGACGCTATCCAAATATTAAATTGGTTATTGACATTATTCTCATCTTTTTAGCCTACCAAAGAGCTGATAAAGGAGATTGCAGTGTTAGAGGTCGAGGTGGTGTATCTAGAACAGTATCTACTATCGCTGTACCGAAGAGCTTTTGACCAACAAATATCTACTATATCCCTACCACTCCTAAAGAGAAATCAAGACGTCCGCCAAATTCCTACAAAGAAAGCTATTTCACGAAGATTCAAATATTGACACCTCATCAGATAGAGCTAAGTTGAGTCAGATGCCAAAGCTTGAAATCCAGTTGTAGAACAAGTAGATGATGCTTGCTCAGAAAAACTTACAGGCCCTGGGGTTCACCGTTGCCAGTCTGCATTGTCTCATCGTGCAGTTTACTCGGCTAGAATATCACCTTCAGAAGACAGCTTAGCTAGAGCTCTTCAGACATGTCACTCTCAACCCTTGAATTTATTGAGGTATTGTATTTTCGTATGCATTTTAAGCTTAATGCTACTTATTAACTTGTTTATCTTAACTTGATACAAAACAAGAGAGAAGGCTTAGCACATTGTCCAATGAGATAGATGTCAATGTCAAAACGCTATATAACAACTCAGATGTCCATTTGTTAACAGTTGAAATATTGGTAGCAATGTCAATAATTGTGATGGAGGTAGAGAGAGATATCTCAATACCCACATAACCATTAGGACTTTGGGACTAGTGGGTGGGTTTTTGTTGACTTTGGTTGGCCTCTTCACCTACCCATTTTCGGTATGTTACTCTATTTTCACTTGCACATGAGAATCTTTTGAGTTTTTACTGATGAAAATGGTTTTTGAGCAGAGTGGTGTTGTTGTAGTAGCTTATATATTATATGAATGAGGTTTTGAAGTGAGCCTATAATTGTCCCTCTGCAAGAAATGGAGTCAAAGGAATTAATGTCTTCAAGGCATAAGCGCTCTAAAAGGTAAAGATCTGTTCTTTGTTTCTTTATTTCTTTATTTATTCTCTTTTGAAGATCTTTGTGAGAGAATTGTAAGAGAAATGTTTTGTTTTGCAGTGATTCTGTGAAGAAAATGAAGGGGGAGATCTTGGGTCCTTCTGAATCTTTTCAGCGTCTTAAGTTGGTATTGCTCTTGTTTCATGTTCTTAGAGTTGGAAGTTGAGCATTTATTATTGTCCGTTGATTTCACATTCTCTGATTTGTTCATTGGATTTGTGTATTAATTAAAGATTTTGTGAAGTGGTAATAAATGCACCTCTGTTTTCTTGTTGGACAAAAGGAATGAGGAAAGATACTGATTCTGCTCTTGAATTTATTGCAAGGACATGGGCAAAGCCAAGGGTAACTCTGATGTCAAAAGGAAACCAGACCCCGTTACTGTGGTTCAAAGCTCTTTGAATCAGGAGGTATTTGGCTCTCAACTGAACCCTTTTTCTTTTGTAATGGATAAGTTCTTTGAAGATCACTAGGCCTGGTAATTTATTAATCATCTGTAATTTCTTTTGAGTATCAGTTTCCATCTTTTGGTTAGTGAAGAAAACCCATGATGTACAGCAAATATGATTTTGTATGAAATTCTGAGGCTTAATGACTATATTTAGATGGGTTTTTTTCTTAAAGACGTCCTATGATTGTTTAGGTAGAGAAATGGGTAAATTTTAGTGAGAGAATTAGACACCTGTAGTTAATTATCATTTGTTGGACTATCAACTCCAAGTTCGTATTAGCATATTCACAGTAACCCTCTTTTTTTTTTGTTATCCATTTCATGGTATTTTTCCTTTGCTATCTGTATCACATTATAACTCACCTCCAGAAAAGAAAACTAGACACAAGCTCTTAGACGCATAAATGTATGTAAACAGAGACTTGCTCTCTCATGCTTGACATAATGGTTAAAGTTCCAAATTTGAGGCAGTAACCCTGTAATTGTCTCATGGCTTATGAGAATTTATTGTGCTCGGTCTACAGACATATTTCATTATGTTAACCAGAAAACATAGAAGTATCTATGATGTATTTTCACACATTTTGATTATGCGTTCCCAAATCAAACTGTTTACCCTTGCGATTAAGTAGCAGTCCTTGAGACTTGCTGATTACTACCTTGTATTGTCACTTCCAGATATTGCAACTTGAGAGACGGCTAAAGGATCAAATGGAGGTTCGTGGTGCTTTAGAAAAAGCATTAGGATATAATAGGCCTTCTGGCATTGATTCTTCAAATGATAGTTCTATGCCCAAGGTACTACTAATTATTTTTTCTATCGACAAAGATTATGGTCTTTTGAATTTAGTTTGTGAGACCTGCATGATTTTAATCAAAAACTAATTTGATTCATTTTAATATGACTTACCAAGTATATGTATGTCTTGAAAAGACGCTATCCAAATATTAAATTGGTTATTGACATTATTCTCATCTTTTTAGCCTACCAAAGAGCTGATAAAGGAGATTGCAGTGTTAGAGGTCGAGGTGGTGTATCTAGAACAGTATCTACTATCGCTGTACCGAAGAGCTTTTGACCAACAAATATCTACTATATCCCCTACCACTCCTAAAGAGAAATCAAGACGTCCGCCAAATTCCCTACAAAGAAAGCTATTTCACGAAGATTCAAGTATTGACACCTCATCAGATAGAGCTAAGTTGAGTCAGATGCCAAAGCTTCGAAATCCAGTTGTAGAACAAGTAGATGATGCTTGCTCAGAAAAACTAACAGGCCCTGGGGTTCACCGTTGCCAGTCTGCATTGTCTCATCGTGCAGTTTACTCGGCTAGAATATCACCTTCAGAAGACAGCTTAGCTAGAGCTCTTCAGACATGTCACTCTCAACCCTTGAATTTTATTGAGGTATTGCCTTTTCGTATGCATTTTGACCCTTTTGATCATCTAAGATACTATTCATATCGTAGATTAATATTCTTAAAATTCCTTGTACATAATAACACTGGTTGAACACCCTTTTCATGGGCTGAAACCTAGAGTATTTTGTGTGTTTTCGCGGTTTTTGTCATATTAGACCCCCAAACTTTTGTTAATTCGATATTAACTAACGCAGCGCGGAAGTAAAAACCTTAGAATCTACTAATGGTTGTTCTCTGAATCCATAAAGAACGATCTCCGAATCCATGAAGAACTTCGAATCCACAAAGAAAATATTAAAGAGAAATTTTATTGATAAAAAGATATTATTATTCATGAGGTTTACAATCATTCTTCTTAAATAGAAAAACAAAGTCTACTCCTAATAAGAACATAATTCCTAAAAGAAAGAAATAATTTAAAACTACCTAAAAACTCCCTATAATAAAGGATTCAAGTCAGTCCTAATTAAATCAAAATTGATTTTCTTTCCTAATCTAAATTGACTCTAACTTTATTACTAAAAATAAACTAAAGGCTGATTATTTCTGAAATCCTACCAAAAATGGGTGTTACTAATGGGATTGTGGATTCTGCCAAGCTGATTGACTCTGTCTTGTCGAGATAGGCGATTTTCATATATAATATGTTAGAATCCGCCGTCCGGATTGGGAGATAAGGTTGTTTCTCTGGCCAATCAATAATTCATCCGTATCCACATTTGACTCGTGAAGGTCCCACTTTTCCATGAATTTGCTCGTTATGTGTCCTACATCATTAACCCTCAGATCTTCATATTCCTAGACCCCAACAATATTAATGTTTGTTTGAAATGAGGGTCTTATTTAAAACAACTTAGAAGACTTACGGGTCTTATTTAAAACAAGTTGGTAGATTTGGAGACCTTATTAAAAAAAAAGCTTAATGGATTTGTGTCTAATATAGAATTAACAAAGATTTATGGCTTTAATATGACAAAATCATTTTTTTAAGTCTGGTTTAAATGTTTGTTCGGTGAGATTCAACCTGGGTTGTTTTGATTTCATCTTGTCTTCCCTGCACCAAAACACCAAAGTTGTGCGCGTTGAGAGTTATATTCTTATACTCTTAACAAATTGGTCAATATATTATTAAATGTCAAACAAATAGTCACATTTAGAACCTTTACATAGAACTCATACATACTCCTACTGCATCTAATATGGTCTTCTGCACTCTTTCTTTGTGCATAGGATGGACATTGTTCTACTTCAGGGGTGATAAGCTTAGCAGAATATCTTGGTACCAATATTGCCGATCACATTCCTGAGACACCCAATAGAATTTCTGAAGATATGGTTCGGTGCATGGGTTCCATATATTGCAAGCTTGCGGACCCTCCACTTATTCAGTATTGCATCCCATCCTCTCCGACTTCATCCTTCTCATCAATGAGTGCTCTCTCTCCTCAGTATCTCGGAGATATGTGGAGTCCTAGTTGTACAAAAGAATCCACTCTTGATTCACGGTTAATAAATCCTTTTCGGGTGGAAGGAATAAAAGAGTTCAGTGGACCTTATAATGCAATGGTGGAAGTGCCTTCAATTTTCACAGACACTCAGAAATTGAGTGAGGTTGAAGGCTTGCTGCAGAATTATAAGTTAGTCCAGAAATCCACAAGATAATTCATGAAAGTCTATTCTTAATTATTCTAACCAACCTGTTGTGTTTCAGGTCACTTGTTCACAGATTGGAAACAGTTGATCCAAGAAAGATGAAGAATGAGGAAAAGCTTGCTTTTTGGATCAACATACACAATTCTTTGATGATGCATGTAAACAATTCGTTTCCTTGACATCTCCCATACATTTCTCTCATCCTTGATGAAGTAAAACCTGATTATTTTTCTTTTTGCAGGAACATTTAGTTTGTGGTGTTCCACAGAAGAATGCAAAAAAGTCATCCTTACTCATTCGGGTACCGTTACTTTAAAATCATATTTAATTATGACAAGGAACTTAGAGCAAAGGATTTAGGAATTTTCACCTAATAGTTTACTTTTATTCTTCCAGGCATCATGCGTCATAGGTGGCCGATCAATAAGTGCATATACTATACAGTGTTATATTCTTGGATGCCGTACACATTGTCCTAGTCAGGTATTCCTCATCCCCAAAAAAAAAAATCTCCATATTATAGATAATTTTTTGCTAAGGATTATGTTCCGCATAGTTGAAAAACTAGGCATGCTCTCTTTCTTCAGTAATATTCTTATGTAAGTCATCTCATGGTACCGAATACTTGAAAATCTTCGAAGTATCATATAGCTTTAAGTTTGATTGATATGCTCTGTTCACATAGCAATAATATTTTGATTAGATTAACAATCCTAGCCTATTAGTTAAACTATAACGCAGAGAATCTCTCCCTCCACCGTAGTCATGATCCTCGAACTGTATAATTAGGGGGGAAAACTTGATTGTGAAGCTTAATGAGTTCTCTTTTTGAATGCAGTGGTTTCGATCCTTGCTTTCCCCAAGGATGAGCCTGAAGGTAGGAGGTGAATGGAGAGCCCACGCCATTGAACGCGCAGAGCCCCTTCTGCACTTTGCTCTTTGTTCAGGGAGCCATTCTGACCCTGCGGTAAGCTATCTTATAAATTTTTCATGCAATAACACAACTATAAAAGCCTGTTTTAAGTTTGTTTAAAAAATTGTTCAACGAAAGTAATTTTTTTACATGTTATGCATATAATCTTTTACATATTTGCTTATGATTGCATTACAATTGAGCACATGTCATATGTTTAAAACTCTTCATGGTTTGATCACTGAAACTTGCTCTGCTTTTTAATCTTTCCAGGTCCGTGTATATTCATGTAAGAGAGTGTTCCAACAACTGGAAACAGCAAAGGTAGAATACATTCGTGCAACCGTCGGTATAAAAAATGAAGACAAAATCCTTCTGCCAAAAATCGTAGACTCTTATTCGAAGGACATAAACCTGAGTTCTCAAGGAATTCTGGACATGATCAAGCGCCTTCTCCCTGAGACTCTGAAAATGGCCGTAAAGAGATGTCAACAAGGGAAATCTCACAAAATTATTGAGTGGGTTCCCTATAATTTCACATTCCGATATTTGCTCTCAAGAGATTTGGCAAGTCCTCAGATACTATGATAATAGAGACGATCATAACTGTTTCCAATAGATTGGGGAGAGTAGGAGATCAGTTACTGATTATTTTTTGGTTTTAACTTTTGTTTTGTACAAAATGAGCTGATAATGAGCATATAAAGGCTGACTACTTCACTGTATTTTATGTAGACCATCCGAGTGGTTTGTTAATTTTTGGTGTAATTATGGTGTGAATAATCGAATCTTGTTCAATTGCTTATATGATGTTAATTTTACCGGGAAGCTATCAACTCTGTCACAATTGTTATTTGAATTGGGAATATGTTATTGTACATTGTGAAATGCATGAGATATTTTAAGCATCATTTAGCTCAACAATCAGTACCCTTGTGATTTGATGATTCTGAAAGTTTCTGGATTTTTATGTGACGGATGTAGCCAATTAGTTGTCATTGCAGTTAGTTGACAAAGGCACAATTTGTTAATAAATGTTTTGATTTGTACATTATTCGTATATATGTTAGGAGCCAAGGAAATTTATATCATGAAATGAGTATTACAGTCTAAGATGATGTACAACAGCATCTTCTGAGGGCAACTCTTGGACAAATTATTGCGGAATTATGGAAATAAAGTCAGATTTTACGATAGCTTAACCGATAAAATGTCTGAATTAAAAATTGAAATATAGTCTATACGACATATTCTGAGAATATAATGAAACAAAATTCAACTGAAGTATAGCATGTCCGCCGTAACACTAATCACATTAAACATAACCACAACAGTTAGTATAAAAAGACTCAACATTAAGCATTAAGGCGAAGTTCTATACAAATGAATAGAATTTAGCATTTACGGCTCAAAGGAGCTTGAAAGGTGAAGTAGATGTAACTAAAACTAGCTTTTTACTCTAAGTTTAGATTTCTTGTATTTATCCCAATTTTGTTTAGTGTTTCTTTTTCAACGATGAAGACCAAACCAAATTTTTTCATAAAAATAAAATAAAATATCTATAGTTTTCCAATGCTCCACGACTCTAGCGTGATCTCTGAAGTTATTGGACCAGCACATCGAGTCTAAAGACAAGGCGGCTCGCCGCAGAACGCTGCACATAGTTTTTTGGAAAACCACCATCGCTTTATCTTTTTAGCTGACACGCAATTTGCCCATTTGAGTTCAATTATTATTATATTATTATAGAGTACCAATGCAATGGCTCTCTCAAGCTTCAAAGGGCCAATCTAATTCCCCTATTTATTCCCTCTCAAACTCATTAACATTTACTAGCAATAAGAACTCATTAGTATCTAAAATTTCCTCATTAAAACTCGAGATGGGTTCAGGAAAAGAAAAGATAGCATTCACTGAAGAGCAAGAAGCGCTTGTGGTTAAATCATGGAATGCAATGAAGAAGGATGCTGCTGCATTGTCAATGAAATTCTTCTTGAGGTCTCACTCCATTCATTTCTATTTATAAATTATTATGCAGATAACCGATGTCACATCAGATTTTGATCACGACATTTGCGAACTAAATACATCTCAAGATTACTACAAGAACAATAATCAATAGCATCTACAAATCATCTATATATATACTATTTGTTAAATATTAGCTTTAACGATTGTATTGCTCAGGGTATTCGAGATTGCTCCTTCAGCTGCGAATTTGTTCTCATTCTTGCGTGAAGACTCGAACGTTCCCCTTGAAAATAACCCGAAACTCAAAAAACATGCCATGACTGTATTTGTTATGGTACATTCTCCTAAATGCTGATCTCTTTCTCTCTCTGCATACATCTAATTTGCTCATTTTCTTGTTTGCTAATTTCTTTTTTTATTTTTATTTTACATGAAGACTTGTGAATCGGCGGCGCAATTGAGGAAGGCAGGTACGGTGATGGTGAGGGACACAACACTGAAAAAGATGGGGGCTTCTCACAACAAGAATGGAGTGGTTGATGAACATTTTGAGGTACAAAATCAAAAACTAAAGTTTATATTTTATACTTTACACTAGATATATTAATGACACCAGCTGAATTTCGTTACTATCATATGTACAATTTTATTACTATTGTTGCAATAGGCCATTATGAATTATAGTAAAACTAAAATGAAGTTTCCACCGTCTTTTGTTAGCTCTTTAAAAGCATAGGGCTGTATTTAAGCTGTGGAGGGAAAATTAATCTCGGTTTGTCAGCATGTTTAAAGTTTAGAAGCTTATATCTGTTTATTATAAGAGATGAGAAATCATGATAGTTTAATTGAATTATAATTGTGAAAGTGGATTAAACTATTCATCCGTTCTTTCTTTCAAAAGGATAGATTTAAGAGAATTTAGTTAGTAATAATTATGAAGGATATAATGAGATAAACATAAACATTGAATGGAAGAATATGATTCATACAGTTTATTTTAAAATTTACTAGAAAACTTTGTAGTTATTGCAACAATAATAATTTACTAGAAAACTTTGTAGTTATTGCAACAATAACGGAACACGCCATAATGGCAAAAATGACAAAATTGCATATGTAACACCTTATTAGCTAGGTACATAGTTGACTTGTGATGTAAAATCCAAGATCATGTTTTGGAACGGAGCATATGATGTATGTTACTCTAATCATAAACATAAGTACAGTTGAGGATAAACTAGATGGCCGGCGTTTACGTTTTTTGGGTGGATGCAGGTGGTAAGGTTTGCACTTTTGGACACAATAAAGGAGGCTGTCCCTGAGATGTGGGGCCCAGAGATGAATAATGCTTGGACATTGGCTTATGATCAGCTTGCTGCTGCTATCAAACAAGAGATGAAGCCCTCATCTTAGGATTCCATCAGCATTTGTGTTTGTTATGTGTGTTAAAGTCTTTATTGTGAAAGTATTAGCTGTTGTTTAATGTGGGTGTTATCATGTACTAATAATAGAGAGGTTTATCATCTGTTTTTCCTTGTTAATAAATACCTATAATAGTCTCTTAATGATGGCTACCTTTCTGAAATTTTTATAATCTGGAGACTTCTGCTATGTTTCATTCATCTATGGCTAAGGAGTTTGTTAAGGAAGTTTGTCAGGATTTTTATTGGTTTCTTTTTCCCCGAAGTTTGCCTCTCACATTAATTTTCATGAAATACTATGTCTTAAAGGCATTTTCAAACTTCTAAAAGTTAGAGTATAACCCATGTCACCAAAAAACTAGATTCTTTAAAGAAATGTACTAGATGATACAGGCCAAATGGATAGTCAAGATCGTAATCCTGTCCTAAACCATTTAAGCCAAAAATCCGAACCTCTGGCCTTCAGAGTGATCCTATGACGTGCCGAAAAGATGGGAAGACGGGTTAATTTAGACAAGCCTCATACACTAAGCACATTTTAAAAGCAACTTGGCATTTTATCTTACACTTGTATATCCTATAGAGTTTATTTGTTTCTATGCTGGTCCATGTGTTTGACAAACTCCTAAAAGCGAGGTCGAGGTGAACACATCCCGGTTTGAGTTTGCTTTGATTAGTAAAAGCTGGCAAGTTCGGCCCAATTTTTCTTAAACTAGTTTTTCTTTGGCCAAAAAAGAAAACCATTTAGCATTGGACTAGGAGGTGATGGTTCAACACTAAACTGGTTTAGAGTAGAAGCTGGGTCATGGTTGAATCTGTCAGTTTTAGGTGATTGCGAAACACACTAGAGTACATGGACTCGGTCCTAGTTCATGTCATCTAAAAGATTACTGAAAGCGTTAGAGGCGGGGGAAAATATTTTTGCGTAATCACCATTTTGCCTCACGGCTACATTATGAAGGTTAGCCATGTCCTTTTATATTTCCGGTGTTGGGATGCGGGGTCAGCCCTGCCGTGACGATATCAGAGAGAAGGCTTTGATATATTCCGTTTCACGAAGAAAATAAGAATAGAAAGTAAAATATCCCAACAAAGTGAGATATCTACTCTTCCTCTCAACGATTACTAGAAGCTGAATCAAGGGAACCTACAAACAATAGCAAATACACAAAGAAAATAAAAAGACGAGATTTCGTGGTTCGGCAAAATTGCCTACGATCCACGGGAGGGGTGAGGGAAGATTTGACTATAAAGAACACCGGCGACTTGTACAATCCACAAGCTCGTCTCAAAGAAAAAAACTTTATTTTTACCCAAGAGAAATTGACCTCTCTCTTGTAGAATCTCTCCAAGCTTTCTCTTTTCTCTCTCTAGCCGCCAAAAAGCCCTAGCTTTTTCTCCCTTTTCTTCACTTTTCTCCACACAACAAATCCTAGGTTTAATTCCCTATTTAAAGGGAATTAATTACAATTTTCCTTCAACCTAACCGGCGTGGGACTAAAAGTTTTTTGTTTTTTTTTGTTTTGTTTTTGGCGAGTATCCTGAGGGAACTTTTGTTTTGTTCAGCGGGCTACTCACGTGGGGGCCACCACGTGAATTCTAATTCTCCACCTCGTACATCATTTGATAAACCTCAAATTTTGGGCCGAACAGAAACGGCGAACATTACTAGAGATCTCCATCGGCCAAACCAGGGCCAATCGGTGATGGTGAGGGACACAACACTGAAAAAGATGGGGGCTTCTCACAACAAGAATGGAGTGGTTGATGAACATTTTGAGGTACAAAATCAAAACTAAAGTTTATATTTTATACTTTACACTAGATATATTAATGACACCAGCTGAATTTCGTTACTATCATATGTACAATTTTATTACTATTGTTGCAATAGGCCATTATGAATTATAGTAAAACTAAAATGAAGTTTCCACCGTCTTTTGTTAGCTCTTTAAAAGCATAGGGCTGTATTTAAGCTGTGGAGGGGGGGAAAATTAATCTCGGTTTGTCAGCATGTTTAAAGTTTAGAAGCTTATATCTGTTTATTATAAGAGATGAGAAATCATGATAGTTTAATTGAATTATAATTGTGAAAGTGGATTAAACTATTCATCCGTTCTTTCTTTCAAAAGGATAGATTTAAGAGAATTTAGTTAGTAATAATTATGAAGGATATAATGAGATAAACATAAACATTGAATGGAAGAATATGATTCATACAGTTTATTTTAAAATTTACTAGAAAACTTTGTAGTTATTGCAACAATAATAATTTACTAGAAAACTTTGTAGTTATTGCAACAATAACGGAACACGCCATAATGGCAAAATGACAAAATTGCATATGTAACACCTTATTAGCTAGGTACATAGTTGACTTGTGATGTAAAATCCAAGATCATGTTTTGGAACGGAGCATACGATGTATGTTACTCTAATCATAAACATAAGTACAGTTGAGGATAAACTAGATGGCCGGCGTTTACGTTTTTTGGGTGGATGCAGGTGGTAAGGTTTGCACTTTTGGACACAATAAAGGAGGCTGTCCCTGAGATGTGGGGCCCAGAGATGAATAATGCTTGGACATTGGCTTATGATCAGCTTGCTGCTGCTATCAAACAAGAGATGAAGCCCTCATCTTAGAGTTCCATCAGCATTTGTCTTTGTTATGTGTGTTAAGTCTTTATTGTGAAAGTATTAGCTGTTGTTTAATGTGGGTGTTATCATGTACTAATAATAGAGAGGTTTATCATCTGTTTTTCCTTGTTAATAAATACCTATAATAGTCTCTTAATGATGGCTACCTTTCTGAAATTTTTATAATCTGGAGACTTCTGCTATGTTTCATTCATCTATGGCTAAGGAGTTTGTTAAGGAAGTTTGTCAGGATTTTTATTGGTTTCTTTTTTCCCCGAAGTTTGCCTCTCACATTAATTTTCATGAAATACTATGTCTTAAAGGCATTTTCAAACTTCTAAAAGTTAGAGTATAACCCATGTCACCAAAAAAAACTAGATTCTTTAAAGAAATGTACTAGATGATACAGGCCAAATGGATAGTCAAGATCGTAATCCTGTCCTAAACCATTTAAGCCAAAAAAATCCGAACCTCTGGCCTTCAGAGTGATCCTATGACGTGCCGAAAAGATGGGAAGACGGGTTAATTTAGACAAGCCTCATACACTAAGCACATTTTTAAAAGCAACTTGGCATTTTATCTTACACTTGTATATCCTATAGAGTTTATTTGTTTCTATGCTGGTCCATGTGTTTGACAAACTCCTAAAACGAGTGGTCGTGACTAACCCACCCAGCTTTGAGTTTGCTTTGATGGTAAAAACTGGGCAAGTTCTGGCCCAATTTTTCTTAGGCGGCTAGTTTTTCTTTGGCCAAAAAAAAAAAAAAAAGAAGAAAACCATTTAGCATTGGACTAGGGAGGTGATGGTTCAACACTAAACTGGTTTAGAGTAGAACTGGTCATGGTTGAATCTGTCCAGTTTTAGGTGATTGAAACACACTAGAGTACATGGACTCACCCTAGTTCATGTCATCTAAAAGATTACGAAAGAAAACGTTAGAGGAAGCAGGGGAAAATATTTTTGCGTAATCACCATTTTGCCTCACGGCTACATTATGAAGGTTAGCCATGTCCTTTTATATTTCCAGTGTTGGGATGCGGGGTCAAGCGCCGCATGAAGCGATATCACCCGAGAGAAGGCTTTGATATATTCCCGTTTCACGAAGAAAATAAGAATAGAAAGTAAAATATCCCAACAAAGTGAGATATCTACTCTTCCTCTCAACAGTACTAGAACTGAATCAAGGGAACCTACAAACAATAGCAAATACACAGCAAAATAGTAAAGACACGAGATTTACGTGGTTCGGCAAAATTGCCTACGTCCACGGGAGGGGGTGAGGGAAGATTTGACTATAAAGAACACCGACGACTTGTACAATCCACAAGCTCGTCTCAAAGAAAAAAAAAACTTTTATTTTTACCCAAGAGAAATTGACCTCTCTCTTGTAGAATCTCTCCAAGCTTTCTCTTTTTCTCTCTCTAGCCGCCGCCAAAAAAGCCCTAGCTTTTTCTCCCTTTTCTTCACTTTTCTCCACACAACAAATCCTAGGTTTAATTCCTATTTAAAGGGAATTAATTACGAATTTTCATTCATCTATGGCTAAGGAGTTTGTTAAGGAAGTTTGTCAGGATTTTTATTGGTTTTTTCCCCGAAGTTTGCCTCTCACATTAATTTTCATGAAATACTATGTCTTAAAGGCATTTTCAAACTTCTAAAAGTTAGAGTATAACCCATGTCACCAAAAAAAACTAGATTCTTTAAAGAAATGTACTAGATGATACAGGCCAAATGGATAGTCAAGATCGTAATCCTGTCCTAAACCATTTAAGCCAAAAAAATCCGAACCTCTGGCCTTCAGAGTGATCCTATGACGTGCCGAAAAGATGGGAAGACGGGTTAATTTAGACAAGCCTCATACACTAAGCACATTTTTAAAAGCAACTTGGCATTTTATCTTACACTTGTATATCCTATAGAGTTTATTTGTTTCTATGCTGGTCCAATGTGTTTGACAAACTCCTAAAACGAGGTCAGGACTGAACCTGTCCCAGTTTTGAGTTTGCTTTTGATTGGTAAAAACTGGGCAAGTTCTGGCCCAATTTTTCTTAGGCTAGTTTTTCTTTGGCCAAAAAAAAAAAAAAGAAGAAAACCATTTAGCATTGGACTAGGGAGGTGATGGTTCAACACTAAACTGGTTTAGAGTAGAACTGGGTCATGGTTGAATCTGTCCCAGTTTTTAGGTGATTGCGAAACACACTAGAGTACATGGACTCAGTCCTAGTTCATGTCATCTAAAAGATTACGAAAGAAAACGTTAGAGGAAGCAGGGGAAAATATTTTTGCGTAATCACCATTTTGCCTCACGGCTACATTATGAAGGTTAGCCATGTCCTTTTATATTTCCAGTGTTGGGATGCGGGGTCAACGCCCGCACGCCGCGGAAGCGATATCACCCGAGAGAAGGCTTTGATATATTCCCGTTTCACGAAGAAAATAAGAATAGAAAGTAAAATATCCCAACAAAGTGAGATATCTACTCTTCCTCTCAACAGTACTAGAACTGAATCAAGGGAACCTACAAACAATAGCAAATACACAGCAAAATAGTAAAGACACGAGATTTACGTGGTTCGGCAAAATTGCCTACGTCCACGGGAGGGGGTGAGGGAAGATTTGACTATAAAGAACACCGACGACTTGTACAATCCACAAGCTCGTCTCAAAGAAAAAAAAAACTTTTATTTTTACCCAAGAGAAATTGACCTCTCTCTTGTAGAATCTCTCCAAGCTTTCTCTTTTTCTCTCTCTAGCCGCCGCCAAAAAAGCCCTAGCTTTTTCTCCCTTTTTCTTCACTTTTCTCCACACAACAAATCCTAGGTTTAATTCCCTATTTAAAGGGAATTAATTACGAATTTTCCTTCAACCTAACCGACGTGGGACTAAAAGTTTTTTTTTGTTTTTTTTTTGTTTTGTTTTTCGCGCAGGGTATCCGCAGGGAACTTTTGTTTTGTTCCCGCGGGCTACTCACGTGGGGGCCACCCACGTGAATTCACAATTCTCCACCTCGTACATCATTTGATAAACCTCAAATTTTGGACGAACACCAGAAGAACACGGCGAACATTACTAGAGAGATCTCCATCAGCCAAACCAAAGCCAATCCAACAAGGCCACTATATCATGTCATTTACGCATTCCTCCACCGATCAAGCTAACCGTAGTTACGTAATTGTTCTCCATATAGTCTCCACCTCACCCCATCACCGCCCCGAAGGGCCATGCCCTCTTGGGCAGATCAACAAGGACTGATATGAAGCAAGTCCAAGCAATGCTTAAACTTGCTACCTGTGACTACCTTAGTTAACATGTCTGCAGGATTCTCATTCGTATGTACCTTCATGAGAGAAATATCGCCTTCCTCTATGACATCTCGCACGAAATGATACCTGACATCGATATGCTTGGTACGAGCATGATGAACTTGATTCTTCGCCAAGTGAATTGCACTCTGACTGTCGCACCACAAGTTCACGTTCTCCTGCTCAATCCCCAAATCATCTAGAAGACCCCACAACCACAATGCTTCCTTCACTCCCTCTGCCATGGCCATGTACCCAGCCTCTGTAGTAGAAAGTGTCATCAGAGCTCGCAACATCGATCGCCAACTAACCGGAGCCCCATGTATCCTGAATACATAACCAGTAGTAGATCGCCGTCTATCTAGATCGCCCGCATAATCAGAGTCCACAAACCCATCAATCTGACACGTTTCACCACCAAAACACAGACCCGTATCAACGGTACCCTTTAAGTACCTCAGGATCCACTTCCTTTGCTTCCCGGTCGCCTTTCCGGATTCGCCATGAATCCATCGACCACACCGACCGCTGTGAAATATGCGGCGTGTACACACCATTGCGCATATTGCCGCTAACCGCACTAGCATAGGGAACACGCTCCATATCGCATTCTCTTCATTGTAGTGGGAGATTGTTTACCGAAGCCTAAAGTGTGGAGCCAATGGAGTCACTCATCGACTTAGCACTTTGCATCCGAACCTCGCGATCACCGCTCTATGTAGCCCTTCGACTCAAGAACAATCGTCGGTTCGCGGCTCTCTTCTAATCTCCATACCCAGATTTTCCTAGCAATACCATGTCCTTCATCTCGAACTCTTCACCAAGTTGAGATTATAGCCTATCTATCTCCACCCTGCTCTTAGAAGCAATAAGCATGTCATCCATACAAAAAAAGATAGATAAAATTACCTCCACGAAGCTTCCGAATGTAAACGCAATAATCATAGTCGCTTCGGGAAAACCCATGCTTCAGCATGAAGGAGTCAAATCGCTTGTACCACTGTCGAGGAGATTGCTTCAATCCATATAGTGACTTCTTCAAACGACACACATGATCCTCCTTGTCCTCAACCTTGTAGCCCTCAGGTTGATGCATGTAGATCTCTTCATCCAAGTCTCCGTGCAAGAAGGCCGTTTTAACATCGAGTTGTTCCAGCTCAAGATCACCATGAGCAACAATACTCAATAGCACCCGAATAGAGGTGTGTTTCACCACCGGAAAAAAGATCTCATTGTAATCCACACCCTCTCTTTGTGCAAAACCCTTAGCCACTAGCCTCGCCTTGTACCTTGTACCACCGAGCTCTGAAAGATCTTCCTTTCTTTTATACACCCACTTACAACCAATAGCTTTTCTTCCTACGGGCAATGGGACCACCTCCCATGTTTGGTTTTTTAGGTGATTGCGAAACACACTAGAGTACATGGACTCGGCCTAGTTCATGTCATCTAAAAGATTACGAAGAAAACTAGAGGAAGCAGGGAAAATATTTTTATGTAATCACCATTTTGCCTCACGGCTACATTATGAAGGTTAGCCATGTCCTTTTATATTTCCAAGTTGGGATGCTGGTCAATCACGCGACGCCGCTGAAGCGATATCACCCGAGAGAAGGCTTTGATATATTCCCGCTTCACGAAGAAAATAAGAATAGAAAGTAAAATATCCCAACAAAGTGAGATATCTACTCTTCCTCTCAACAAGATTAGAACTGAATCAAGGGAACCTACAAACAATAGCAAATACACAAAGAAAAATAGTAAAGACACGAGATTTACGTGGTTCTAAGAAATTGCCACGCCCACGGGAGGGTGAGGGAAGATTTGACTATAAAGAACACCGACGACTTGTACAATCCACAAGCTCGTCTCAAAGAAAAAACTTTTATTTTTACCCAAGAGAAATTGACTCTCTCTTGTAGAATCTCCAAGCTTTCTTTTCTCTCTAGCCAAAAAGCCCTAGCTTTTTCTCCTTTTTCTTCACTTTTCTCCACACAACAAATCTAGGTTTAATTCCTATTTAAAGGGAATTAATTACGAATTTTCCTTCAACCTAACCCGACGGACTAAAAGTTTTTGTTTTTGTTTTGTTTTTCGCTACAGGTATCCGCAGGGAACTTTTGTTTTGTTCTCATACACTCACGGGGCCACCCACGTGAATTATTCTCCACCTCGCACATCATTTGATAAACCTCAAATTTTGGACGAACACCGAGAACACGGCGAACATTACAGAGAGATCTCCATCGCCAAACCAGCCAATTCAAATAGGCCACTATATCACGGGCCGCCACGCACTTCCACCGGATCAAGCTAACCGTAGTTCTCGTAATTGTTCTCCATATAGTCTCCACTCACCCCATCACCGCCTCGAAGGCCATGCCCCTTGGCGGATCAACAAGGATCGATATGAAGCAAGTCCAAGCAATGCTTAAACTTGCTATCCGTGACTACCTTAGTTAACATGTCGCAGGATTCTCATTCAGATGTACCTTCATGAGAGAAATATCGCCTTCCTCTATGACATCTCGCATCTAAATGATACCGACATCGATATGCTTGGTGCGAGCATGATGAACTTGATTCTTCGCCAAGTGAATTGCACTCATTTGTCGCACCACAAGTTCACGTTCTCTGCTCAATCCCCAAATCATCTAGAAGACCCCACAACCACAATGCTTCCTTCACTCCCTCGCCATGGCCATGTACCCGGCCTCGTAGTAGAAAGTGTCATCAGAGCTCGCAACATCGATCGCCAACTAACCGAGCCCCATGTATCCCGAATACATAACCAAGAGTAGATCGCCGTCTATCTAGATCGCCCGCATAATCGAGTCCACAAACCCATCAATCGACACGTTTCACCACCAAAACAGACCCGTATCAGCGGTACCCTTTAAGTACCTCAGATCCACTTCACCGCTTCCCGGTCGCCTTTCCGGATTCGCCATGAATCCATCGACCACACCGACCGCTGTGAAATATGCGGCGTGTACACACCATTCGCGTACATTAAGGCGCCAACCGCACTAGCATAGGGAACACGCTCCATATCGCATTCTCTTCATTGTAGTGGGAGATTGTTTACCGAAAGCCTAAAGTGTGGAGCCAATGGAGTCACTCATCGACTTAGCACTTTGCATCCCGAACCTCGCGATCACCCGCTCTATGTAGCCCTTCGACTCAAGAACAATCGTCGGTTCGCCTCTCTTCTAATCTCCATACCGGTATTTTCCTAGCGGCCCATGTCCTTCATCTCGAACTCTTCACCAAGTTGAGATTATAGCCTATCTATCTCCACCCTGCTCTTAGAAGCAATAAGCATGTCATCCATACAAAAAAAGATAGATAAAATTACCTCCACGAAGCTTCCGAATGTAAACGCAATAATCATAGTCGCCGAAAACCCATGCTTCAAAGATGAAGGAGTCAAATCGCTTGTACCATCGTCGAGGAGATTGCTTCAATCCATATAGTGACTTCTTCAAACGACACACATGATCCTCCTTGTCCTCAACCTTGTAGCCCTCAGGTTGATGCATGTAGATCTCTTCATCCAAGTCTCCGTGCAAGAAGGCCGTTTTAACATCGAGTTGTTCCACCAAGATCACCATGAGCAACAATACTCAATAGCACCGAATAGAGGTGTGTTTCACCACCGAAAAAGATCTCATTGTAATCCACACCTCTCTTTGTGCAAAACCCTTAGCCACTAGCCTCGCCTTGTACCTTGTACCACCGAAGCTCAAAGATCTTCCTTTCTTTTATACACCCACTTACAACCAATAGCTTTTCTTCCTACGGGCAATGGGACCACCTCCCATGTTTGGTTCTTCCGAAGAGATTCCATCTCTTCCTCCATCGCAGCCAACCAACTCTCACTATTCTTGTCCCGAATAGCTTCCTTGAAGGAGACCGCTCGTCCTCCTCCACCAGAGTCGTATTCAACCAAATTAACACGCCCATAGTGTTTGAGAGGTTGATCAGCCCCGGCTTACGTACTGCTTGTATGCTCGCCTTGGCCTAGTGGAAGCCAAACTATCCTCGGTGCTTTGTTGTTGTAGTGCTGTGTATTCTCTGCTGAACCTCCTCCCCGCCAAGCTCATCATCTACCTGACTTCCCACTTGAACACGACTAGAACCTGGTTGGTCTTTAGGTTCTATTTCAATAACCTGAGACTTAGAAGTCTCATCAGTCCTAACACCATCATCCTTGGGCGCCCTAGCAATCATGGATTTCTCATCAAAGGTAACATCCCTGCTAATCACGAACTTCGAATCTTCCGTACACCAAAGGCGATAGCCTTTTACGCCCTTCGCATATCCCAAGAATATTGCCTTCTTGGCCCTCGCGTCAAGCTTTCCCTCGTTGACGTGATAATAGGCGGTACATCCGAAAATTCTGAGCCTATCATAATGCGCATGCTCACGACCACACCCTATAGGGTGTATCACCATCCAATATCGAATGTGGTGAACGGTTCACAATGTAACAAGCTGTAGCCACCGCTTCTGCCCACCATTCGTTGCCTAATCCAGCGTATGATCGCATACTCATTGCTTTCTCCCGCAATGTTCGGTTCGATCTCTCTGCGACCCCATTCTGGCGTGGTGTTGACTGTTGTCGGTGTCGAACAATTCCCTCGATCCGCAGAACTCCTTGAAAGCACCATCGTATACTGCATGCGGTTATCGGATCTCGGTGTCTTCAATTTCTTTCCGTCTGTTCTCAACCATTGTTTTCACTTCTTGAATGTCTCGAACACCTCATTCTTATGCTTCAGAAAATAAATCCAAACATACCTCGAATAGTCATCTATGAACGAGTCATAATATCTGGAACCACCCTTAGAAGTGGTCTGAGCCGGACCCCAAACATCCGTGTGCACATAATCTAGTATCCCTCTGCTCTTAGACTTGCTTCTCGGCCGAACCACGTGTGACTTTCCATACACACAATCCTTGCAAAATCCATGCTAGGTTCCTTGATTCTTCATGAGACCCTCTTTACCAAGCAGAACTAGACCCTTCTCTGACATATGCCCAAGCCGCCTATGCCATAACCGTGTGTGCTCACATGAGTCTCCACCACTTCCTTCAGTTCCAACCGATGCATCTCCCGTCACCGTCGTACCTGAGAGAGAATATAAATTACCGTGACGAACACCCTTCATCACTACAAGGGAACCCCGAACAGCCTTCTTCACTCCGTTCTCCGTAACAATTTTGCAACCGCCGGAGTCCAATGCACCGACTGAGATAAGATTCTTCCGCAAGTCGGGAACATGCCTCACATCCGTCAAGGTTCGAACCACTCCATCATGCATCTTGATTTTGATATTACCTAGCCCCACCGTTTTACAAGCATGATTGTTCCCCATCAATACGGTTCCACCATCAATGCCTCTGTAGGTAGTAAACCACTTTCTATTTGGACACATGTGGTAAGAGCAACCAGAATCAAGTATCCACTTTCCGGAGATATCCTCGCCACCCGTGACGACATAGCACTCCTTATCGTTCCCTTCCTCTGAAACGTAGCTCGCCTCTTCCTTGCCCTCTCTTCTCTCAGTCTTATTGTTCTTTTCACCTACTCTCTTATTTGGACAGTCGACCTTGAAATGCCCAACTTCACCGCATTTGAAACACGATTTTCCCGCAAGAGGTCTCGATTTAGATCTAGACTTTCCTCCCTTGCCTTTTCCTCGCTCATTGCTCCTTCCTCTAGCAAACAATCCTGGCTTGTTCTTTGTTACCACCGATAGTCATGTCACGGTTACAATCTTCAGAAGGTCATCCGCTAGAAGCGCCGTTCTAGTCTCATCCATCTTCAAATTGTCTCCTACAAGCATCGGTGTTTGCACGAGGTTCTCATAAGACTTGGCGTGTGAAGTAGTAGAAGCGCTGATCCTCATCTACAACTTTCACATCTATGTCTTTCAAGTCCGATATGATCCTATCAAACTTGTTGATGTATTCAGGATTGATGAGCCCTCCTCCATCTTGCAAGTATACAATTTGGATTTTAAATAGATCCGGTTCGTTAGACTCTTCGTCATGAAGGTACTTTCTAACCGACCACACGCGCCGCGGCCGTTTCCTCTCCATCTACCAAGAAAGCTACATCCCTTTCAAGGCAAAGGATAATCGGCGCCCGTGCTTCGGATCCGGCTCCTCCCAATCCTCATGGACATATCCTTGTGCTTCTTCTCTTTTCGGCCAAAGCTTTGTGCAATTTTTGCGAAATTAGTGAGTTTTTCATCGCATCCTCCAATAGGAAAAATCATTCTTCCCATTGAATTTTTCAATCTCGAATTTTCCTACTTTGACCGATTCTTGGTAGACGCCATTCTCCGTTTGTATAAATCCGCTTCTCGAAATTACCGAGCACCACCTCAAACCGAAGCTACACCACCCGTCCGAATAACGACTCGATACCAATTGTTGGGATCGCGGGGTCAGCCAGCCGCCTTGAAGCGATATCACCCGAGAGAAGGCTTTGATATATTCCGTTTCACGAAGAAAACAAGAATAGAAAATAAAATATCCCACAAAGTGAGATATCTACTCTTCCTCTCAACGATCTTGGGATGAATCAAGGAACCTACAAACAATAGCAAATACACAAAGAAAATAGTAAAGACCACGAGATTTCGTGGTTCGGCAAAATTGCCTACGTCCACGGGAGGAGGTGAGGAAAGATTTGACTATAAAGAACACCGACGACTTGTACAATCCACAAGCTCGTCTCAAAGAAAAAAAAAACTTTTATTTTTACCCAAGAGAAATTGACCTCTCTCTTGTAGAATCTCTCCAAACTTTCTCTTTTTCTCTCTCTAGTCGCCGCCAAAAAAGCCCTAGTTTTTTCTCCCTTTTTCTTCACTTTTCTCCACACAACAAATCCTAGATTTAATTCCCTATTTAAAAGGAATTAATTAAGAATTTTCCTTCAACCTAACCGATGTGGGACTAAAAGTTTTTTTTGTTTTTTTTTTTTGTTTTGTTTTCCGTGCAGGGTATCCGCAGGGAACTTTTGTTTTGTCCCCGCGGGCCACTCACGTGGGGGCCACCCACGTGAGTTCACATCCAGCTTTGACATTTCCTTTCTTTGGTCTTCATAGAATAGTATTTATAGAATAGTAGCTGATGAAGACCAACTCTATGTTTTTTTTTTCCTTGAACAAATGTATACCACATATTTTTGGGAAAATAACAATTTTCATATTGGCCCAAACTCATCTTGCCCATGGAATTCAATCATATGATAACAATGTCAATGGCTCACCTAATCAAGCCTTCAACCCCAATCTGGTCCTCCTGTTTATTTCTCTCCTCAAATTAACTCATTAACATTTATAAATTAGCTAAAAAAAACTGATCATTGGCACCAAAATTCCTCATAAACTAAACCTCAAGAGAGAAGAGGGGGAAAATGAGCAAGTCAGAGCAAGAAAAGATAGCTTTCACTGAAGAGCAAGAAGCCCTTGTGCGAAACTCGTGGAATGTAATGAAGACGAATGCTACTGAATGGGCAATGAAGTTCTTCGCTAGGTCTTAACTCTATTATTTTGTTCTATTATCTGCCGTTACCAGTGGAATTTTATATAATTATGGTTTTTTATTACTACGATAGAGTTATGTGCAAATTGATCATATTAGTTTAGCTTAAAATGATTTGGCTTGTGTATATAATTAGGTCGTCCCAGAGGGCTCCTTCAGCTGCGAATATGTTCTCGTTCTTGCGTGATGCTTCGAACGTTCCCCCTGAGAGCAACCCCAAGCTCAAAAAACATGCCCTGTCTGTATTTGTTATGGTACGCTCTCATACTTCATCGCTCGTAATTAACGTATGTGCATGTACATGTGTGCATACGCGTAAGCTCGTATCTTGTCATTCTTCTTCTTGATTTGCTAATTTCTTTATGAATTGTTGTTGCTTTGTGCGCGTGCAGATTTGTGAATCGGCAGAGCAATTGAGGAAGGAAGGCGTGGTGATGGTGAGAGACAACTCTGAAGAAGCTGGGGGGTTCTCACTACAAATATGGTGTCACTGATGAACATTTTGAGGTGTAAATCAAAAACAAAACTTCTTTAAACTTTGTGATACATATATCGACACATGCTCATATTAAGTAAAAGTTTGGGTAAATTTGACCAAACCCCCATAATTTTGGGCGTTGTTTCACTTAACCTCCAAAAATTTTGAAAATATCACCTAACCATCAATAAACCCACACTCTATAAAAAGTTAATCCTCGTGAGGACTCCTTATTACCACTTCGGCTGTTACCCCAAAAAACTAAAAACAGTGGAGATGACCCTAAAAGGAATTGAATGGAAGAATAGGATGTGTATAGCCGATCCTAAAATTTTGGAATAAAACTTCATAATTGTTGCTGTAACAATAACTAAACACGAGTCAGTAATGACAAAATTAAATATGCAAACTTTTATGGCTTAGGTACAAATGTATACCAGGATCATATTGAGTATTTTGTTGCATTTCAGGATCAGAAGTTATGTTGTATGTTAGCCTTATCTTAAAAATAATTGTATGTTTTCAGGATCACAAGTCATGTTGTATGTTAGCCTTAGGGGTGTTTGGTTCACAACTTTTAAGAAATTTTTTGAGAAATGACAATTTGCTAAATAAAAGTTTTCTTACTATTTCTATAAATTGTGTTTGGTTCAACACTAAATTTATAGAAAACTTTTCATAAAGTACAAAAATGGGTACAAGTTTTCTTGAAAAGTTTTCCACTCAAATTGGGAGGAAAACACAAAAATATGACACAATCCAATATAATATAATAAACTTGTACCCAAACCCCATTTCCAACCTCATTTCTACCTTGTCTTGATATTTTTATAAAAATTTTCTTGTTTTGAACCAAACAAAAGAAAAGGAAAACATGTACTTTTTTACTTCTCATTACTTTTCTCAAAATTTTTTCAAGAAATACAAGGAAATGTTTTTTTGGATGGAAAACATTTCTTGAAATTTCAAGAAAATGAACCAAACACCCCCTTATCTTAAAAATAATTGTATGTCTGAATTAGTTTTGGGTGTGGATGCAGGGGGTGAAGCTTGCACTATTGGACACGATAAAGGAGGCTGTTCCTGAGATGTGGGGCCCAGAGATGAACAATGCTTGGGCTGTGGCCTATGATCAGCTTGCTGCTGCTATCAAACAAGAGATGAAACCCTCACCTTAGATTCGTAGGATTTCATCAGCATTCGTAGTTGTGTGTAACAAGAAAATTGTCACATTTACTCTAGTCTTTCTTGCAAGTGTAGCTGCTCTTTAAGGTAACGTTCGTGATGTATTAATAATAGAGAAGGGCTGTCCTCTTTCCAATAGTTATAGGATTCTGATCCTCTCCGCTATCAAAAAGATTAATGATGTTTATCTTTTCGGTAATTTTACAAATTCTTATGGACTCCTGCTATGATACATGCAACTCTAGTGACAATGAAAGATGAACGGAGGTATAAAAGTGAAACAAGATTGAAACTTTGGGGTATGAAAAAGTAGGAAAAAGAATACTTCGAAGGTATCGAAGTGAAAAATCAGCAGAGAAGATCCAAATCCATATTCTAAGGGATGCTCAATGAACATTGTAAAAACTAATTCCTACTCAAAATTAATATATAGCTTCGTTTATATTCTCCTCTCGAACGAGAAAAAACTGTGGAACCAAGCCAAGACACCAACAATGACAATCATCAAAACATTGTCCCCATTGATTTACGTTATCAACCGTTAACCTTAAAATTGCCCTCTATTCATTACTACCTCTTCAACCGCCGCCCCCTTCGTCTTTTGACACAGCGCAGCGCTGGCCGTGATGGCAAGCACGCAGAGATCATGAAGCGAAAGAGGATACCGCAATCTTGATACCGGCATCAAGAAATAGAGCTCGCCAAGCTTAAGCTCCTCCGCCTCAGGCACACAAGGGGCGTTCGCTCCGATCACCATCGCCTCGCTGCTGCAAACAAAACAACCCGGACTCATCGCCGCCACTTCGCCGGCATTAACCGCACCCTTAAACTCCTCCATCGTCCCGTCCACATGTATCACCTTTGCTGTTGCCATCGCCGTCGAAAGATCTTTATGAATTGTTGTTGCTTTGTGCGCGTGCAGATTTGTGAATCGGCAGAGCAATTGAGGAAGGAAGGCGTGGTGATGGTGAGAGACAACTCTGAAGAAGCTGGGGGTTCTCACTACAAATATGGTGTCACTGATGAACATTTTGAGGTGTAAATCAAAAACAAAACTTCTTTAAACTTTGTGATACATATATCGACACATGCTCATATTAAGTAAAAGTTTGGGTAAATTTGACCAAACCCCCATAATTTTGGGCGTTGTTTCACTTAACCTCCAAAAATTTTGAAAATATCACCTAACCATCAATAAACCCACACTCTATAAAAAGTTAATCCTCGTGAGGACTCCTTATTACCACTTCGGCTGTTACCCCAAAAAACTAAAAACAGTGGAGATGACCCTAAAAGGAATTGAATGGAAGAATAGGATGTGTATAGCCGATCCTAAAATTTTGGAATAAAACTTCATAATTGTTGCTGTAACAATAACTAAACACGAGTCAGTAATGACAAAATTAAATATGCAAACTTTTATGGCTTAGGTACAAATGTATACCAGGATCATATTGAGTATTTTGTTGCATTTCAGGATCAGAAGTTATGTTGTATGTTAGCCTTATCTTAAAAATAATTGTATGTTTTCAGGATCACAAGTCATGTTGTATGTTAGCCTTAGGGGGTGTTTGGTTCACAACTTTTAAGAAATTTTTTGAGAAATGACAATTTGCTAAATAAAAGTTTTCTTACTATTTCTATAAATTGTGTTTGGTTCAACACTAAATTTATAGAAAACTTTTTCATAAAGTACAAAAATGGGTACAAGTTTTCTTGAAAAGTTTTCCACTCAAATTGGGAGGAAAACACAAAAAATATGACACAATCCAATATAATATAATAAACTTGTACCCAAACCCCATTTCCAACCTCATTTCTACCTTGTCTTGATATTTTTATAAAAATTTTCTTGTTTTGAACCAAACAAAAGAAAAGGAAAACATGTACTTTTTTACTTCTCATTACTTTTCTCAAAATTTTTTCAAGAAATACAAGGAAATGTTTTTTTGGATGGAAAACATTTCTTGAAATTTCAAGAAAATGAACCAAACACCCCCTTATCTTAAAAATAATTGTATGTCTGAATTAGTTTTGGGTGTGGATGCAGGGGGTGAAGCTTGCACTATTGGACACGATAAAGGAGGCTGTTCCTGAGATGTGGGGCCCAGAGATGAACAATGCTTGGGCTGTGGCCTATGATCAGCTTGCTGCTGCTATCAAACAAGAGATGAAACCCTCACCTTAGATTCGTAGGATTTCATCAGCATTCGTAGTTGTGTGTAACAAGAAAATTGTCACATTTACTCTAGTCTTTCTTGCAAGTGTAGCTGCTCTTTAAGGTAACGTTCGTGATGTATTAATAATAGAGAAGGGCTGTCCTCTTTCCAATAGTTATAGGATTCTGATCCTCTCCGCTATCAAAAAGATTAATGATGTTTATCTTTTCGGTAATTTTACAAATTCTTATGGACTCCTGCTATGATACATGCAACTCTAGTGACAATGAAAGATGAACGGAGGTATAAAAGTGAAACAAGATTGAAACTTTGGGGTATGAAAAAGTAGGAAAAAGAATACTTGAAGGTATCGGTGAAAAATCAGCAGAGAAGATCCAAATCCATATTCTAAGGGATGCTCAATGAACATTGTAAAACTAATTCCTACTCAAAATTAATATATAGCTTCGTTTATATTCTCCTCTCGAACGAGAAAAAACTGTGGAACCAAGCCAAGACACCAACAATGACAATCATCAAAACATTGTCCCCATTGATTTACGTTATCAACCGTTAACCTTAAAATTGCCCTCTATTCATTACTACCTCTTCAACCGCCGCCCCCTTCGTCTTTTGACACAGCGCAGCGCTGGCCGTGATGGCAAGCACGCAGAGATCATGAAGCGAAAGAGGATACCGCAATCTTGATACCGGCATCAAGAAATAGAGCTCGCCAAGCTTAAGCTCCTCCGCCTCAGGCACACAAGGGGCGTTCGCTCCGATCACCATCGCCTCGCTGCTGCAAACAAAACAACCCGGACTCATCGCCGCCACTTCGCCGGCATTAACCGCACCCTTAAACTCCTCCATCGTCCCGTCCACATGTATCACCTTTGCTGTTGCCATCGCCGTCGAAAGATCTTTCGACGATGTGCAATTTCCCATACAATGCAAGAGAGAGGAAAGGGTTTGTAACTGTTCGATGCACTGCATTGAGTATGCCGTCGAGCTCTCTATCTCTTTTATAGTTGGATGCAATGGATCCTAAAGCTGTATGTGTTTTCTTTCTCTCTTTGTAGCGTCGGGTCAAAGGAGAATCCAGGGGCGCATGTGAAGTGTTACCGATAGAGGACAAAGGATGGGAACAGCAATAAATTTGGTCGATTTGAACATTTGGGAAAATGAGGGGCAGATTAGGAAGGATTTATAGGCTAATCTTGGATGTTTTGGTGGAAAGAGGGGCATAATGGGAAGGAAATTGGTTTCTAAGCAACTTCCAGCGTGCCAGCTCCGCTGGAGAGCAGCAACCACAAGTGAACGTAGCTTCTTGGAAAAGTCACCACTAGAGTATGCAATGCACCCTTGCGCCTCAATTTGCAAGTTGAGCAAAGCTTTTTGGTGGGAGATCGCTAATACTTACAACTTTTTAGACATTTTATGACCAAAATAAAAGAGAGAAAGTAAAAGAAAATGACCTTCGTATAGTTTATTGTAATAGAAATTTTTACTTGTATACCGTTTATTTTAATAGAGATTTCAAATCTGTGTCACTTTCCAGTCTCCACATCTTCATGTCTAATCCAGATTGTATTCCTCATTGTTTTCCTGGGGAATAAAAATAGAATATTTATCAATTTTAGTTAAGATGACTATTTTAAATTATTAACTTATTCTTGGTTCACTTAATTAGAATTCTTTCTCCCTCCTCCACATTTCCATGTTCAAGTCTCGTCCACATTTATATCATGATAAAATCCAGATTACACTGAATTTATCAATTTTAAGACTGTTGCATATTAACGATGCATAATTTTAACAAAACATGAAAATTGCAAGAGAAAAAAAATTAAAATCATCATAGATATTATATTCTAGTTAGGACAGTTTAGTTAACCACACAGAAAAATACTATAGTTGACAGCCATGAAAAAACATATAAAAACCAAACAATTTCTTGATCACCAAAATTCTTCTTGTTGTTTGGTCGGCTATCATAACTTTACTTTTTAAAATTTTTATTACTCATAAATCAGATTCAACGATGATTGTCAAGTTGTCCAAGCTATACATTGAAAATGATATTCTTTCAGTAATTGTGGAGGAACCTGCAATATAGTATGAGGTTTAACAATCTATTGAACAATGACCAAGACTGATTTAAAAAAGAAAAAAAAATGTAATGCCCAGGAGAACGTTCAAAACTACTGCAAGGGAAGCTATGAAAACAAATAAGTTCTTCGATGACAGAAAGTTTCCTCTCTTGGTGAACCAAACAAAAGCATGCCTTCTCACATTATATGTCAGAGACCGCAGGAGTTTCATAAGACTGTTATCAATGGAAGTGAGCTTTCTTCGCGATGTCGCAAGAATTGCATCAAATAAAGCCTAATGCACAAATATTTGAAATATCGTGTGGCCAAGTTGACTGTATGCTTTCCTTAAAAAAAAAAAAGTTGATTGTATGCTGTTAATAGGTTTTCCTACAAATGTTCATCACCAATTCAAGGGCAACTGTACTCTGAAGCTGTAGGTACGAAGTTATTATCACACTATATACAAGTAGGCAAGTATGTAAAGAATTGCTATTCAGATATTTATACTAGATTTAAGTGAACAAACTACAAAACAAAAACAAAACAAAAAAAACTTTCTTCAAAAAACATAAGACAATCTTCTCAGATTCATAAATAGAAGAAACGTACATGACTAAGGGTCTAAATGATGCAGCACGACACAGATCAGAACCAAGTGCCTCGTCAACATCTGTTCACACCTATACCAAAGACAATTCTTCGAAAGTAAGCCGATCCACAACCCCCAAAAAAGTGGTTTTTTTTTTTTGTATACAGTAATACCTGTTCATCCCGCAGGCATGTAAAATGCCAGCAAGTTCATTCATTCAGAAGTTGTTCCAACTCTTCGAATTCATCAACAGGCACCATCTCTTTTTGGCTACTGATGCCTGTTTGTTTATAGAACTCTTCCTTCTGCACATCCCATTCTTTCACTATGTCCTCTACCATGTTGCCTACAAGTTTCTTATTTTCCGCAATGTGTTTGATATCCTCGACATTTACAGTTTCACTAGCTTCTGCTCACAAGAACCATAGGACAAAGGAATGAGTTTAAAAAAATTAAAAAGGAATGCAGTATATGATGATTTGGGCAAGAAAATAATGCGTAAATTTTAGTCATAAACATTGTATGAGTGCATATGCTTTTGTGCGATTTTTCCAAGAATCATGAAGATTAAACAGCATAGTGATAATTGTTCTCCTACCTTTTTGAAGAAAATAAATTATGATGTAGATTGAAGTCTACAAAGGTGACCACTGTTATGTTTTATGTTAATCTGGTTACCATGCCAAGCAAATTTCACTTTGTGACATCTTCGACAAGAATTCCCCACCCTTACTTGACTTGTGGGTGTCTTATGTGCAATATGTCTTATTCTCTCGTGATTTTGTGAGATGCCAACAGGGGTATCACCTTAGGGCTCTAACTAATATACACATACGTGAGTTATCTGCCAGTATTAACATTCTGATATAAGGACTTACCTTGGCTAGGTAAAGCTCTAGGCAATGTATGACCTAGTCGTCGCTATCCAGGCAAGGAGTTAGATATGTTGATCCTTGACAAAGTATTGGTATCCAAAAGGACAGTTTTCTGCAATGTATGTCCTATATTTGAAGTACTAAGCACCAGATTTTAGACACTACATTCCCGGGAATACTATTACATGATGTCATCAAATAGCAGAACGAAATATAGTAATGAAACCTTTGTCACAATTCTTTTAAGATCAGCTATCTGAATAGTGAATACTGTTTCTCCACTGGCAGATATAAAGGGGGAAAGAAATATTTAAGTATGTTGTTGATATTTTCATTTAAAATCAGTCAGCATTTCCTTCCATGTTTCTAATTTTTATTGTGTGCATGCATGGGTGGATGTTCTTCTATATTTGGTGTGTGTATGTGTGTTGTTGGTGAGTTTACCTCTGACAGCTGATTCCTTTGCTTCTGCATATTCTGCTGACATTTTCTTCAGTGCTTCCAAATCAAGTTCTGTACCCTGAAAAAAAATATTTAGGGTTAGAATATTAAATCATACGCAGGAAAAACATAAAGGGAAACAGAAGACAACTCAGTTTCACAAATCATTCATACTTTAATTCAAAGATGGGTGGGGTGTGGAGCTAACTAATAAAAGCAAGTTCAAATGAAACTGACCCATTTGAAAGTTTAAAACACAAATTCGGAGATCTAGCTCAAAATGAAATGGCCTCAATTTCGAAGTAATAAGTTATTTCTCCTGCTAATAAGTGATGGACGACTTTCTTCAAACAGAATTGAAGATTATGAACTGATAATTGGTTTAAACTTGAGATGCCACGGTAATGCTATGCATAAACTTGACCAATCGTTAATTACATCAAGATAAAAGTTGACTCATTAGAGTAGCGGCCAGCTAAATAAAGCGGAAAATCAAATCATAAAAAAATCTCAAAGCTGTACACATTTGGAGTTTCAAAGTGAGCATAGCACCCTAGGAAAGTCACATATTCTCATCATCATCACTAAAGCCTTCTACCATTAAAATGAAACATGCTTTGACGAATCACTTGTAAGAGTTTGACTAGAGTTCAGAAAGCGCCACAAACGAATTGAACTTGTTTCTATTACCAGCCAAAAAGTCACACAATCTTTTCATATAGAATCCGGAATTGCATAAAATTAAGTGCTCACCACTTCCTTTCGGAAGTGCGTAGTGGAAGAATAACTAGAAGAATAGTAGCCTCCCAAGTCCCTATAAATGTTGGTAGAGTTTGGTGACTCAGTAGTCGCATAAGGAAAATAGGTTTTTTTTTATTTTAAAGTAATAGAGTTTAATAATATTTGAATTGAGAGAGAGAGAGAGAGAGAGAGAGAGAGAGAGAGATTACAAGGTCCATATGTAGAAACTCCTCAATTCTAGTATTTGACAATAATCTGCAACAATAAAAATAAAGAATCAGTTGACACGGTTAGATTAATACAATTTGAAGTAATACTGCACCATGTCCATGCTTGTGTGCCTGTGTGTGTGAGGGAGAGAATGATACTTTTCATATGCAATTTGAACACGTCTGTTCTGTAACTTTGTGATTTCCTCCACAGTCTGTGTGATAGAACCACCAGCAATATCAACAAAGCCAAATAGAAACATATTCCTGTCGAGCATTCTTTTCACAAGAGCTGTTACGACTCCTATATTATTTTGTTTTGCATCAATAACAAGGGTTTTGAGCCTCTTCAGCTCTCCTGTTAGAGGAAAGAAACATAATGGACAAATTATAAGCAAAACACAGGCTAAAAAGTTGGTATCTTTAACTAAACAACAATGCAAAAATATTGTATGCATGACTTAAACATCGAAGAAAATGCAAAAACTCTTAACCATCATATTCCTGATGAGGGATGTAATTTATCTGTGTAGTTAACTAATATGGAATAAGAATTTATCTCACTTAAAAAAAGGCGAAAATTCATGATCCGAACCAGCACATAGCTAGGATGAGGCTTACTCGGTAGTCAGAAGTTGATTGCAGAAAAACATACATGAAGAAAAATATTAGAATTTTATTACCAAACTATAAAATTAGTCAGAATATTCGAGATACTATTACGGTGTGGAAGAGTCATAACTATAAGCATGAAGTTCTGACTTTTTTCAAGAAAATAACTATAGAGTGCAGCTAAGCATACCAAGAGACAAATAAATCTTGAAGCAAGGCTTGTATGGCTGTGTCTCATAAAGACAGTAGAGGCAGTAGAGCCCGCCCAATCTTCGTGGTAGAGCAGCTTCAGAAACCATATGACCTGCATGAACAACTTAACCTCAATAAAAGCCACTAACATAGGAAACCCATAACAAAAACCTCTAAATTTTTCAACACCACCCACTTTTTCTAATGCTTGTTGCGGAATTCATCATACCAGTAAATCACAAATGAAACCAAGAATAGTTACCACAACTTACCTATGGCATGAGCAAATAGGGATTGCATAAAGAATGCCAACTTGGACCTAGGCCTAGCTTCATAAATATAGGAAAACTTCTTAGCTGCCCACAACTTCTTCATGTCTGCCAATGTGGTTAACTCTTCCTGTAACCCAATTATGATATCAGTTTCCCTCGACAATTAAACCGATAAATTCCGATTTGAAAAAATATATATATTAGACCCGAACAAAGAAACATTTCAGTACCTTGGCAAAATCATCCAAAAGCTCATCAATGTCCAGCTTGAAAGGAGCAAGATCCATTTTAAAACACCACAAGCCTCTAGTGCACAAAATTTACTATAATTCAGAATATAAGTTACACTTGTAAGGTATAATTTCTTTGTATCAGTAAATTCTGCTCAAATTATCACAGAGAAAACAGAACATAACCATGAGCTGTTCATATTTGAATTCTCTAAGCTATTGGTGCATTTCTACAAACACATTAAGGGCAATGCATAACTAATACATTTTCTTCAGGTATTTCTCTATGGTTGTGAGAATAACCCCAGCAATATTATAATACGTACAAAATCTCTTGGAAATTTGGTAGAAGAAAAGTTGTTTTCTCGTCTGATGTTGTTCATTTTCAAATATGAATGAAAATCTTGTGTTGTGGAAGACGAATTTATCACTATTATACAAAAATATATTTTCATAGAAGGGAAATAAAAATTGAACAACCGTCGTCACCTGAAATTGAAACCTCGCCGTCACTCAAAATCGAACCGCCGGTAACCAAAATAGAATTAGATTGAATTCCACCGTCATCACCTAAACCCCAATCGCCGCCGTCGATTGAAACTGCTGCCGTCGTCCGAAATCGCCGACATCAACGTCGAGTTGCCCTAGCCCTAGAAAATTAGTTTTTTTTAACTGCGGGGGTAATCGGTTTGGTGTCGGTTTTGTTGGGGTTTTTGGTGTGAGGTTATATTTTTACGGCTAAATAGCACTTAGATACCCTATTGTTTCAACAACTTTTTACTTATATACCTCAACTTGTATTTGGCAGAAAAAAAATACCGTAAAGTTTTTTAAACTTGCACTTATATACCCTAATTTTTTTAGCGGCACTTAAATACCCTTCTGTTTTTACAACTAGCACTTAAATACCGAAATATTTTTACAACTAGCACTTAAATACCCTAAAGTTTTTGCAACTAGCACTTAAATACCCTAAAGTTTTTAAAGCTTGCACATAAATACCCTTAGGTACTCAAACTTGAGGGTATTTTAGTGCAAGTTTTTAAATTTTTAGGATATTTAGTGCCGATTTAAAACTTTAGAGTATATAAGTTTTACCAAAAATAAGTGAGAGTATATAAGTGCAAGTTTAAAAAATTTTATGGTATTTTCTTGCTATCAAATAAAAGTGAGGGCACATAAGAAAAGTAGATGAAACAATAGGATATGTAAGTGCTATTTAGTCTATCGGAAAAGTATCGTAGGGGCGGTGCATGCACGATCCCCAATAATGTGGATCTCACGGGATGCGGAAATTCCGGATCGAGGGATCCAACGTTCCACATAAGCGCGTCCTATGGGGCGGCTCATGAAATACCTCGTCTATAGTAAATGGTTTGCTTATAAATCCGTGTCGATTGGTTCTGCGGATAGACAGATTATGAGGCTGAATCCACTTAAACCGGTATTTGATAATCAAATAAATTAAATAGGCACCTAGTTAAATTCAATTTCGTTTATGAATATTGAATATAGAGATTATTCGATTAATGTTAGATAAACTATCAAAACGCATGAAACCGAATAATAATTAATAAACTATATGTTAGTTGCTCATTTCCACCATGAGAGGCTATTTTGGTTTGCTGCAAAATAAATTGCAAATAATATTGAAGCATTTGTTGCGTGAAATCAACTTCAAATTTTTATGTTTTAATATTTGCAATTATATTGTAGGAAATATATTTCCAAATGCTTTATATTTGGTTGAAAAATAATTTGTTGATGTATATAATCACGCCACTAACCTCAGTGAGTTTAGCTTTTAAGAGAGCGAGTCGCCTTCTCTCCTAAAGCCAGCTGACGACTCAGATCAAGGGACTCGTCTGCGGCAAAAGAGGGACACGTGGAAGAGGCGGAGTTGGGATCTCCGATGGTTCCTCAGAGCGGTCAAGTCGATAAAGGAGATAATCTAATGGAGCGAGAATTCACTTTGAAAAGATTGCTTACTTGGTTCGTTGTTCCGTTGCTACTTATACCTTGGGTTGTGGGGGTATTTTCGCCTTCCGTTGGTCGAGAAACCATTCTTGAGTCGCCCTCTCTTCCGCGTGTGAGCGGTGATTGGTGAGCATCTTGTAAAAGATCAAAAATCCTCTAGGAGGGTCACGAGCACCCTAGTTGTTAAAGCTTCAAAGGCTCATTTGGTAGAGGACCATATAAACTTCAAAACAAGACTCGTTCAAAAGCGAGCTCGGCTATATCTGAGGTTCGCGAGGAGGCGGAGTTCAATCGTAGCGAGGCTCACACAGCAGCTCAAGTCATATGATGAGATTCGCCACAACGGTTTGTGAGGCTGCGCCTACAGTATCAAAGTTTGGCGAGGCTCGCCCACAACATCAAAGTTCGTAGTTCTCCATTCGACGAGTCCGCCAAGCGGCAAACCCTCTTGTCGGGCGAGGTTCGCCAAACAACGGCTCTCCCTTGAGGCGCCCTACGGAATGAACCTCGACATTTATCACGGTTCGCTTACAGTGAACCTGCGCCATTCAGCGAGGTTCGATGCGGCGATGAACATCGACATTCAGCGAGGTTGGCGTGCGGCGATGAACCTCGCCATTCAACGAGGTTGGCGTCTGATGGTGAACCTCGACATTCAACCGAGGTTCGCGCGACAATGAACCTCGACATTTATCACAGTTACATGAAATGAACCTCGACATTTATACGGTTAAGCCTCTGCGGTGAACTCGCCATTCAATCGAGTTCGCCTACGGTGATGAACCTCGACATAGGTTGGCCTACGATAGTGAGCCTCGACATTCAAGAGATTCGTCAGCGTGACTTAAAACCCAACCATTTCATACGAGGTTCACCTGGGAGAAACTTCGTTATCAACCAAAATGCATAAATGCATCAGAGGGTTAAGCCCGCGTGGCTTCGTTATCAAAGTTCACTCGGTAGCGAACCTGGTTCGGCCGATCGAAGCGGCGTCATTTAACGGCTCGAAGCTCACCATAAAAGCCAGCGACCACGAAGGCCACTAAAGCCACGATAACCACGTGGGTTAAATGGTGGCATCGTTATACCCACTAACCCACGTTTCCACAATTTTAGCATGATGGTTACATGCTTAAAGCCCAATAAATAGCGGTGGCGGCTATTAGGAAGGACTTTGGAACTTTTGGGGAAAACCCGGCCTCGCGGAGAGATTGAGTTCCTCATCAATCATCAACAACCTTGTCGTCGTCAGCGGAAGCGGATCTCTACGTGAGCATTGAGTGAAGCCTTCTTCGCCACCAAGAACCCATACAAAGAGGAGTCAAATCAACCTCCTCTTCACATGTCGAGAAGTGTGATTGTAATCTTTTTCAAAGTCAATCAAACAAAACTTTTTCGACTCTACACATCTCTCATGCTCACGGTGTTTCTGGTGTCAAATTGCGGGTAATTTGAGGGTTAGTGTGGTCTATTCGCCATTAATGGGATGGGATTGGCGCTGTAAATGCCGAGGTGCCTTAATCACCGTGAGATGGGGAGTTAAAGAGTATCGGCGATAATGCGATCTTGATGGGCCAGTCTGTATAACCGTCGTTTGAGTGGAGGAAGCCACGCAAGATGAGGTTGGTGGGGCTGGCCGGGTGGCCGACCGCGGCCTCTCGGGCGCTCGAGGTAATCAACTGGAAGGGCGACCGGGCCGCTTCGTGTCGTCCGAGGGCCGGTGGTGATAAGACGGTCGATCGCCGCATCGTTGGGAAAGGCCGACAATTGGTAGGACGGGGCTATAATGGGTGAAGGGTTAGGAGGCGACTATACCTTCGGCGTCGTCCGGCGAACGGCGGTCGAAGGTGATAGCGGTTGCCTCCCGCCGTTCGATGGGACAGCGGCGTGAAATGGCCTCGGCCGCTAATCAGGCGGGGCGGCCGTCATGCCAGCGTCGTCGCGGGAGAAGTTCGGCGAAGCGTTCATCAGCCTCTGGCGTCGGTTAGGATGATAGTCATCCATTGGACCATGGCGTCGGTAAGTGTCGGCCGCCTTGTGGGTGGCGAGGGATCCAACGATTCATAAATCGCTATAGGGGCGGCTCATGGGATACCTCGTCTATAGTAAATGGTTTGCTTATAAATCCCGTAATCTGATTGGTTCTGCGGATACAGACCCGTTATGAACTGAATCCACTTAAAACTGGTATTTGATAATCAAATAAATCAAATAGGCACCTAGTTAAATTCAATTTCGTTTATGAATATTGAATATAGAGATTATTCGATTAATGTTAGATAAACTATCAAAACGCATGAAACCGAATAATAATTAATAAACTATATGTTAGTTGCTCATTTCCACCACTGAGAGGCTATTTTGGTTTGCTGCAAAAATAAATTGCAGCGAATATTGAAGCATTTGTTGCAGGAAATCAACTTCAAATTTTTATGTTTTAATATTTGCAATTATATTGTAGGAAATATATTTCCAAATGCTTTATATTTGGTTGAAAAATAATTCGGCTGTTGATGTATATAATCACAGTCACTAACCTCGAGTGAGTTTAGCTTTTAAGAGAGCGGAGTCCGCCTTCTCTCCTAAAGCCCAGCGACGCTGACTCCGATCAAGGGACTCGTCTGCAGCAAAAAGAGGGACCTGTGGAAGAGGCGGAGTTGGGATCTCCGGTGGTTCCTCCGACGGTCAAGTCAGTAAAAGGGAGATAATCTAATGGAGCAGGAATTCACTCAGAAAAGATTGCTTACTTGGTTCGTTGTTCACGTTGCTACTTATACCTAGGGTTGTGGGGGTATTTTCGTCTTCAGTTGGTAGAAACCATTCTTTGAGTCGACCCTCTCTTCCACGTGTGAGCCGGTGATTGGTGAGCATCTTGTAGGCATCAAAAAATCCTCTGGCGAGGGTCACGAGCACCCTAGTTGTTAAAGCTTCAAGGCGAGGAGGCTCATTTGGTAGGGCGAGTGGACCATATAAACTTCAAAACAAGACTCGTTCAAAAGCCGAGGCTCCGTAATATCGAGGTTAGCCGCAGGAGGGGAGTTCAATCGTAGCGCGAGGCTCACCACGGCAAAGCTCAACGATCATATGATGAGATTCGCCCACAACACTTAAGTTTGGCGAGGCTGCGCCTCTGATATCAAAGTTTGGCGAGGCTCGTCCACAACATCAAAGTTCGGCGAAGTTCTCCATTCGGGCGAATTCCGCCAAGCGATGAAAACCCTCTTGTCGGGCGAGGTTCGCCAAGCAACGCTCTCCCTTGAGGCGAGGTTCGCTACGGCAATGAACCTCGACATTTATCACGGTTGGCGTGCGGCAATGAACCTCGACATTTATCACGGTTGGCGTGCGGCAATGAACCTCGACATTCAACGAGGTTGGCGTGCGGCAATGAACCTCGACATTTATCACGGTTGGCGTGCGGCAATGAACCTCGACATTCAACGAGGTTGGCGTGCGGCAATGAACCTCGACATTTATCACGGTTGGCGTGCGGCAATGAACCTCGACATTTATCACGGTTAAGCCTACGCGATGAACCTCGACATTTATCACGGTTGGCGTGCGGCAATGAACCTCGACATTCAACGAGGTTGGCGTGCGGCAATGAACCTCGACATTTATCACGGTTGGCGTGCGGCAATGAACCTCGACATTTATCACGGTGCCTCGGCTGATGAACCTCGCCATTCAATCGAGGTTAGCCTACGCGATGAACCTCGACATTTAACGAGGTTTGCGCCTCTGATAGTGAGCCTCGACATTCAAGCGAGATTAGTCAGCGTGACTTAAAACCCAACCATTTCATGCGGTTTACTTCTGTTGGCAACTTCGTTATCCAACCAAAATGCATAAATGCATCCGGTAGAGTTAAGGCCTTGTGGCTTCGTTATCAAACGAAGTTCACTCGGTAGCGAACCTCGGTTCGGCCGATCAATGAAGAGCGGCTTCGTCATTTAACGGCTCGAAGCTCACCATAACGGCAAAGCCAGCGACCACGAAGGCCACTAAAGCCACGATAACCCGCGTGGGTTAAATGGTGGGCATCGTTATACCCACTAACCCACGTTTCCACAATTTTAGCATGATGGTTACATGCTTAAAGCCCAATAAATAGCCGTGGCGGCTATTAGGAAGGGACTTTGGAACTTTTGGGGAAAACCGGCACTTGCGGGGAGATTGAGTTCCTCATCAATCATCAACAACCTTGTCGTCGTCAGCGGAAGCGGATCTCTACGTGAGCATTGAGTGAAGCCTTCTTCGCCACCAAGAACCCATACAAAGAGGAGTCAAATCAACCTCCTCTTCCTCATGTCGAGAGAGTGTGATTGTAATCTTTTTCTCAAAGTCAATCAAACAAAACTTTTCGACTCTACACATCTCTCATGCGCTACGGTGGTCGGCCTTTACAGTGTCAAATTGCGGGTAATTTGAGGGTTAGTGTGGTCTATTAGCCATTAATGGGATGGGATTGGCCCAGTATGGTGCATGGGTCGAGGTGCCTTAAATACCGTGAGAGATGGGGAGTTAAAGGTGTCGGCGCATTTAATCACGATCTTGATGGAGCTTTCGAAATGCCAGTATAACCGTCGTTTGAGTGGAGGAAGCCACGCAAGATGAGGTTGGTGGGGCTGGCCGGGTGGCCGACTTCGCTCGGCCTCGGGGCGCTCTTGAGGTAATCAAGCGGAAGGGCGACCGGGCCGCTTCGTGTCGTCCCGAGGGCCGGGTGGTGATAAGACGGTCACGAATTAACGCGCATCGTTGGGAAAGGCCGACAATTGGTAGGGCGGGGCTATAATGGGTGAAGGGTTAGGAGGGCGACTAAGCCTTTAGCGTCGTCCGAAGCGGACGGCGGTCGGAAGGTGATAGCTGGTTGCCTCCCGCCGTTCGATGGGACGGCGGCGTGAAATGGCCTCGAAGCGCTAATCCCGGCAGGCGACGGCCAATCACCGCCCGCCAGCGTGTCCGTGGAGAAAGTTCTTGTGGTAGGCTTAATCGCCTCAGCGTCGGTTAGGATGATAGTCATCCATTGGACCATGGCGGAAGTCGGTAAGTGTCGGCCGCCTTGTGGGTCGGTAGCGGAGGCTCGAGTCGGTTTTGTTGATGACAAGCGTTTATCCGTGCGGTGTCGTTTTCTCCTTAATCAGCGGTTAGTGGTTATGACCATAACATCGGCAAAAGCTTTAAAATTTTGTCATATAAGTAAACTTTAGAATATATATAGTTTTTCTGTTTGAATTTAAAAGATTTTTATAAGGTGGAATTATTTTTTTATTTTTGTTTTTATTTCTCTTTTTGAAGCCTGCCATTTTTCCTCCCACCAAATTAGCAATAGAGGCCACTTTAATTCTTTTTTTTAAGCCTATAATTTTTTCTACAAAATGCAAATCTATTTATATTTTCTAATTAGAAAGTTATAAACTAAACAATATATTTTGAGATCCGATTGTTCTATTTGCATTTACAACTTTATTTCCATCCAACCAAACAATCCATTGGAAAACACACACAATCAATATTCAAGCAAGCTTGACATTATTCGGATTGGGTCACGTCACGTATCTAATTATATTCGGTGGAGTCGGAACGTTGGTCAGATTCATTTGTCGGTGATTAGAACTTGGTTAGATAAATAGATAGCATGACATGCACATATCCTTTCGATTTGCAGAGAAGGACACTTTAGAGCTCTTTGGGGCATCAAACTGCGAGCGAATGCCCACAAGGCAACAATTATAGAGTATGGTAATCCGTCAAAATTGCTACGTGTTAGCGAATAATGGCGATAACAACCAAGATGTCGAAAGAAAGTATAAATAGTTTAGCTAAGGGATAACCTCGACATTTATCACGAAGTTCGCCTACAGTGAACCTCGCCATTCAGCAGAGTTCGCGTCTGCGATGAACATCGACATTCAGCGGGTTGGCGTGCGGCTGATGAACCCGCCATTCAACCAGAGGTTGGCGTCACGGTAGTGAACCTCGACATTCAACAAGGTTGGCTGACCCAATGAACCTCGACATTTTATCGAAGTTCGCGTCTGACAATGAACCTCGACATTTATAAGTTCGCTTCTGACTGATGAACCTAAGCCATTCAATCGAGGTTACGCTACAACGATGAACCTCGACATTTAACGAGGTTAGCCCTCTGATGGTGAGCCTCGACATTCAATGAGATTCGTCAGCGTGACTTAAAACCAACCATTTCATCACGAGGTTCACCTCGGCCGGTGGCTTCGTTATCCAACCAAAATGCATAAATGCATCCGGTAGAGGTTAGCCCGCAGCGGCGAAGCTGGTTATCAAACGAAGTTCACCGGTAGCGAACCCGGTTCAGCCCGATCAATGAAGAGCTGGCTTCGTCATTTAACAGCTCGAAGCTCACCATAACGGCAAAATAGCGACCCGAAGGCCACTAAAGCCGATAACCCGCGTGGGTTAAATGGTGGGCATCGGTTATACCCACTAACCACGTTTCCACAATTTTAGCATGATGGTTACATGCTTAAAGCCCAATAAATAGCCAGTGGCGGCTATTAGGAAGGACTTTGGAACTTTTAGGGAAAACCCGGCACTTGCGGGGAGAGATTGAGTTCTCATCAATCATCAACAACCTTGTCGTCGTCAGCGAGCGGATCTCGTGAGCATTGAGTGAAGCCTTCTTCGCCACCAAGAACCCATACAAAGAGGAGTCAAATCAACCTCCTCTTCCTCACATGTCGAGAGTGTGATTGTAATCTTTTTCTCAAAGTCAATCAAACAAAACTTTTCGACTCTACACATCTCATGCGCTCTGATTGGGCCTTCTGAGTGTCAAATGCGGGTAATTTGAGGGTTAGTGTGGTCTATTCGCCATTAATGGGATGGGATTGGCCTTTGTAGGCGCATGGGTCGAGGTGCCTTAAATACCGTGAGAGATGGGGAGTTAAAGGTGTCGGCGCATTTAATCACGATCTTGATGGGCTCAGTCTGAAGTATAGCAAAATCGTTTGAGTGGAGGAAGCCACGCAAGATGAGGTTGGTGGGGCTGGCCGGGTGGCCGACTTCGCTCGGCCTCGGGGCGCTCTTGAGGTAATCAAGCGGAAGGGCGACCGGGCAGCTTTGTGTCGTCCCGAGGGCGGGTGGTGATAAGGCGGTGCGAATTAAGCCGCATCGTTGGGAAAGGCCGACAATTGGTAGGACGGGCTATAATGGGTGAAGGGTTAGGAGGGCGACTAGCACCGCCTTTCGCGTCGTCCGAAGCGGACGGCGGTCGGAAGGTGATAGCTGGTTGCCTCCCGCCGTTCGATGGGACGGCGGCGTGAAATGGCCTCAAGCCGTATCAATGAAGCCGACGGCAAATCACCGCCCGCCAGCGTCGTCCGCGGGAGAGTTGGCGGCGGTAGGCTTCGTACCGCCTCTCGCGTCGGTTAGGATGATAGTCATCCATTGGACCATGGCGGGGTCGGTAAGTGTCGGCCGCCTTGTGGGTCGGGCGCGGAGGCTCGAGTCGGTTTTTGTTGACAGACAAGCGTTTATCCGTGCCAGTGTCTCGTTTTTTCTCCTTAATCACTGGTTAGTGGTTATGACCATAACATCGGCAAAAGCTTTAAAATTTTGTCATATAAGTAAACTTTAGAATATATATAGTTTTTCTGTTTGAATTTAAAAAGATTTTTTTATAAGGTGGAATTATTTTTTTTATTTTTTGTTTTTTATTTCTCTTTTTTGAAGCCTGCCATTTTTCCTCCCACCAAATTAGCAATAGAGGCCACTTTAATTCTTTTTTTTTAAGCCTATAATTTTTTCTACAAAATGCAAATCTATTTATATTTTCTAATTAGAAAGTTATAAACTAAACAATATATTTTACAGATCCGATTGTTCTATTTGCATTTACAACTTTATTTCCATCCAACCAAACAATCCATTGGAAAACACACACAATCAATATTCAAGCAAGCTTGACATTATTCGGATTGGGTCACGTCACGTATCTAATTATATTCGGTGGAGTCGGAACGTTGGTCAGATTCATTTGTCGGTGATTAGAACTTGGTTAGATAAATAGATAGCATGACATGCACATATCCTTTCGATTTGCAGAGAAGGACACTTTAGAGCTCTTTGGGGCATCAAACTGCGAGCGAATGCCCACAAGGCAACAATTATAGAGTATGGTAATCCGTCAAAATTGCTACGTGTTAGCGAATAATGGCGATAACAACCAAGATGTCGAAAGAAAGTATAAATAGTTTAGCTAAGGGATAATGTTGGGCCATGGCATGGGCCTATGCTTAACATCTTTGATGTGAAAAGCCTTTGATTCTCTCTTTCGCAAGAAAGAACGTCTGTGAAAGATCAACTAATTTCATCTTTATTACTTTATGCTCTGTTGTTAATTTCTTTTTCATGTCAATATACGAATATCTACTCTACTGCTATGCTATCACATTCTCTTTCGACTAACCCTTACCCTATATACTTTTTTGGTTTGTTCAAACTATATAAAAATCTAAGAAATTTGGACTTTGACGGTCTATTCTTAGCACCTCTCACATACGATGATTTAATGCTTAAAAGTCTCAACTAGTTAATGAAAGATTATGATTCTTTTTAAAAGTAGAAGTACTAGGGTTCGGATTCTCTATATTCTTAATTGTGGAGAAGCCCTCCAATTAGTTATATGGAACAATATCACCGGCTTATTTAGTGGGTCTCATAATTAATTTTTTTATATAATTTATTTAAACAATATCATTTATGAGGTCTACGGAATGGGAAGATGTAATTGATGAGTTGTAGAAGTTCTCTGCAACCAATTAGAGAATCTATATCCGAACTATAATTGTCAATAAAATAGTGGACGGTTAACATTGACATGTTAATTGCAAATAAAAGATCAAATAATGCAGACATGGCGATTTATTTTCTATATGCACCGCCTGCTCGGGACGGAATCCACCAAACATCCGTGTGAAGTTTTGAAATTCCAAATAAATCCAAATACGAGAGAAATGATTTTCAAATTCCAAGTAAGTCCAACTAAATTGCGAGGAAAAACGTTGTCACAGCTTCACCAAGGACATGGATGTGGCCACTTGCTTCCGACTTGACTCAAACGCGTTGGCTCTGCAACTCTCTCTGTTCTTTGGTTGGAAAAATCCCCACGAAAGAGCCAAATTTATCGCAACAACTGGGATGGGATTGTGGCCTTGTAGGCTGCATGGGTCGAGGTGCCTTAAATCAAGTGAGAGATGGGGAGTTAAAGGTATGTCGAGCGCATTATCACGATCTTGATGGGCTCAGTCTGAAGTATAGCAAAATCGTTTGAGTGGAGGAACCACGCAAGATAGTGAGTGGGAGGCTGGGCCGGTGGCCGACTTCCTTCGGCCTCTGGGACGCTCTTCGAGTAATCAAGCGGAAGGGACGACCGGGGCCGCTTCGTGTATCCGTCGGGGCGGGTGGCGATAAAACGGTCGAATTCGCCGATCGTTGGGAAAGGCCGACAATTGGTAGGACCGGGCTATAATGGGTGAAGGGTTAGGAGGGCGACTGCCGCCTTCGGCGTCGTCGTCGAAGCGGAGCGGCGGTCGGAAGGTGATAGCTGGTTGCCTCCCGCCGTTCGATGGGACGGCGGCGTGAAATGGCCTCAAGCCGTATCAATGAAGCCGACGGCAAATCACCGCCCGCCAGCGTCGTCCGCGGGAGAAGTTGGCGGCGAGTAGGCTTCGTCTGCCTCTCGGCGTGGTTAGGATGATAGTCATCCATTGGACCATGGCGAAGTCGGTAAGTGTCGGCGCCTTAATGGTCGGTAGCGAACAAGTCGGTTTTGTTGACGGACAAAGCGTTTATCCGTGCGGTGTCGTTTTTCTCCTTAATCCTTTGGTTAGTGGTTATGACCATAACATCGGCAAACTTTAAAATTTTGTCATATAAGTAAACTTTAGAATATATATAGTTTTTGTTTGAATTTAAAAGATTTTTTATAAGGTGGAATTATTTTTTTATTTTTGTTTTTATTTCTCTTTTTGAAGCACTGCATTTTCCTCCCACCAAATTAGCAATAGAGGCCACTTTAATTCTTTTTTTTAAGCCTATAATTTTTTCTACAAAATGCAAATCTATTTATATTTTCTAATTAGAAAGTTATAAACTAAACAATATATTTTACAGATCCGATTGTTCTATTTGCATTTACAACTTTATTTCCATCCAACCAAACAATCCATTGGAAAACACACACAATCAATATTCAAGCAAGCTTGACATTATTCGGATTGGGTCACGTCACGTATCTAATTATATTCGGTGGAGTCGGAACGTTGGTCAGATTCATTTGTCGGTGATTAGAACTTGGTTAGATAAATAGATAGCATGACATGCACATATCCTTTCGATTTGCAGAGAAGGACACTTTAGAGCTCTTTGGGGCATCAAACTGCGAGCGAATGCCCACAAGGCAACAATTATAGAGTATGGTAATCCGTCAAAATTGCTACGTGTTAGCGAATAATGGCGATAACAACCAAGATGTCGAAAGAAAGTATAAATAGTTTAGCTAAGGGATAATGTTGGGCCATGGCATGGGCCTATGCTTAACATCTTTGATGTGAAAAGCCTTTGATTCTCTCTTTCGCAAGAAAGAACGTCTGTGAAAGATCAACTAATTTCATCTTTATTACTTTATGCTCTGTTGTTAATTTCTTTTTCATGTCAATATACGAATATCTACTCTACTGCTATGCTATCACATTCTCTTTCGACTAACCCTTACCCTATATACTTTTTGGTTTGTTCAAACTATATAAAAATCTAAGAAATTTGGACTTTGACGGTCTATTCTTAGCACCTCTCACATACGATGATTTAATGCTTAAAAGTCTCAACTAGTTAATGAAAGATTATGATTCTTTTAAAAGTAGAAGTACTAGGGTTCGGATTCTCTATATTCTTAATTGTGGAGAAGCCCTCCAATTAGTTATATGGAACAATATCACCGGCTTATTTAGTGGGTCTCATAATTAATTTTTTTATATAATTTATTTAAACAATATCATTTATGAGGTCTACGGAATGGGAAGATGTAATTGATGAGTTGTAGAAGTTCTCTGCAACCAATTAGAGAATCTATATCCGAACTATAATTGTCAATAAAATAGTGGACGGTTAACATTGACATGTTAATTGCAAATAAAAGATCAAATAATGCAGACATGGCGATTTATTTTCTATATGCACCGCCTGCTCGGGACGGAATCCACCAAACATCCGTGTGAAGTTTTGAAATTCCAAATAAATCCAAATACGAGAGAAATGATTTTCAAATTCCAAGTAAGTCCAACTAAATTGCGAGGAAAAACGTTGTCACAGCTTCACCAAGGACATGGATGTGGCCACTTGCTTCCGACTTGACTCAAACGCGTTGGCTCTGCAACTCTCTCTGTTCTTTGGTTGGAAAAATCCCCACGAAAGAGCCAAATTTATCGCAACAACTTGAACGTTGCTTCCGTGATTATAGCGGCAGTTAAGATTAGTAAATGAGTCATTGTTGTTTATAATAAGAAGAATTGGTCTGTGACTGGACAATGACAGATTACGCTTTTTACCAGTCGAATATGCTATTCTACAAATAAATCGAATGAAACAACATGCAAGTATTTTTTTTTAAATAAAATAAAAGATTAAAAATTTAAATGGGCACTTGAAAACCAAAATAAAAGACGAGCGGAAAGAGCTTACCGGATTGTTACTTCAAAACACAAAATTCTTTGAAGTATTACACGCAAAAAGCAATTATAATTAGTTTTCAATTAGTACTTAACCAGTATAAATTAGAATTAACTTTCAAAAGTGCACACAAGTTACTATTTTAATTATAAAACGGCCGGGGAAAGAAAACAAAATTTTATATGCTCTTGAAGTCCAAAATCCTACACGAAAAACGTGTAGCTCGTCCATGATTGGATGTATTGTCAATGATTTTTTCCTCCCCTTATCCTCAATTATTAAAAAGGTATATATGCAGCTGAAGAGGGTACCCTCCAAGATCCCAAGTGTAGCCTAACTGCGGGCAAAAAGCTCCAACTTGTGCCATCATCACTCTATCTTTTGCATGCCACTTGGTCTCTGTTGATGCTTAACAAGACACAGCACCAACTTGAAACTTTTTAACTTTTTTGCTACTTGCATTGTGAAAGATATATCTAGTACCATTGCATTGCCTCAATAAAGAAGAAAGGGGGGAAGTCCGTGTTAATTGTAACTACGTTGGTACAATAAATTAAATTCCAGCATCTCTAAGATAAAACTTATGCATGTTGTTACAATTCATGAATTACTCTGCTTGTAGTATAAAATCTAGTCTGTATTAATCTAAAAGTATCCAGATGCCATTGAGCTAAAGAGCGTAATTTTTTCCAACATGTATTTAATTTGAAGAATATTGAATATGAATTGTTAAACGGTCCTTATGTTTGTATTTGTATCTGTGATTAATAAACAAATATAAATATGAATATGCTAAGTAGTATATGTGATCAACTTTAACCAGATTTTAGCTCTTCCATGATTGTTATCATTCAAAAATAGTGCTAAATTTCCCCAAAACATAACAGCAAATTAGCTTTTATTAAAGCCGAGTTGTGTCAACAAAAAAAAAAAAAACAAAAACAAATTAGCCTCATTAACGTCCCTCAGAATTTTAACTTTCCATATCAAGTGCTAATAACACCGTCCACTTCCCATGAAATGTCTCTCTCAAAAATAAAGCCACAACAATATCTCGCTCTACAGTCCCTTTCATAGCTTGACGACGACAACTACAGTCCAAAATAAATAAAAAAACTCAGCACATCACAGATTATCATCATCATAACCGTGACAGTAACTTCTAGCAAAAACGAACGATCAAGGTGCGCCCAAAACAGTTCCATCTTGTTCTCACTATACATTTCCAACTTTTTTATATATACAATAAATAACACAATCAATCCCGTTCCGGCGCCTCGCGTAACAACACAAGTTTCATAAATATCCTTTTTCCCTCTCTTTTAACCTCGATTCATCCGCAGATCAACCGACCGGCGATCTCATAGAATATTCTCCATTCTTCTCAACAAAACGAGAGTTTCGCTTCAACTTTACCCATTTCATCTCACTCTTGAATCACACACAGATCCGTCACAAAATTACGGCCTCTGCCACTCGAGGCCTTCTTCGATCTCCGTCTCCTCTCCGTCACCGTCTTCAACATCTCCTTCTTCTCTCCAACGCCAAAAACTAACGGCCGTCCATTCATCAAAGCTGCGCTCGCTTTAACTGCAAGCGCTGCGAGATCTTCAGCATGAAGAGGTCTCTTGAGCATCGATCTCGGCAAAACGAAGTAGATCTGGCCTGGATTCAACTCATCGTCAGATCCGACGGCTGAGATGAATCCGTCGAACTCCATCTCGTCGGCATCGCAGATGAACCACTCAGAGTTCTTCTCGATAATGCTCGATACCCTAATTGGATGATCGAATTCTTGGAGCTCGCCGGAGGCGAGGATCAGCTTTCCCGTAGCCGCCGGGCCTACCGCCGTCGCCTCGCAAGATGCACAGCCTCCCATTTTTTAAGGTAAAGAATTATTTTTTTATTTTTTATTTCGACTCTGGATATTTTGCGCTGGTTTTGATTCGTTTTGGTTTGATGTTTGATGGGGATTTGAAAGGGGGGGATGGTTTTTATAGTGGGAGAGAGGGATTCTGATGACAGGCTGTAAGTTGGTGATGCCTGGTTGGAAGGCGGGACAGAAGAGGAGGGGTAGAATTGGAAGTCTAGGTCGAACTTAGAGGAAACTACGAGTGGCCTACTGGCATGCTTAGGGCGATGTGTGCTAATTAAAGCCGTGGGGAATAGTACATGACGGATTTGCCTTAGGGTTATTAATAGCGATGGGACGGGGAGAGGTGACGTCATTTATTTTGGACTATGTGGGCCAAAACTAGTAGAGCTTACGTTGCTCTTTAGTATTTTCAGTATAGTGTTTTCTATGTACTAGAAGTAATTAATAGAAATTTTTTCGGCTAGATCACACTTGAATACTCAATTTTTCACCATTTTTACGTTTAAACAATCTACGTTATAAAAAGTAACACAAATATTTTATGTTATTTACTGTTAGAATATTATAGACGAGATTAAAAAATATACTATGACAAAAATATCCCTCCATAGAAATGAATATAAAATTTAATAAAAAGATATAAGATATGTTTTAGTGGCCACTATTTGGCCTAAAAGCTGGGTCATAATTAGCCACAATTTGGCCTAAAACTGTTTTAGTGGCCACTATTTGGCCTAAAACTGTTTTAGTGGCCACTATTTGGCCTAAAACTGTTTTAGTGGCCACTATTTGGCCTAAAACTGTTTTAGTGGCCACTATTTGGCCTAAAACTGTTTTAGTGGCGACTATTTGGCCTAAAACTGTTTTAGTGGCGACTATTTGGCCTAAAACTGTTTTAGTGGCGACTATTTGGCCTAAAACTGTTTTAGTGGCCACTATTTGGCCTAAAACTGTTTTAGTGGCCACTATTTGGCCTAAAAGCTGGGTCATAATTAGCCACAATTTGGCCTAAAACTGTTTTAGTGGCGACTATTTGGCCTAAAACTGTTTTAGTGGCCACTATTTGGCCTAAAACTGTTTTAGTGGCGACTATTTGGCCTAAAACTGTTTTAGTGGCCACTATTTGGCCTAAAAGCTGGGTCATAATTAGCCACAATTTGGCCTAAAACTGTTTTAGTGGCCACTATTTGGCCTAAAACTGTTTTAGTGGCGACTATTTGGCCTAAAACTGTTTTAGTGGCGACTATTTGGCCTAAAACTGTTTTAGTGGCCACTATTTGGCCTAAAACTGTTTTAGTGGCCACTATTTGGCCTAAAACTGTTTTAGTGGCCACTATTTGGCCTAAAACTGTTTTAGTGGCCACTATTTGGCCTAAAACTGTTTTAGTGGCCACTATTTGGCCTAAAACTGTTTTAGTGGCCACTATTTGGCCTAAAACTGTTTTAGTGGCCACTATTTGGCCTAAAACTGTTTTAGTGGCCACTATTTGGCCTAAAACTGTTTTAGTGGCCACTATTTGGCCTAAAAGCTGGGTCATAATTAGCCACAATTTGGCCTAAAACTGTTTTAGTGGCCACTATTTGGCCTAAAACTGTTTTAGTGGCCACTATTTGGCCTAAAACTGTTTTAGTGGCCACTATTTGGCCTAAAACTGTTTTAGTGGCCACTATTTGGCCTAAAACTGTTTTAGTGGCCACTATTTGGCCTAAAACTGTTTTAGTGGCCACTATTTGGCCTAAAACTGTTTTAGTGGCCACTATTTGGCCTAAAACTGTTTTAGTGGCCACTATTTGGCCTAAAACTGTTTTAGTGGCCACTATTTGGCCTAAAACTGTTTTAGTGGCCACTATTTGGCCTAAAAGCTGGGTCATAATTAGCCACAATTTGGCCTAAAACTGTTTTAGTGGCCACTATTTGGCCTAAAACTGTTTTAGTGGCCACTATTTGGCCTAAAACTGTTTTAGTGGCGACTATTTGGCCTAAAACTGTTTTAGTGGCCACTATTTGGCCTAAAACTGTTTTAGTGGCCACTATTTGGCCTAAAACTGTTTTAGTGGCCACTATTTGGCCTAAAACTGTTTTAGTGGCCACTATTTGGCCTAAAACTGTTTTAGTGGCCACTATTTGGCCTAAAACTGTTTTAGTGGCCACTATTTGGCCTAAAACTGTTTTAGTGGCCACTATTTGGCCTAAAACTGTTTTAGTGGCCACTATTTGGCCTAAAACTGTTTTAGTGGCCACTATTTGGCCTAAAACTGTTTTAGTGGCCACTATTTGGCCTAAAACTGTTTTAGTGGCCACTATTTGGCCTAAAACTGTTTTAGTGGCCACTATTTGGCCTAAAACTGTTTTAGTGGCCACTATTTGGCCTAAAACTGTTTTAGTGGCCACTATTTGGCCTAAAACTGTTTTAGTGGCCACTATTTGGCCTAAAACTGTTTTAGTGGCCACTATTTGGCCTAAAAGCTGGGTCATAATTAGCCACAATTTGGCCTAAAACTGTTTTAGTGGCCACTATTTGGCCTAAAACTGTTTTAGTGGCCACTATTTGGCCTAAAACTGTTTTAGTGGCCACTATTTGGCCTAAAACTGTTTTAGTGGCCACTATTTGGCCTAAAACTGTTTTAGTGGCCACTATTTGGCCTAAAACTGTTTTAGTGGCCACTATTTGGCCTAAAACTGTTTTAGTGGCCACTATTTGGCCTAAAACTGTTTTAGTGGCCACTATTTGGCCTAAAACTGTTTTAGTGGCCACTATTTGGCCTAAAACTGTTTTAGTGGCCACTATTTGGCCTAAAACTGTTTTAGTGGCCACTATTTGGCCTAAAACTGTTTTAGTGGCCACTATTTGGCCTAAAAGCTGGGTCATAATTAGCCACAATTTGGCCTAAAACTGTTTTAGTGGCCACTATTTGGCCTAAAAGCTGGGTCATAATTAGCCACAATTTGGCCTAAAACTGTTTTAGTGGCCACTATTTGGCCTAAAAGCTGGGTCATAATTAGCCACAATTTGGCCTAAAACTGTTTTAGTGGCCACTATTTGGCCTAAAACTGTTTTAGTGGCCACTATTTGGCCTAAAACTGTTTTAGTGGCCACTATTTGGCCTAAAACTGTTTTAGTGGCCACTATTTGGCCTAAAACTGTTTTAGTGGCCACTATTTGGCCTAAAACTGTTTTAGTGGCCACTATTTGGCCTAAAAGCTGGGTCATAATTAGCCACAATTTGGCCTAAAACTGTTTTAGTGGCCACTATTTGGCCTAAAACTGTTTTAGTGGCCACTATTTGGCCTAAAACTGTTTTAGTGGCGACTATTTGGCCTAAAACTGTTTTAGTGGCCACTATTTGGCCTAAAACTGTTTTAGTGGCCACTATTTGGCCTAAAAGCTGTTTTAGTGGCGACTATTTGGCCTAAAACTGTTTTAGTGGCCACTATTTGGCCTAAAACTGTTTTAGTGGCCACTATTTGGCCTAAAACTGTTTTAGTGGCGACTATTTGGCCTAAAACTGTTTTAGTGGCCACTATTTGGCCTAAAACTGTTTTAGTGGCCACTATTTGGCCTAAAACTGTTTTAGTGGCCACTATTTGGCCTAAAACTGTTTTAGTGGCCACTATTTGGCCTAAAACTGTTTTAGTGGCCACTATTTGGCCTAAAAGCTGGGTCATAATTAGCCACAATTTGGCCTAAAACTGTTTTAGTGGCCACTATTTGGCCTAAAACTGTTTTAGTGGCCACTATTTGGCCTAAAACTGTTTTAGTGGCCACTATTTGGCCTAAAACTGTTTTAGTGGCCACTATTTGGCCTAAAACTGTTTTAGTGGCCACTATTTGGCCTAAAAGCTGTTTTAGTGGCGACTATTTGGCCTAAAACTGTTTTAGTGGCCACTATTTGGCCTAAAACTGTTTTAGTGGCCACTATTTGGCCTAAAACTGTTTTAGTGGCCACTATTTGGCCTAAAACTGTTTTAGTGGCCACTATTTGGCCTAAAACTGTTTTAGTGGCCACTATTTGGCCTAAAAGCTGGGTCATAATTAGCCACAATTTGGCCTAAAAGCTGTTTTAGTGGCGACTATTTGGCCTAAAACTAGGTGAGAATTAGCCCAAGTTTTTGCCAAACAGAAAATAACTCAAAGTTGGGTCGAGGATCGATTCGACCGGTTATAAAAGATTACCAAACACACCCATAGATTTGTAGAGTGATCTAAAGATGTTTCTAGTAAGAAATGAACCTAGTTTATTACGATACAACAATAAATTCTTTATCCGATTTTTTAGGCTGGTTATATAATAGATCATATTCTTCTATTTAGTTTTGTTAAGAATTATGTCATCAGACTTTTTAATTACCTCAAATAATCTATTTAAGATTACTGTTAGTATTTTTAACTATAATGTTTTCATTTTTGCTCTCTGCTGCAAATATTATGCATTTATAGTGGAAAGAACAATCCAGAATTTCTGAAAAATATCCTAATATTCTAATTTTAAACAACTTAGTATAAATACTACGAAAACAGGAAGGATATATAAACACTAACTGAGTGAAACTATGAAATATTTAAGTGAATAACAGCCCTTGAAATTTGTATCGATATTTCAATGACGGTCGAGATGAGTGGAGAGCATGGGAACAGCGGTGAGGTGAGCAAAATTGGTGGCTTCGTGTGCCTTTTTGAGAGGCAATGTATGGTGACATCGAATTCGTTGGGAGCGTTGATGTTTTTGTTTTGGGCACTGTATATATAGTTAGTGTGACAGAGCAATGCGTCGTGATTTGTCTTTGCTTTTTAGCTTTCGATAAATGGGTGAATTATTATTTAAGCAGAGAAACAAAGAGGCAGGATACGAGCTTCACTCACTGTAGGCTCGAGGAATCTTATTTAAGGTTTTAAAAAAACGTTTATGAATTGAAGTCTGTACTTATTATGTAAAGCAGTTATAGGGTGTGTTTGATAACTCATATAACACTGCGCCAAGAATGATCCTAGCCTAGTTCTATCTCAAACCAGTTTTAGTTTGGACTAGGATAGGGAGTGTCCAAGCTAAAAGCTAGTTTAGTGGTACTATTTGGCCTAAAAGCTGGGTCGAATTAGCCACTATTTGGCCTAAAAGCTGTTTTAGTGGCGACTATTTGGCCTAAAAACTAGGTCAGAATTAGCCCAATTTTTTGCCAAACAGAAAATAACTCAAAATTGGGCCATGATCAGTTCTGACCAGTTATAAAAGATTACCAAACACACCCATAGATTTGTAGAGTGATCTAAAGATGTTTCTAGTAAGAAATGAACCTAGTTTATTCGATACAACAATAAATTCTTTATCCAGATTTTTAGGCTGGTTATATAATAGATCATATTCTTCTATTTAGTTTTGTTAAAATTATGTCATCAGACTTTTTAATTACCTCAAATAATCTATTTAAGATTACTGTTAGTATTTTTAACTATAATGTTTTCATTTTTGCTCTCTGCTGCAAATATTATGCATTTATAGTGGAAAGAACAATCCAGAATTTCTGAAAAATATCCTAAAAATTCTTAAATATAACAACGCTTCAAAAATATTGTAACTTAGTAATTAAACCTTTTCCTATGACCTATGCCTACGTTATCCTAAATAAAGTTGAATCTATCAAAATCTAGGTCCTGCACTTTATACTTGTAGAACATGCACAAAACATGCACAAGCGGTTTTGGGCTTAGTAGTCGACTAATCTGCGGTAGTAGTCGACTAATCTGACGACGAGAAAGGTGTGTTTCGTTGATGCGAGTAGTCGACTAATGCGTGTTGTAGTCGACTAATCTGATGAGTAGTCGACTAATCTGAAGTAGTAGTCGACTAATCTGGCGGTCAGCGGGTTTTGGTTTTAAACCGGTTCGTTTAGAGTTTATAAATAACCCTAAACCGATTATTTGATAGTAATCAAGCACGATTTGGGCGACTTTGAGAGGGTTTTGTGCATCTTTGGAGAGGAGATCTTTTGAGAGATTGAGAGGTTTGTTTTAGGGTTTCTTTGTGAGAACTTGTAATCCTAATTTGTATTCTCTCTTTCTATTAGTGAAAATCCCCTCCTTACCCGTGGGCGTAGGCAACTTAGAACCACGTAAATCTCGTGTCTTTATTCTTTTATTGTGTTTTGCTATCGTTTGTGGTGGTTTCTCTCGGCGGTTCCAGCGGTCGTAGCGCTAACAATTGGTATCGAGCTATTGTTCGGATTGAAAGTGGTGTAATTTCTAATTTGAGGGTGTTGGTGATTCACGAGAGAAGCGGATTCACGAAGACAAACAGAGGATGGCCAACCAAGAATCACCAAAGTGGGAAAATTCGAGATTGAAAAGTTCAATGGGAAGAACGATTTTTCCTATTGGAGGATCTGGATGAAAAACTTTCTAATTTCGCAAAAATTGCACAAGACTTTGGATGGAAAGGAGAAGAAGAACAAGGATATGTCGATGAGGATTGGGAGGAGTTGGATCACGGAAGCAGCGTCGATTATCCTATGCCTCGAGAGGGATGTAGCTTTCTTGGTAGATGGAGAGGAAATTTATGCGTGTGGAAGAAGTTAGAGGGTACCTTCATGACTAAGAGTCTAACTAACCGATCTACTTAAAATCCAAATTGTATACTTGCAAGATGGAGGAGGGCTCATCAATCAGGAACACATCAACAAGTTTGATAGGATCATATCGATTTGAAAGACATAGATGTTAAAGTAGGAGACGAGGATCAGCGCTTCTACTACTTCTCGCGAGAGTCTTATGAGAACACAGTGCAAACACCGAGGCTTGTGGGAGAAAATCGAAGATGGATGAGACTAGAGCGGCACTTCTAGCGGACGATCTTGGAAGAAGCTACAACTAGTGACATATTGGATACTTTGAGGAACAAGCGGGGATTGTTGCAAGAGGAAGGACAATGAAGCGAGGAAAAGGCAAAGGGAGGAAAGTCTAGATCTAAATCAAGACCTCTTGGGGAAAAGGATGTTTCAAGTCGGTGAAATTTGGGCATTTCAAAGTCGGTCAAATAAGAGAGTAGGTGGAAAGCAGAGAAACAAAGAGGCAGGATACGAGCTTCACTCACTGTAGGCTCGAGGAATCTTATTTAAGGTTTAAAAACGTTTATGAATTGAAGTCTGTACTTATTAAAAGCAGTTATAGGGTGTGTTTGATAACTCATATAAACTGCGCAAAAGATCTTAGCCTAGTTATCTCAAAGGTTTAGTTTTAGTTTGGGGATGAGATAGTCAGCCAAAACCAGTTTAGTGGCCATTTTGACCTAAAAGCGGGTCAGTATTAGCTATTTGGCCTAAAAGCTGTTTTAGTGGCGACTATTTGGCCTAAAACTAGGTGAGTGCTTCGTTTTTTAGCAGAAAATAACAAAATTGGGTGATGGTTCGATTCGACCATAAAAGATTAAAACACACCCATAGATTTGTAGAGTGATCTAAAGATGTTTCTAGTAAGAAATGAACCTAGTTTATTCGATACAACAATAAATTCTTTATCAGATTTTTTAGGCTGGTTATATAATAGATCATATTCTTCTATTTAGTTTTGTTAAAATTATGTCATCAGACTTTTTAATTACCTCAAATAATCTATTTAAGATTACTGTTAGTATTTTTAACTATAATGTTTTCATTTTTGCTCTCTGCTGCAAATATTATGCATTTATAGTGGAAAGAACAATCAGAATTTCTGAAAAATATCCTAAAAATTCTTAAATATAACAACGCTTCAAAAATATTGTAACTTAGTAATTAAACCTTTTCCTATGACCTATGCCTACGTTATCCTAAATAAAGTTGAATCTATCAAAATCTAGGTCCTGCACTTTATACTTGTAGAACATGCACAAAACATGAAGCGGTTTGGGCTTAGTAGTCGACTAATCTGCGGTAGTAGTCGACTAATCTGAAGTAGTAGTCGACTAATCTGCGGTAGTAGTCGACTAATCTGAAGTAGTAGTCGACTAATCGATGAGAGATAAATGTGACAGTAGTAGTCATTGTCGACGGTCAGCGGGTTTTGGTTTTAAACCGGTTCGTTTAGAGTTTATAAATAACCCTAAACCGATTATTTGATAGTAATCAAGCACGATTTGGAGCAGACTTTTCGGAGGGTTTTGTGCATCTTTGGAGAGGAGATCTTTTGAGAGATTGAGAGGTTTGTTTTAGGGTTTCTTTGTGAGAACTTGTAATCCTAATTTGTATTCTCTTTCTATTAGTGAAAATCCCCTCCTTACCCGTGGGCGTAGGCAACTTAGAACCACGTAAATCTCGTGTCTTTATTCTTTTATTGTGTTTTGCTATCGTTTGTGGTGGTTTCTCTGAAGGTTCGCGATCCGTAGCCAACAATTGGTATTGCTATTGTTGGATTGAAAGTGGTGTAATTTCTAATTTGAGGGGTGTTCGGTGATTCCCGAGAAGCGGATTCACGAAGACAAACAGAGGATGGCCAACCAAGAATCACCAAAGTGGGAAAATTCGAGATTGAAAAGTTCAATGGGAAGAACGATTTTTCCTATTGGAGGATCACGAGATGAAAAACTTTCTAATTTCGCAAAAATTGCACAAGACTTTGGATGGAAAGGAGAAGAAGAACAAGGATATGTCGATGAGGATTGGGAGGAGTTGGATCACGGAAGCAGGCGTCGATTATCCTATGCCTCGAGAGGGATGTAGCTTTCTTGGTAGATGGAGAGGAAAGCTACCAGCGGTGGAAGAAGTTAGAGGGTACCTTCATGGCGAAGAGTCTAACTAACCGGATCTACTTAAAATCCAAATTGTATACTTGCAAGATGGAGGAGGGCTCATCAATCAGGGAACACATCAACAAGTTTGATAGGATCATATCGATTTGAAAGACATAGATGTTAAAGTAGGAGGCGAGGATCAGGCTTCTACTACTCTGTCTCTGAAGTCTGCCAGTTTGTCTGGCAGCTGCTGGAAAAATAGAAGATGGATGAGACTAGAGCGGCACTTCTAGCGGACGATCTTGGAGAAGAGCGCAACTAGTGACATGGCGGCGATAACGAGGGAACAAGCGAGGATTGTTTGCAGAGGAAGAACAATGAAGCGAGGAAAAGGCAAGGAGGAAAGTCTAGATCTAAATCAAGACCTCTTGCGGGAAAAGGATGTTTCAAGTCGCGGTGGTGGGCATTTCAAAGTCGACCGTCCAAATAAGAGAGTAGGTGGAAAGAAGAACAACAACAAGGCTGAGAGGAGAGGGCAAGGAAGAAGCGAGCTACGTTTGAGGAGGAAGGGAGCGATAAGGAATGCTATGTCGTCCGCGGGTGGCGAGGAGATCTCGGGAAGTGGATACTTGATTCGGTTGCTCTTACCATATGTGTCCAAATAGGAAGTGGTTTACTACCTCTGAGAGGCATTGATGGGGAACTGTATTGATGGGGAATAACCATGCTTGTAAAACAGTGGGGCTAGGTAATATCAAAATCAAGATGCATGATGGAGTGGTTCGAACCTTGGCGGATGTGAGGCATGTTCCCGACTTGCGGAAGAATCTTATCTCGGTTGGTGCTTTGGACTCGGTGGTTGCGAGTTGTGACGGAAAGCGGAGTGAAGAAGGTTGTTCGTGGTTCCTTAGTAGTGATGAAGGGTGTTAATCCCTGGAATCTGTCTACTCTCAATCTCTCCCTCTGTGTGGTGAGTCGGCCGGTTAGGCCGAAGGAAGTGGTGGAGACCCATGTGAGCACACACGGTTATGGCATAAGCGGCTTGGGCATATGTCGAGAAGGGTCTAGTTACGCTTGGTAAAGAGGGTCTGCTGAAGAATCTGAAGGAACCTAGCATGGATTTTTTGGAATTGTGTGTATGGATGAAGGTACCACAGTCAAGTTTGACAGCAAGTCTAGAAGCAGGAGGGATACTAGATTATGTGCACACGGATGTTTGGGGCGGCTCGGACAACTTCCAATGGTGGTTCCGGTATTATGTCGTTTATTGATGATTATTCTAGGTATGCTTGGATTTACTACGAAGCACAAGAATGAGGTGTTGAGACATTCAAGAAGTGGAGAACAATGGTTGAAACAGATGTGAAAGAAATTGAAGACGATCCGATAAATAGCATGCAGTACAGATGGTGCTTTCAAGGAGTTCGTGATCGTGAGGGAATTGTTCGACATCGACGTCAGTCTACACCACGCCAGAATGGGGTCGCTGGAGAGATCGAACCTAACACCGCGAAAAGGCGAGTATGCGATCTTATGCGTGATTGGGCAACGAATGGTAAGGTAAGGTGGCTACAAATTTTGTTACATTGTGAACCGTTCACCACATTCGACATTGGATGGTGATACACCCTATGTGGTGGTCAGGAGCATGCAGATTATGATAGGCTCGAATTTTGGATGTACGCCTACTATCCGTCAGCGAGGAAAGCAGCGAGGGCCAAGAAGGCAATATTCTTGGGATATGCAGCATGAAAAGGCTATCGCCTTTGGTGTACCTAAGATTCAAAGTTCGTGGTCGTGAGATGTTACCTTTGATGAGAAATCCATGATTGCGGCGTCCAAGGATGATGGTGTTATGGCCGGTGAGACCTCTAAGTCTCGAGTTATTGAAATAGAACCTAAAGACCAACTAGGTTCTAATCGTGCTCAAGTGGGAAGTCGAGATTGTCAAGGGGAGGAGGTTCACAGAAAATACACAGCACTACAACAAAGCAGCTCGAGGATAATTTGGCTTCCACTAGCCAAAGCGAGCACAAGCAAAATTGCCGGGGTCGATCAACCCCTAAAGCACTATGGGCTAATATGGTTGAATCGCACTCGGTGGAGGAGGACGAGCCGGTCTCCTTCAAGGAAGCTATTCGGGACAAGGATAGTGAGAGTTGGTTGGCTGCGATGGAGGAAGAGATGGAATCTCTTCTGAAGAATCATACATGGGAGGTGGTCCCATTGCGTAGGAAGAAAAGCTATTGGTTGTAAGTGGGTGTTTAAAAGAAAGGAAGATCTTTGAGCTTCGGTGGTGTAAGATACAAGGCGAGGCTAGTGGCTAAGGGTTTTGCACGTAAAGAGGGTGTGGATTACAATGAGATATTTTCTCCGGTGGTGAAACATACTTCTATTCGGGTGCTATTGAGTATTGTTGCTCATGGTGATTTTGAGTTGGATCAACTCGATGTTAAAAGCGACCTTCTTGCGGAGACTTGGATGAAGAGATCTACATGCATCAACCCGAGGGCTACAAGGTTGAGGATAAGGAGAATCATGTGTCGTTTGAGGAAGTCAACTGTATGGATTAAAGCAATCTCCCTAGTGGTACAAGCGATTTGACTCCTTCATCTTTGAAGCATGGGTTTTCGGCGATCATGATTGTTGTGTTTACATTCGGAAGCTTCGAGGTAATTTTATCTATCTTCTTTGTATGTGGATGACATGCTTATTGCTTCTAAGAGCGAGTGGAGATAGATAGGTTGAAATCTCAACTTGGTGAAGAGTTCGAGATGAAGGACATGGTGCCGCTAGGAAAATACGGGTATGGAGATTAGAAGAGAGCGGCGAATCGACGATTATTCTTGAGTCGGGAAAGACAGAGCTGGGTGACGCGAGGTTCGGGATGCAAAGTGCTAAGTCGGTGGTGACTCCATTGGCTCCACACTTTAGGCTGGTAATCAATCTCACTAAGAGAAGGCACATGGAGCGTGTTCCTATGCTAGTGCAAATGGCTTTAATGTATGCAATGGTGTACACGCCTGATATTTCACAGCGGTTAGTGTGGTCGTGAGATTCATGGCGAATCCGAAAGGCGACCGAAGCAAAGTGAAGTGGGTCCTCAAGTACTTAAAGGGTACAGTTGATACGTCCGGTTTTGGTGGAGATACAAGGCGAGGCTAGTGGCTAAGGGTTTTGCTGCGAAGAGGGTGTGGATTACAATGAGATATTTTCTCCGGTGGTGAAACATACTTCTATTCGGGTGCTATTGAGTATTGTTGCTCATGGTGATTTTGAAATTTGGATCAACTTCGATGTTAAAAGCGACCTTCTTGCGGAGACTTGGATGAAGAGATCTACATGCATCAACTTGAGGGCTACAAGGTTGAGGATAAGGAGAATCATGTGTCGTTTGAGGAAGTCACCGTATGGATTAAAGCAATCTCCGGTGGTACAAGCGATTTGACTCCTTCATCTTTGAAGCATGGGTTTTCGGCGATCATGATTGTTGTGTTTACATTCGGAGCTTAGGAGGTAATTTTATCTATCTTCTTTGTATGTGGATGACATGCTTATTGCTTCTAAGAGCGAGTGGAGATAGATAGGTTGAAATCTCAACTTGGTGAAGAGTTGAGATGAAGGACATGGGTCTTGCTAGGAAAATCACGGGTATGGAGATTAGAAGAAGCTGAATCGGCGATTATTCTTAGTCGAGAAAGGGCTACATAGAGCCGTGACGCGAGGTTCGGGATGCAAAGTGCTAAGTCGGTGGTGACTCCATTGGCTCCACACTTTAGGCTTTACGGTAATCAATCTCCCTCTGTGGAAGAAACATGGAAGCGTGTTCTATCTAGTCGCAGTTAGCGGTTTAATGTATGCAATGGTGTGTACGCTAGGATATTTCCTGGCGGTTAGTGTGGTGAGATTCATGGCGAATCAGGAAAGCGCTTTGAAGCGATGAAGTGGGTCCTCAAGTACTTAAAGTCACGGTTGATAAATTGCGTGTTTTGGTGGAGAAACATGTCGTTGGCGGGTTTGTGGACTCGATTATCTGGCGATCTAGATAGGCGGCGATCTACTCTTGGTTATGTATTTAAGATACATGGAGCTCCGGTTAGTTGGCGATCGATATTCAGATCTGATGGCACTTTCTACTCTGAGAGTGATACATAGCCATGGCGAGAGGAGTGAAAAGCATTGTGGTTGTGGGGTCTTCTAGGCGATTTGGGGATTGGCAGAAAACGTGAACTTGTGGTGTGGCGGTCGAGTGCAATTCACTTGGCGAAGAATCGGGTTCATCATGCTCGTACCAAGCATATTGATGTCGGTATCATTTTGTGCGGGATGTCATAGAGGAGGTGATATTTCTCTCATGAAGGTGCACACGAATGAGAATCCATGGACATGTTAACCAAGGTGGTCACGGTAGTAAGTTTAAGCATTGCTTAGACTTGCTTCATATCGCTCTTGTTGATTTGCCCAAGAGGCATGGCCCTTCGGGCATTAATGGGTAAGGTGGAGATGATTTGAGGTGAACTACGGTGAGCTTGATCCGTAGAGATGCGTGGCGATCGCGGTTAGTGGTGTGACTAGATTGGCTGGATTGGCTAATGGTGATCTCTCTAGATGTTCTTGGTGTTCTTACGGTGTTAGGTCCAAAATTTGAGGTAAATCAAATGATGCGAGGTGGAGAATTGTAGAACATGCACAAAACATGCACAAGCGGTTTGGGCTTAGTAGTCGACTAATCTGCATTAGTGATGCGACTAATCTATGACGACGAAGGTGTGTTTCGTTGAGTCCGAGTAGTCGACTAATCGTGTTGTAGTCGACTAATCTGATGAGTAGTCGACTAATCTGAAGTAGTAGTCGACTAATCTGAAGCGGTCAGCGGGTTTTGGTTTTAAACCGGTTCATTTAGAGTTTATAAATAACCCTAAACGATTATTTGATAGTAATCAAGCACGATTTGGAGCGACTTTTCGGAGGGTTTTGTGCATCTTTGGAGAGGAGATCTTTTGAGAGATTGAGAGGTTTGTTTTAGGATTTCTTTGTGAGAACTTGTAATTCTAATTTGTATTCTCTCTTTCTATTAGTGAAAATCCCTCCTTACCCGGTGGGCGTAGGCAACTTAGAACCACGTAAATCTCGTGTCTTTATTCTTTTATTGTGTTTTGCTATCGTTTGTGGTGGTTTCTCTCGGCGGTTCCAGCGGTCAGCGTAGCAATCTTTGTTACAGTGGGTTTGGATATAGAAAAGGTAAGACAACAATATCTCGCTCTACAGTCCCTTTCATAGCTTGACGACGACAACTACAGTCCAAAATAAATAAAAAAACTCAGCACATCACAGATTATCATCATCATAACCGTGACGGTAACTTCTAGCAAAAACGAACGATCAAGGTGCGCCCAAAACAGTTCCATCTTGTTCTCACTATACATTTCCAACTTTTTTATATATACAATAAATAACACAATCAATCCCGTTCCGGCGCCTCGCGTAACAACACAAGTTTCATAAATATCCTTTTTCCCTCTCTTTTAACCTCGATTCATCCGCAGATCAACCGACCGGCGATCTCATAGAATATTCTCCATTCTTCTCAACAAAACGAGAGTTTCGCTTCAACTTTACCCATTTCATCTCACTCTTGAATCACACACAGATCCGTCACAAAATTACGGCCTCTGCCACTCGAGGCCTTCTTCGATCTCCGTCTCCTCTCCGTCACCGTCTTCAACATCTCTCCAACGCCAAAACTAACGGCCGTCCATTCATCAAAGCTGCGCTCGCTTTAACTGCAAGCGCTGCGAGATCTTCAGCATGAAGAGGTCTCTTGAGCATCGATCTCGGCAAAACGAAGTAGATCTGGCCTGGATTCAACTCATCGTCAGATCCGACGGCTGAGATGAATCCGTCGAACTCCATCTCGTCGGCATCGCAGATGAACCACTCAGAGTTCTTCTCGATAATGCTCGATACCCTAATTGGATGATCGAATTCTTGGAGCTCGCCGGAGGCGAGGATCAGCTTTCCCGTAGCCGCCGGGCCTACCGCCGTCGCCTCGCAAGATGCACAGCCACCCATTTTTTAAGGTAAAGAATTATTTTTTTATTTTTTAAATTTTTTATTTCGACTCTGGATATTTTGCGCTGGTTTTGATTCGTTTTGGTTTGATGTTTGATGGGGATTTGAAAGGGGGGGATGGTTTTTATAGTGGGAGAGAGGGATTCTGATGACAGGCTGTAAGTTGGTGATGCCTGGTTGGAAGGCGGGACAGAAGAGGAGGGGTAGAATTGGAAGTCTAGGTCGAACTTAGAGGAAACTACGAGTGGCCTACTGGCATGCTTAGGGCGATGTGTGCTAATTAAAGCCGTGGGGAATAGTACATGACGGATTTGCCTTGGGTTATTAATAGCGATGGGACGGGGAGAGGTGACGTCATTTATTTTGGAATATGTGGGCCAAAACTAGTAGAGCTTACGTTGCTGTTTAGTATTTTCAGTATAGTGTTTTCTATGTACTAGAAGTAATTAATAGAAATTTTTTCGGCTAGATCACACTTGAATACTCAATTTTTCACCATTTTTACGTTTAAACAATTTACGTTATAAAAGTAACACAAATATTTTATGTTATTTACTGTTAGAATATTATAGACGAGATTAAAAAATATACTATGACAAAAATATCCCTCCATAGACATGAACATAAAATTTAATAAAAGATATAAGATATGTATAGTGGTACTAAAAATGACAACAAATAGGGTCAATACAATAGTGCTAATTATATGGGATATTCCTACTAAATTCCTACATGCAACTAATGAAGGTACTAACATATCGCCTTTTTCTAGCTTATGATATTAAAATATATTTTTTATTACAAATTAGAGTATTAAAGTGCTACTTTTACAACTTAGGATGTTTAAGCGTAAAGGTGGTGAAACAATAGGGTATATAAGTGCCATTTAGCCATTTTTTCAAAGAAACTTATAAATTGAAATTGGCTAAATTGCACTTATAATTTCACTTAGTTAGCATTTATGCTCTCACTTGTTTTTTAGCATTTATCTGTACTAAGTTGTTTATAATTGACATGTTGATATTCTCTATCATACAAATGTGAAACTTTTCATCTGAATCTTCATATATGATACTAATAGACTAATTACAAACCTTTCTAACCATTAATATTTATGAAATTTATTGTTAAACTGATACTAACTCTACTTAAAAGTAGAATTAAAATACGGCTAAAATAGAATTTTAATAGGTTTAATTATAAATTTAATAAAATTTAATACTTAAAAGCTCTATAATTAGTTTATAAGTATCATAGAGAAATATTTAGAAAAGAAAATTCACGATTGCATAATTTAAAAAATAATATTCTAATTTTAAACAACTTAGTATAAATACTACGAAAACATGAAGGATATATAAACACTAACTGAGTGAAACTATGAAATATTTAAGTGAATAACAGCCCTTGAAATTTGTATCGATATTTTAATGACGGTCGAGATGAGTGGAGAGCATGGGAACAGTGGTGAGGTGAGCAAAATTGGTGGCTTCGTGTGCCTTTTTGAGAGGCAATGTATGGTGACATCGAATTCGTTGGGAGCGTTGATGTTTTTGTTTTGGGCACTGTATATATAGTTAGTGTGACAGAGCAATGCGTCGTGATTTGTCTTTGCTTTTTAGCTTTCGATAAATGGGTGAATTATTATTTAAGCAGAGAAACAAAGAGGCAGGATACGAGCTTCACTCACTGTAGGCTCGAGGAATCTTATTTTAAGGTTTAAAAAAAACGTTTATGAATTGAAGTCTGTACTTATTATGTAAAGCAGTTATAGGGTGTGTTTGATAACTCATATAAAACTGCCCAAGAATGATCTTAGCCTAGTTCTATCTCAAACCAGTTTTAGTTTGGACTAGGATAGGGGTGGTCCAAACTAAAACTAGTTTAGCGGCCACTATTTGGCCTAAAAACTGGGTCATAATTAGCCACAATTTGGCCTAAAACTGTTTTAGTGGCCACTATTTGGCCTAAAAACTAGGTCAGAATTAGCCCAAGTTTTTGCCAAACAGAAAATAACTCAAAGTTGGGTCAGGATCAGTTCTGACCAGTTATAAAAGATTACCAAACACACCCATAGATTTGTAGAGTGATCTAAAGATGTTTCTAGTAAGAGATGAACCTAGTTTATTCTGATACAACAATAAATTCTTTATCCGGATTTTGAGGCTGGTAATATAATAGATCATATTCTTCTATTTATTTTGTTAAGAATTATGTCATCAGACTTTTTAATTACCTCAAATAATCTATTTAAGATTACTGTTAGTATTTTTAACTATAATGTTTTCATTTTTGCTCTCTGCTGCAAATATTATGCATTTATAGTGGAAAGAACAATCTAGAATTTCTGAAAAATATCCTAAAAATTCTTAATTATAACAACGCTTCAAAAATATTTTGAAACATGTAACTTAGTAATTAAACCTTTTCCTATGACCTATGCCTACGTTATCCTAAATAAAGTTGAATCTATCAAAATCTAGGTCCTGCACTTTATACTGTTACAGTGGGTTTGGATATAGAAAGGGTAGAGGACGGGAATGATTGAGGTAAACCCAATGAAACGGGATGGAGAGGAAAAAGATGATAAACAAGAAGGAGAAGAAGAGAGTATGTTGTATTTGTGTATATTTAGAGTAGAGAATGGAAAGAGAATGAATAATATATGACTAATATTACCCTTTGAAGAATTAATTCACATCTAATTAATTTCTTTATTTTCTCTAAGGGCAATAATGGAATTAATATTGGGAAATTTTCATTTAAATTTCTGTTCATGTTAGAAAATTTAATTGTATGAGAGGATGGATATTTGGAGGAGTTTAATCTTCTTTGATGGTGATTAATCAGAAGGAAGCAGATCTCAGCACAAGTAGCACTCATTAGGGGGTCGGAGAAGATCTCCCCGGCATTGCCCTCCGACGTTCAAGTCGGTAGATCAAACAAACTAGTAGAATGCAGAATCCAGTTGTAGGATTTTATTTTGCGTACCTTGGTGTAGTGGAGTTATCCACTAATTATCGAGAATTCGTGGGGCACGTTGGTAATTCGACCGGGTTGGTGCAGTCGGTCGATCAGACTGCACTTTACACGCATCGGCGATCGGTTGAATGAGTCATCTTTGCATTTAATGTGATAGTAACAGAATGGCGAAAGTGCAGGCGTTGTCCGAGGAGTCATTATAATTTTGGCTCGAGAATTCATAATGACTCTGGCATGCATTTAATGCCATGGCGACTGGGAGGCGATGTATGGGCACTGACTGGCCATGCGTTAAATGCGAATGACATTAGTGAGACTGATAGGTCATTCCGTTGTTCGAGATATTCTTTAGTAAAGTCTGAGCAAAAGGCCCCTTTTGTCTAGGACTCGGATTCCTTTAATGGATCTCGGCTTGAAGACGTCGTTCGTCTCGGACTCGGACTGCTAGAAAGATCGGTAGTGCTCACACTCGGGTCGGACTTTCAGATTATAGAACTCAGCCCGTTAATATGACACATGGCCAACTTTTAAGGGCTTAGTAACGCAGCGCGGAAGTAATAAATCTCGGAATCTACCAAGGGGTGCTCTCTGAATCCACAAAGAACGATCTCCGAATCCACGAAGAAAATATTAAAAGAGGAATTTATTTATAAAAGTTATGTCTCTAGGGCTTACAAAACTCTGTTTAAATAGAAAATAAACAAGACTCCTACTATGACCAGAATTTTGCCAAAAATAGAAATAAGAAAACTCTCCTTAAAAGACTCCCTATGATTAGGAAAGTAAATCGGTCAAATTTGAAATCAAACCGGATTTGCTTCCTGATCAAAACAGACTCCTAAAACATTACCTAAAATAGTAAAAAATTAACAAAAACGCTGATATCTCTCAATCCGGAGGGAATTTGGCAAAACGGACGGCGGCAAACCGAACTTTGGTGGGTTTGGTTGACTCCGTCTCGAAAAAATACGCGATTTGCATATATAATTTGTCTAATTTCAACTTACGGCTTGAGAGATATGACATGTTCTTCGTTGCAAGCTATTTTCCTCGGCCGGGTCCGCGTTTAGGCTTGTACGCGAAACGGACGGCCGGGTCTGCAGTGCGCTCTACATCACTTAGACTTGGTAATTCTCAGGATACAACAATTTGATCCCTCCCCTCTCAATCCGCCAACTTTAGGACGGTTAATAAAGTGAGCAAATTTATCTATTTTTAACCCTCCTCTCCCTCTTTCTTACTAATTAAAAATTATAAACAAACACAATTTTTAGAAAAGTTTACATTATAACCTTCCTAACCCTTCCCCTCCTGTCGTTAACAAAAACCTGTATCCCTCATTGTTAAAGCGTTGAGCTAAGCTCAGTTAGTCATCCACTCTAGTCCCTAATAAAAAATAGACAACGTGCATCACAACAATATCTTAAGACAAAATAATTGCGTAGCTAATCACTAGCAACACAGACGTGTAACGAAACCAAGAGGCAGCTGCGTCGCGGCAAAGCATGGCGCTGGACACGTGTGAACCAACCGCGAATCTCTCCCTCTGCCTCTCGGTTAGGGCGAAAGCCCCGACACTCTGCTCCTCGATGGCCGAGCCTTGAGATCCAATTGTAGGGTTGGTGCTCCTAAACCTCACATGGCCTCTGCACGCCCCTCAGGCTCACGTTATCGTCTTCCCCTTCTTTGTCTCCTCCTGTTTATTCTTCTTGTTCTTACGTGCGCTCATTTGTGTTGCTTCATCCCATGAAGCTTCGAGTGCCACGTGATGCGCGCACTCTTTTAATTAGGTTCCGATCTTGAAAGTTTTTGTATTACGTTATGTTTTTGATTTGGGGTACAAAGTTAGGGGACCGGATGTGTACAGTGCGCTGTATAGATTGAGATTCTAAGGTTCGTTAAGAGTAATTTTTATCAAGTTGATTTGTATAATTAATGATATTTTAAGTATTAAGTGATCCAATTAGATGTTTTGAATACCACGGGTGGCATTGGTTTTTAAATTCAAGTTGATTAGGGAACAGATCACTTGAGTAATTGTACGAAGAGAGGGGGGTTTTGAAAGCATGTGAGTTTTGATTTATTTTGTAGTGTAATTGTCGCGTACTTTCGTGTAAATGTGCTGGCTAATTTTATCAGTAATGGACCAGCACAAACAGATTATTTGTATTTTAAAGTAGATTGTTTTAATAGTTTTAATTGCTTGTGCTCCACTTGATTGTATGATTCAAAATGCCGAAAAGAAAAGGCTGTAATAGAAAGGTTATCTTATTCTTACAAATGCTAGGCATGTAACCAGTTGATTAATGTCATCATTGTCATGACATATACAAATGTTTGAAGTTTGATTTGATCTGGAGAATTTTTCTGATGAATAATTTGTAATGCAGATTGTAGGTTACCTATTTTGTAGTCCTATGCATATGATCTTTATTGCTTGTTCTCACCAATTTTGTTAACCTAATAAAGAAATGTCATCTTTAGTTTTAGTATAGAAAATGATAATTGTATTATAAGTGTCATACTACTCTTGTACTACCACTAATAAATAGGTGGCGTCCTTTCTTAGAAATTGTCAAGAAAAACATCATGGACCCTACTTTTCTGTTTATGGGAGTATAAAAATAGTATAAGTGTTGTAGTACAGTTACCATTGCTCTTTCAATATACCTTTTATTCAGCAAATTTCCTAATAAAATATCCTAATTGTATTGTATTACATGAAGAAAAAGAAAAATACCCTTAAGATCGTAATTTGGTGTCTTTCTTTCTTTTCATTTCTTTGTGATTGACTATAAAGTTGACTGAGTGACCAACCAAGAGGAAAAAGCACCTTCAAGGCCTATGGTTTTGGTACATTTTCCTTGAATTTCCCACAATATGGACCCTTTATGTGTACGGCCCAAATTATTGCAACTTTGTATATACACCAGAAATATTCCAAACCAGCTGGAAAGCTAATGAATTGGGGAACATACATTTACCAAACAAAGAACATGTGATTAAAATGGCTTTGCAAGCATGTGCAACCATTCCATATCATCTCCAACCTTTGACTACAACCCCTCACTTTTCACCTAAAATTTGAAAAAAAAAAGGAAGAAAAAAAATATATTAGAAAAGTAGATACTTGGGATTGAAGTATGACTAACTATAGATCTCTATCATAAGAAAGAGAATTATTATTGTTAATTGGTAGCATGATCAAGTTGGTCGCAATCTAATGTGTGTAGTTTTACCTACATATGCTTTCTAAAGAATATATATCTTCCTTTAGAGTGTTGATTAGTGTTGTTCATATGCTTATGTTTATGCGTACAATCATTGCTCTGGTTGATTCACTAGATCTCCCTTGTTATGTACCTACCTTTTATCAAATGCATGACTCAAAACATTGTATACAATTGCTTAATGCAGTGAGCATGGCCCTCGTACTTTAGATATGATAATATGAATCTAGCTTTTGCTCAACTTTTGTATGTCTTGATGCTTTTCGAGGAAAAAGACTACCCAAATGAGTAGTGAAATACCATAAATGCATACCTCAACAAAAGGTTTTTAGGCAGTCTTTTTAATAGAATATCGGTTAGTGTAAACTATTAGGCAGTTTGCAATAGGATACCAAAATAATAAGGTTTTCACAAACGTCAGACACATACGGGTATAGATTGCAAATCGCTACCTTTAAAGAAAACTCTCAGAAAATGAGTTGAATTTGTTAGTATTGGAGAAAGAACTTTGGTTCGTAGAACAATAATAAGCTCTTTTGAAGTTACTTTTAGTTATTGAATAGAAAGTGATTTACTATCTAACTAAATTGCTAATTACATTCATGAGAGGATTTGCCAATAATTTAGGTTCATAAAAATTAAAATCAGCAGAGAATTGTAGCAAGTTGTATAAGGAATTATGTATCTATTTTTGCCATTTCAGATTATTTGGACAAAAAAACTGTCCCCAAAGGAAAACTAGGCAAATCACACTCATATATTTCAGGTATGCGATTGCTCTTCATACCATTTATTTACAAGTATTGTGCTACTTCTATTATCATCTCTTTGATAAAAGTTCAGATTTGCTAATTTTTCTCTTCATGCCTCTTTCTCAGGTAAAAGAAGTCATCACTTGAAGATGCTGAATTTACCCAGGAACAAGCTAGTCATCATTGTTCATAGTTTCCCAAATCCCTGTCTCTGCTAATCTAGTATTTGGAAAGCTTAGAATTACATCAAGGTATGCTCTTCTTGAGAGAGCTGTTCACATGTCTCTGCTTATTGAACAATCAAGGGAACCATGGTGTTTCCTCCATTTCCATGGTGTTTTGTCAAAATAAAAACACTATGTGTTTGGGAACCATGGTGTTTTTATGGTAAAAATACCCAAAAATAACAAACACCACACTTATTTGAAAACACATTTTAGGTGTTTTGAATTTGGGTAGGATGTTAGTATAATAGCTAAATATAATCTGTAATATTATAAATGATAATTTGTTAATAATATAATGCTCATCATATTATATATTATTATATTGTATAAATAATAATATAGTATATTAAATTATATTAAATAAAATATAATATATTATAATATAAATAATATTTTAATTTTATAATATTTAAAAATATGTTTAATATATTAATATAATATATTCAAACATGTATAATAAAATATTATAAAATAGTATATAACTAATATACATTATAAATATAATATAATATAATATAAATATAGTTAACATATATTAAATCAAATTTGTATAATACAATAAAATTAATATCATGTTAAAGTTAAATATTATATTAAATTATAAAATATATTAAATTAAATTAAGGAATATATATTATAATATAATATTTTTATTATAATATATAAATAATTTAATTTAATATAATATTATAAATGATTATTGTTAACAATATAATGCTCAATCTATTATATATTATTATATTGTAGAAATATTAATATAATATATATTTTTATCTAAATATTAATATAATATATTAAATTATGTTAAATATAATATATTATATTATAAATAATATTTTAAAATATGTTTAATATATTAATATAATATATTCAAATATGTTTAATATATTAATTTAATATATTCTAGTAATATGTTATATTATATTGATGAAAAAATATAATATAAAAATTTATAAAATAAAATAAAAATATGTTAGATTACTATATATTATATTAAATTAATATAATATCGTAAAATTACTATTATATTAAAGTTAAATATCATAATAAATTATAAAATATAGTTAAAACTATAAAATATTAAACAATAAATAATTTACTATTTTATTTAATATAACATATTATATTAGTATATTTTTATTAAATTAATATAATATAATAAAAGTGTTAAAGTATAATAAAATCAATTTATTATATTATATTATATTGTAATATTAAACTAAAGTATGACATGTACTGATGTAATAGAATATAATATATATTATTTATATAATATACAAAAATATATTATACTATTAAAATAATATAATAAAAATAATCTAATCTAATAAGTAATTTTTAATTAATATAATATATCTTATATTAGTCTATATTATAATATATAATTAATATAATAGAGTATATTATATTAGTTAATATAAAATATATTATAACATATATGTTATATTTCATATATGATATTATTATAATATAATATATGTGTATGGAAATGGTCAAACTAGTATTGACCAAGAAACTCAAAATGGTGTTTTCAAAACACTTTGGAAAAAACACAATGACATGGTGTTTCTTTAGAAAACATCACAAAAACTCACAATGGTATCCAAACGCACCCCAAGTTAACTGTCATCAGTTCTCTTTTTATTACAAGTACCTTTCTACTAAAGATGTGCTAGTATGTCCATACTAGTGGACAGTTAATGATTTGAAGTTGAACTCATCTTGATGCAATAAGCTTGGAGATTACTGTTTCTAGCATATTTATTTAACCTAGAATTTAATTAACAATTTTGTCTTAATTTTATATTTATAAGTACATTTGGTTTTATTTAAATCTTTATTTATTTATTTATTTAAATAACCACTTACTTAAGTTTGTTTTAAGACTTGTCTTGTCTAGTCCACTTACAAAATGGAGTGGCATAATCTCTGGAGGATTAATCAGTCCTGGATGATCAATTGAAATGGTTGATTTTTGAGTTATGTGATCAATGGTCTAATTCTATATCTCCTCTACTTTTATAAATTTCCTCAAATGTTAAGCCTTCTCCTGCCTTGTTCCCTATTCTTGCCTTTACATTATCCATATTTTCAGGTATATCACTTATTTCACTATATCAATATGCTGCTACTTTTCCATTATGTTATGTGCATTTAATTTCATCTTAATACCCTGAAAAGGATTTCTTGCAGAAAAGCTATCAGCAGAACTCTGTCATATAAAGCAACAAAGATGCCTTAGGAGCTGAGATCTATAATTCATCTTCTCTCTTGCAACTAATTACCTGCACAAATTTGGTTATTGATAATTTATGTGAGATCACCAGAACCACGCACTTCTTCTTATGATCATTGGCACGAGCTACACTTGTGTACATGAACTTTAAGTCCAATTAGCATTCCTCATACCTTAACTAACTTATCCCAGCCTCTACTATTCTATGAATTTCACATAGTTACAAAAGCTTCCAATTGTTTTACCACCATCATCTAGAAATAAACGATCCAACAACTCCAGCAATAATCGCCGTAGGATCCCCCAACACCGCTGAGATTATGAACTGAACAGCCAAAGCAGCCACTTCACAGCACTTCTTCATCTTCCCTTTTCTTCTGTGTCGATTAATCCCTGCTCCTCTAATGATCGGAACCTTAGTACCACTCACCAATCCCTTTGTGCCTGTGTTTCCCCATCCACCACCTCCACCTCTAGTACCGATATAAATCTCGTGCCAGCTCTCGACCAGCATCTCCATCACGCAAGCCACGTGGAGGTTGTATTTCTTGCAGGAGGTCCTGTAAGTCCAGCTTCTTCCTCGCCTTCCACAGTGATGACATGATGCTCCTACCTGTGTGAAAACAAGATAAAGAAGATTTTTTTAGTATAAATAAAATAAAATTATGTAAGTTTTTATTTGTTTTACAATAAATAAAAATTTACTGTCTTTTTTTCGGGATCAAGTCATAAGTTGTACGTGTCTTAATGTCTAAGGTACGCTACCTGTGATCCATGGTTAACACTTACGTGTCTCTATGTCTGATAACATAGAGACATATCGAAGACATTTGTGACATTCTGAACCTTCAGATTACTATTGTATCCAACTGTTTTGTTCTGACGAATATTCAGCTAATATTGTTGCTAACTAAATTGAGTTTTAGGATTGAGGTAACTACTTGGTGCAAAACATAAGGACTATAATTGTCCTATTAGCTTGGATGGCCAGACTAATTATATTTTTCACTAAAACATTACCTAGGACAACATTTTGTTCTTTTATGTAAAAAGTTGGACATCGTTGATGTATATGCTGCTGCTTCAAGAGTATGAAATTGTTAGTTTATTGTAAAAAGTTACAGAAGATTGTTTAGTACCAATATTAAAGGTTATATAACTTTTAATTATTTTTTTTTACCATGAATAAAACTTGACTATCTCTCTACGATCAAATCACTAATCCAACAAAAAGGTCATAGAAGAAACCTACATTACCTTTCGGTACAGGAATAACCTCACTCCTCCCTCTGCATCAAGCACATGTGGGAGATTTGCACAGCAAGGATGAAGATCAAATCCACAGGTGAAACAATGATAGACAAATCCACAAACATCACGCTGACACGCATTACAATAGCGAGCAGTGTTCCCTGGTGGGCGAGACAGAAACTGAAATGTACATTTAGGATAGAATGGATGACGAATTAAAGAGTTTGGTTGTGGAAGTGCACAATGCTTGTGGAGATCATAGTCACATATGGAGCATTTGAAACGAGATCCTATCCCAACTTCTTTGCAACCGTCACACTTAAATGGGAACTCTGAGTACTCAACCCTAAGTTTGTGTTGAGGGTGGCTGAAATGAGTTAATTCACCGTACTTCATCAGTTTGGGGGTAGAGAGTTTGTAAGAGTGTAGAGTGAATAAGGTTTTTGGGTGATGATCTTATTATACATGGATAAAGCTTGAGATATAAGGGTGGTTGGAATTTATTCTTTAGAGGCTTAAAGAGTTAAGAGTGTCGACACCTGGAATCGAAGAATATGGTTTCTTGAGTGTTTTAGTGACTATAGTATGCTAAGTAGTAGGCAAACTGAGGTGACCTGAGAATTTTGCTTTTAGAAGATTACAGGGGTTTGGTGGTCTAGAGTACCTCTTTGGTCTCAAAATTTGTCTTTTGAAAGGCTGTATTGCCTTTTAATTCTAGCTAGGAATCATAATTTGAAGAAAGATAAATTGTGGAAGATATTTTGTTATGCCAGATAATGCTGAATTAGCTACGATGATATTTGACAAAATAAAAGTCTAGGAGAAAATTATTCTTAAAATGCCATTTCAATGGTATATAAATATTTTTAGAGGAATTGAAATTATAGAAAAATCATTGCAGTATACTGTATTGCGTTGTATTATAAATCCACATTACATTAGCCAATTCTCCAAAAAAAGAGCTACTCTAGCTGTTTCTTTTAATTTGCAGAACCTGATGCCTGCACTTGACACCAGACTGATATACCCAGTTTCATCTTTCTTTACACAAATAAGTCCTCACATGTATATAATTTATGCATTGGAACAAATATGGGTGTTTCTGTAGTACAAAAATATATGTTATAATTTTTCTATCTATATACTTATCCCTAAAAATTTAGAGCTCACACACAATATGAAACGGGTTTTCTAACTGAAACATCTGACACTATGAACTTCTAGCAGGGTGTTGGCTATGCAATGCTGAAATTGATATTATGTTCCAGTTCTTTTTCCTATTATGCTCTGGCTTTATAGAAGTGGATATGATTCTCTATTATGAGGCACAAATAACCATGTCTCTGATTCCTATAATTAGATTATCCCTCAACCTAAAGTCTGAGTTGATATAGAAGAATAAATACTTAACTGTGTCTTAAGCAGCAGTCACTGATATTAGTCGATTCAATGGTCTAGACTGAATGCAGAAGTGGAAACACTATCCTCTCAAAACTAAAACTGCTCGAAAGAATATAACCAAAATCTTTTTATTATGCAGATGTTTCATATATTCCTTACCAGGAATAAGTGAATAACAGCATAAGCATTCAGACCCAAATGGATCAAAAGAATTTGTTCCATCTTAAACCATAACCAGAATCATGTTCTATAACCAAGAGTAGAATTTCAGTCGCCGCCTAAAATTATTGTGCTTGTAAATGTTATCTTTGTTAAGCGTAATAACTTGGATAGCGCTCATGCTTACTGTATCTGACTCGAGCCAGGTTTAGCAAGAAAACATATACAAATTTGGTATTTCTAAATCAAGCTTAAGATCAAACTTAAACTTATAATCCTGATGTTCCGAGACTGTGTACTCATTTTAGCCAGCTAGCTTGAAGAACCACAGAAAAATGAACAGGAATTAATGGAAAAAATTCATAAAGAAGGTCAACCATTAAACAACCAAGATATGAGCCAAAATACTATATACTAATGTTAAAGATTTGTAGATCCTTGTCTCAGGAGTTTTCTTTTTGATGCAATTAAAAATGTTCTCTAGAAGAGGATAAGTTTGTCTATTAGGAGACAAGTCCAGCTGATGGTTTATTCCATAATTGTATGCACCTTGAAATCCATAATGCAATACACATAGGATTATTCTTGGTTCTTATCAATTTAAGCAAAGGGAACTTGTTCTAGATGTCTAAAAGGATTCCACTGTAATAATTGTAATATAATGGCCAAAGGAATAAACCAATCTGTGGGCTCTAAAGACACCAATAAACCATTATCGTCATCCCTTGTCTTGATTCCTCCCATAAGTGAGGCTAATGGCCAAATTGAAACCTCCCCTTTAGCTGAGGAAAAGGGATTGAGGAATGCAGCATCTTGAACTTTGTCCTTTTACTGGAAGTTTGAAGAAACATTTTTTATTAGCACTAATTTATTGTGGCATTATTGTTGAAATTTCAGTGTTAGATCTCCAATTTGCCGATGACATGTATCCGTATTTAGTAATTATAGTGTACAAACTGTTATTTAATAACAGCAAATGTGGGGGTAAACTGCTGATAAGATATTATCCAAAAAAAATCATGGCTATCAGGGAAAGAGTTTGGTTGATCATTGTCTATTTGCAGGAGACAGGGCTTTGTCTAGGCATCAAAATTGTTCTTTCAACCAAAATTCTTGTTGTCCTTGGTTTCAGCTTGTATCCTTCGCCAATATAGAGTTATGTGTAGGCACAGAATATGTTCATTGATAACGTGAGGATACTTCATATTACCTGCTTCTCTAAATTGAATAAAAGTCTTCAACTAAAGCCTTTGGAGTAGTGTCCTCTGCTGAAAGGCCAAGGATTAGACCATGTTTCTGTTCTACATAGTAATAAGTTATATCCACACCGAGACCGTATAATTTTTATATCATACTAGTCGAATGCTTTTTTCCAGAAAGAGGAGGGGGAGGGGGAGGGGGGCGCCAAAAAAAAACAAAAAACAAAAAACATAAACAAAAAAAAGAAAGAAAGAAAGACTTAACTCAAATAGCCTAAAGGGTGTAGATGTGATCGGCACTGCAAAAGATAAACAACATATATGAATAGTTTACGATATAAATCGATCCAGAAAGTACATAGCAGATCCATGTACAGATGAGCATTGGACTCTTCCAGTTTTTTATTCAATCGCGAACATTACGCCAATGAGTACTACTCCAATGTCTTAGGTTTCTTACATTCGACTCTTCTTCTGGGAAGCATCCACAGAATTTAATTTTCTGGAATACTCGAGGCCTTGCATTGGGAGGTGCCCATTAGCCACACCTAGGGGTACCCATAGTCCGAAGGATTATGGCAGTTTCCTCGTCAAACAATATATATATATATATATATATATATATATATATATATATATATATATATATATATATATATATATATATATATATATATATATATATATATATATATATATATATATATATATATATATGTTATGGTCATAACCACTAATCGGTGATTAAAGAGAAAAAGCTGCTACCGATTCAACTAACGCTTGTTTACCAATGAGGACCGACAAGAACCTCCACACTCAACCCACCGGCCGGCTGCATGTACCGACCCGGACCGGTCCATCGGGCGACCATCGCCATGACCGACGCTGGAAGGCGGCGCGAGTGGCCCATCGACAGCTTCTGACGACGCGGAAGGCGGTGTCGATCTTCCTTCCAACCCGCCGCCCGTTCACGATCCCTTCCTACAAGTTGCGACCTCTCCAAACAATGTGGAACGAATCCAGCCTACCCTTCTGGCCACTTCGTCCTCTAGGGCGACGCGATAAGGCGCCCCAATCGTCCCCTCGGCAAATCATCCCAAGGACGCCCTAGGAGCGATGAGTGGCCGCCACCACGGCCCCTCTCACCCTACGTGATTCTCTCCACTCAAACGACGGCCACACGGATTTGAGCCCATCAACATCGCATTAAATGCACCGATGCCCTTAATTCCCCATCTCTCAAAGATTAAGGCACCTCGGACCCATGTACAGGCCAATCCCATCCCATTAATAGCGAATAGACCACACCAACCCTCGACAGCCCAATTTGACACTGTAAAGGCCGGCCACTCTAGCGGTAGGAGGGATGTTGATCAATCCTCGGCTCACACGTGGAGGGAGGGCTGACTCACCGGTGGTTCCCAAACTAATGGAAAGCGAAATACCCCTTAACCCTACCTATAAAAGAGAAACGTGAACAGCTAACAAGGTAAGCAATCTCTCCTGAGTGAATTCCTGCTCTATTAGACTATCCCCCACTCCACTAACTTGACCGTCGGAGGAACCACCGGAGATCCCAACTCCGCCTCTTCCGCATGTCCTTCTTTCTGTTGTAGGCGAATCCTTTGGCTGGAGTCAGCGTCGCTGGGCTTTAGGAGAAAAAACGGACTCCGCTCTCTTTAAAGCTAAACTCATCCGAGGTTAGTGACTGTGATTATATACATCAACAATATATATATATATATATATATATATAGAGCAAGGCTCCTATGAACTTAAGTTCATAATGAATAGTGATGCACCAACTTTTCTAACCACTCATCTTGCTTTGGGATCCGTGAAAGATATAAAGACCACTTTAAGATTTGTGCATCACAAAACTCAAGGCAAGATGAGTGGATAAAAAGTTGATGCACCACTATTCATTATGAATTCTGGATTCATAGGATTTCTATATATATATATATATATATATATATATATATATATATATATATATATATATATATATATATATATATATATATATATATATATATATATATATATATATATATATATATATATAGCAAAGGCTCTATAAACTTAAGTTGATAGAGATAGTATCCACCAACTTTATATCCATTGATCTTGCCTTGGGATAGGTGAAATTAAGATGTACACAAATCTCAAAGATGGGCTTCATATCTTTCACGGATCCCAGGCAATATCAATGGTTAGAAAAGTTGGTGGATAACTATTCCCTATCAACTTAAGTTTATAATGCTCTCTCTCTCTCTCTCTCTCTCTCTCTCTATATATATATATATATATATATATATATATATATATATATATATATATATATATATATATATATATATATATATATATATATATATAGAGCAAGGCTCCTATGAACTTAAGTTCATAATGAATAGTGATGCACCAACTTTTCTAACCACTCATCTTGCCTTGAGATTTGTGATGCACAAATCTCAAAGTGGCTTTTATATCTTTCACGGATCCCAAAGCAAGATGAGTGGATAAAAAGTTGATGCACCACTATTCATTATGAACTTAAGTTCATAGAGCTCTATATATATATATATATATATATATATATATATATATATATATATATATATATATATATATAGAGCAAGGCTCCTATGAACTTAAGTTCATAATGAATAGTGATGCACCAACTTTTCTAACCACTCATCTTGCTTTGGGATCCGTGAAAGATATAAAGCCCACTTTGAGATTTGTGTGCATCTTGATTTCACGCATCTCAAGACAAGATCAATGGATATAAAATTGGTGGGCACTCCTCCCTATCAACTTAAGTTTATAGGAGCCTTGGTCTATATATATATATATATATATATATATATATATATATATATATATATATATATATATATATATATATATATATATATATATATATATAAGGCTCTATGAACTTAAGTTCATAATGAATAGTGATGCACCAACTTTTCTAACCACTCATCTTGCTTTGGGATCCGTGAAAGATATAAAGCCACTTTGAGATTTGTGCATCACAAATCTCAAGACAAGATGAGTGGATAAAAAGTTGGTGCACCACTATTTATTATGAACTTAAGTTCATAAGGCACTACTTATATATATATATATATATATATATATATATATATATATATATATATATATATATATATATATATATATATATATATATATATATATATATATATATATGGCAAATCTTCATTGTGGGTCCCTAATGTATTAGCCAAATATCATTTGGGCCCTTAACGTTGAAAGTCATCAGAGGTCCCTAACGTTTTCTCAGTCATCAAATTAGATCCTTTTCAAATTTTCCGTTATCTCCTGCTGATGTGGCGGTATTTGGACTATTTTTATCTATTCTTTTACACATAACCCCTATAAATTTTAAAATTATAAATAACACCTTAAAAATTTTTAAAATTACAAATAACACCCTATAAGCCGATCACTTGTAGCTTTTAAAATTTTTAGGGGGATATTGTGATGTTCCAACTAAAAGGTTGTTATTTATAATTTTTCAAAACTTTTTAGGGTGTTATTTGTAATTTTTAAAACTTTTAAGGGGTTAGTTGTAATTTTTTTACCAAACCACTTGTACCTTTTGAAAATTTTAGGGGGATATTTTGAGAGTAATTTTTTACTATTTTTAAAACTTTCAAGGCGTTATTTATAATTTTTAAAACTTATAGGGGTTATGTGCAAAAAGGAGAGATAAAAATAGTCGATCGGCTGTCACATCGGAAAGATGCTGAAATTTGAAAAGATCTGATAATGACGTTAAAGAACCTGTTGATGACTTTCAAACGTTAAGGACCTAAATGATATTTGGCTAATACATTAGGGACCTAAATGAATATATATATATATATATATATATATATATATATATATATATATATATATATATATATATATATATATATATATATATATAGCAAGGCTCTATGAACTTAAGTTCATAATGAATAGTGGTGCACAAACTTTTTATCCACTCATCTTGCCTTGAGATTTGTGATGCACAAATCTCAAAGATGGGCTTCATATCTTTCACGGATCCCAAAGCAAGATGTGTGGTTAGAAAAGTTGGTGCACCACTATTCATTATGAACTTAAGTTCATAGGAGCTTCTATATATATATATATATATATATATATATATATATATATATATATATATATAGAACTCTATAAACTTAAGTTGATAGGAGATAGTATCCACCAACTTTATATCCATTGATCTTGCTTGGGATAGGTGAAATTAAGAGGTACACAAATCTCAAAGATGGGCTTCATATCTTTCACGGATCCCAGGCAATATCAATGGTTAGAAAAGTTGGTGGATGACTATTCCCTATCAACTTAAGTTTATAGAAGCCTTCTCTCTCTCTCTCTCTCTCTCTCTCTCTATATATATATATATATATATATATATATATATATATATATATATATATATATATAGATATATAGAGAGAGAGAGCAAACTCTATAAACTTAAGTTGATAGGAGATAGTATCCACCAACTTTATATCCATTGATCTTGCTTTGGGATCCGTGAAAGATATAAAGCCCACTTTGAGATTTGTGTGCATCTTGATTTCACGATCTCAAGACAAGATCAATGGATATAAAAATTGGTGGGCACTCCTCCCTATCAACTTAAGTTTATAGAGCCTTGGTCTATATATATATATATATATATAGCAAGGCTCTATAAACTTAAGTTGATAGGAGATAGTATCCACCAACTTTATATCCATTGATCTTGCCTTGGGATAGGTGAAATTAAGAGGTACACAAATTTCAAAGATGGGCTTCATATCTTCACGGATCCCAGGCAATATCAATGGTTAGAAAAGTTGGTGGATGACTATTCCCTATCAACTTAAGTTTATAGAAGCGTTATCTCTCTCTCTCTCTCTCTCTCTCTCTCTCTCTCTATATATATATATATATATATATATATATATATATATATATATATATATATATAGATATATAGAGAGAGAGAGCAAACTCTATAAACTTAAGTTGATAGAGAATAGTCATCCACCAACTTTTCTTTCCATTGATGTTGCCTTGGATCGTAAAAGATATAAAGCCCACTTTGAGATTTGTGTGCATCTTGATTTCACGATCTCAAGACAAGATCAATGGATATAAATTGGTGGGCACTCTATCAACTTAAGTTTATAGAGCCTTGGTCTATATATATATATATATATAGCAGGCTCTATAAACTTAAGTTGATAGGAGATAGTATCCACCAACTTTATATCCATTGATCTTGCCTTGGGATAGGTGAAATTAAGAGGTACACAAATTTCAAAGATGGGCTTCATATCTTCACGGATCCCAGGCAATATCAATGGTTAGAAAAGTTGGTGGATGACTATTCCCTATCAACTTAAGTTTATAGAGCGTTCTCTCTCTCTCTCTCTCTCTCTCTCTCTCTCTCTCTCTCTATATATATATATATATATATATATATATATATATATATATATAAGGTTTTGAAACCTTAAGTTCAAAACTTTTATAAAACCACCTTTAAAGTTTTTTGATAGAAACCACCTTATAAGTCCAAAATCCCTCAAAGTCACACTTTTGAATAATTGCACCAAAAAATGAAGTTACTACAATACCCCTCATTCATCCAAATGAAAAAAGAGAGGAGGAGGAGGAGGGTTTTTGGTGAAGGGGAGAAAAGGCGATCGGAGGAGGAGAGGCATCAGGAATCAATCAGTCGAGGATCCAGGAGGAAAGGGAGGGAGGAATCAAAGTCTTTAAATTAAGAATTTGAATAGGTGGAGAAGTGTGACTTTGAGGATTTTGGACTTATAAGGTGGTTTCTATCAAAAACTTTAAAGGTGGTTTTATAAAAGTTTGAACTTATAAAGTGGTTTCCATGAAAAACCATATATATATATATATATATATATATATATATATATATATATATATAAGAGAAAGCTCCTATGAACTTAAGTTCATAATGAATAGTGGTGTGACTTTTAACCACTATCTTGCTTTGGGATGGTGAAGATATAAGACCACTTTGAGATTTGTGCATCACAAATCTCAAGGCAAGATGAGTGGATAAAAACTGTGCACCACTATTCATATGAACTTAAGTTCATAGATCCTTGCTCTATATATATATATATTGTTTGGGTCGAAAGTTGATTTCTTTGTCGTTTCCATTGCAAAACTTAAGAAAATTACACTTTGATTTTCGGTTACAAAGAAATTTTAGATAACTCTCTCACAAACTCGAACAAGAGACACTACAAGTGTAGATCTCACATTTTTTGTGGACTTTGCTGTCTTGGGGGCCAGTAATCCGTGGACCACCGAGCGTGATTGTCGAATCGGCGGGATTTAGTTGATGCTTATGAAACAAGAACAAGCAAATATCTTAGCAAAGTAAGATATCTACTCTTCTCAAGAATAAGTCAAAGCTTAAACTCGAGGAATCTCCGGAGTCGTGTTCTTGAACTTTGGAAGCTTGGATTCTCTCTCTCCTTGCAAAAGCTCTGGTTTTGTTTGATCTCGATTGCCAAAATCCGATCCACGCAGTGGATGTAGGGGGTATTTATAGTCCTTGGGAAGCGTGCCCTCGAAGAAACACAAGTCATAAGTGCTCCACATTTGCGGTTAAGCGGCGGCTTTCGAGCGCCTGCGCTAACTGCCTGCTGCTGGCGGTCATTGCCACCGCTAGCGGCGGCGGTATGAAACTGCCTCGACGCTGAGCAATATGTCCCCTCATTTCGCGTGCGGTTTCCCTGCTTTTTAGGCATGATTAAATGCCAGAATTACGCCTAGTGGCGTATCTTCGTGTGGCTTAGCCTGTGCGATGTACGAGCGTCTCTGCGTTGATAAAGTCAAGTGGGCCCCACCAAAGATTGATTTAGACCCTTCGAGCTCATTTTAAGTATTCGGTGTCTCGTATTTGGCGAGACACAAGTAAGTGTCTCGCTAGTCGCGAGACACATCAAAATGTAAACATGGCGAGACACATAAGTGTCTGCGTAACGGCCGAGACACATCAAAATTTCGTGGCGAGGCACAGTGTCTGGCTTCGCGGCGGGACACATCAAAGTGTCTCGCTAGTGGCGAGGCACACATAAGTGTCTCGCCTTGTGGCGAGACACAATCTTCCACGTGTTGGGCTTCTTGAGATTTCGACATTGTCCTTCGATCTTCTCATGATTTAGTCATATTTGAGGTTCTTGACAATTTTTGATGCAGATACCCCTCAAAGTTTTGGACTCCTCGTATTTTGTTAGAAGTGCGGAATACTGGATAAAGATGCCTTGCTTACGTTCAGCGTTGAACTTTGTAGAAGAGGCCCATGTTTTGCTTGATTTCTTGAATCACAGCTCGGCGTCGTGACCATACTTTGGGATTAATAAGTACATTGCATTTGTATTTGGATTGATTGAAATGTAGAAGTCGATTTTGGACTAATCATCTTCATCTTGAAAGTCACCACTTGGGTTATAATTGAAATGCCTTGAGAATCATTGAGGAAAAGCGTCGTCGGTTTTGAATATCCAGTTCGAAAGCTTCTATATGTAATATCCGAATTGTCCCACTTGAAGAAAGGCGGGGCAATCCCGGAAGTCTCGTCAAAAGGACGCCCGAATGCGTAAGGCATGCTTGAGCTAGGAGGCGATGTAATGGCACATTTGCATTAGCAATGAGTTACAAAGTGCATTAAAATCACGGTAGGAGAAAGTGCTTGACCACAGAAAGAGTGAATCCGTCTCGTGTTCTTGAACTTTGGAAGCTTGGATTCTCTCTCTCCTTGCAAAAGCTCTGGTTTTGTTTGATCTCTCGATTGCCAAAATCGATCCACACTTGAAGTGGATGTAGGGGGTATTTATAGTCCTTGGGAAGCGTGCCCTCACGAAGAAACACAAGTCATAAGTGCTCCACATTTGCGATTAAGCGCGGCTTTCGAGCACCTCGCTTGGTATAAGCTTGGCGGCGGTCGCGGTACCTAGCTAGCGGCGGCGGTATGAAACTGCCCTCGTGACAAGCGAGCAATATCGATCCCTCATTTCGCTGTAACGGTTTCCACTGCTTTTAGGCATGATTAAATGCCAGAATTACGCCTAGTGGTATCTTGTGTAACCGATGCGATGTCGAGCGTCTCTGCGTTGATAAAGTCAAGTGGGCCCCGGCGATTGATTTAGACCCTTCGAGCTCATTTTAAGTATTACGGGTGTCTTGTTTGGCGAGACACAAGTAAATCTCGCTAGTCGAGACACATCAAAAATGCTTACATGGCGAGACACACATAAGTCACCATGCTGGCGAGACACATCAAAGTGTCTCGCTAGTGGCGAGGCACACCGAAATGCTCGCGTGAGACACATCAAAGTGTCTCGCTAGTGGCGAGGCACACATAAGTGTCTGCGCGTAGCGAGACACAATCTTCCAATGTTGGGCTTCTTGAGATTTCGGCGACATTGTCCTTCGATCTTCTCATGATTTAGTCATATTTGAGGTTCTTGGCAATTTTTGATGCCTCAGATACCCCTCCAAAGTTTTGGACTCCTCGTATTGAGAAGTGCGGAATACTTTGGATAAGATCGCCTTGCGTTCAGCGTTGAACTTTGTAGAAGAGGCCCATGTTTTGCTTCGGTTTCTTGAATCCAGCTCTGTGGCGTCGTGACCATACTTTGGGATTAATAGGCATTTGCATTTGTATTTGGATTGATTGAAATGTCAAGTCGATTTTGGACTAATCATCTTCATCTTGAAAGTCACCACTTGGGTTATAATTGAAATGCCTTGAGAATCATTGAGCGTCGTGGTTTTGAATATCGATTCGAGAAAGCTTCTATATGTAATATCTCGGTGTCCCACTTGAAGAAAGCGGGGCAATCTCGGCGCTCAAAGGGCCGCCACGAATGCATGCGAGCATGCTTGAGCCGGTGATGTAATGGCACATTTGCATTAGCAATGAGTTACAAAGTGCATTAAAATCACGGTAGGAGAAAGTGCTTGACCCAAGAAAAGAGTGAATCCATTGTCTCAAGTTATTGCTTGTATGATAGATATAGGATTTTTGGCAAACCCTCACCATCAACGGATTTGATGAGCCTTTACCAACTACCGCTTGAGTTGGGCTAGCATGTAGATTATCGAGTCCGTTCTACATGTTACGTTGTGCTAAAAGAGTGAATTCTCTTAGACTTTATGCTACGATATTGAATCACGTAGGCTGGTCAATTATCACGGTAATTGATTACGGCGACATGTGTTAGATGCGCACTTATCTCGATAAGGGGCGAGAGATAATATCCCTATGCATGAAGGCATAGTTTAGATGTCATTAGGTAATGACATCTATGCTACGATATTGAATAATGAGGCTTGTGGAATTGTGTCTTCTCTTGGTAACGAACCCGTTGTGTCTTCTCTTGGGGCAGCGAACCTGATGCAGAGTAGACCTCTCATTCATAAAAGGAATCGAGAGGATTTTGACCATGGTCCTAACTGTAGGAAGGTTTGACCAAGTGGGAGTGAAAATTAAAAAATGATCCTAATCGTAGGAAGGTTTGATCGGGATAGGAGTTTTGAGACAATCCTAACTGTAGGAAGGTTTGATCGCTCAATCTCGAAATGGACCTCTCGCTCATGGAAGGAATCAAGAGGATTTTGACCATGGTCCTAAGCGTAGGAAGGTTTGACCAGCAGATATTTGAGACAATCCTAACTGTAGGAAGGTTTGATCGCTCAACTGAAGTGGACCTCTCGCTCATGGAAAGAATCGAGAGGGATTTTGACCATGGTCCTAACTGTAGGAAGGTTTGATCGGGATAGGAGTTTTGAGACAATCCTAACTGTAGGAAGGTTTGATTGCTCAATGTAGGAAGGTTTGATCGCTCAATCTCGAAGTGGACCTCTCGCTCATGGAAGGAATCAAGAGGATTTTGACCATGGTCCTAACTGTAGGAAGGTTTGACCAGCAGATATTTGAGACAATCCTAACTGTAGGAAGGTTTGATCGCTCAACTGAAGTGGACCTCTCGCTCATGGATTATCCACCCCGGCTTTCTTAAAAAATTGGGAACGTCGGAGTGAGTAAGAAGGAAGAGCAGCTTAACCTCTTATATTCATCTGAGGAATTAGGAGGAGCAGCTAATCTCTTGTACTCATCGGAGAAAAGGTAGTTTATACTTCGTATACTGTCGAATCTGAGGAGCAGTTATACTGTATATACAGCCGAGTCAAGTTGGCTTATTTGGTTAAGGCGGCTTCTAACCAAGGCTTGGATGATGGCCTTGAGAGCTAAGCAATCCTTTGTAGGATGGAGGATTCTCTTGTGCACGCATTATTTAGGGTCCGAAGTTTTGTTAGCCTCCTCTTGATTTGTAATTGGAGGCAACTTGATTTTGTTGTTATCAAGGAGGTGTTTGAAGATGATTGGAACTTCTTCGTCCTTGAAAGAGTATGTCTGTGGAATTGATTTAGAAGCTTTTGGCTGTGCGTTGTTGCGGCGCTTGACTAACAGCGATCACGAATGCCTTTCCTCTATTACGAGAGGAAAAATTTACTTCGAGGGTCGTCATTTTGCCTCTTTGGCTTTCTTCCTTAGGAAGCGAAGCTTGTTCTCATCGTATTTTTAGGTCTTTCCACGAAGTTGGTGGGACGACCCCATGACTTCCAATTCTATAGAAAGATTGTTGTGGCAAGTCTTCAATATGAACTCTTGATGGTGGATCCGCGTTCATAGCTTTATTGGAAGCGGCGAAGGTGTCAATTGTCTCCCCATCTTTACGCTTCGTCTAGGAGAGTTCCAATGGAAACTTCGTGTCATCATCAAAGAGTTCTTGAGAAAACTTTCCATGTCATTCGGTTAATGCTCGGCTTTGAGTCTTCGATACCAATCGAATGCGGCTCCCGAAGAATACAAATGAATAGCAGGTATCATCAAAGGCTCATTTCGAGATCACCCCCAAATGAGACTTGAAATAGATCAAGTCTTGTGTGGCGAACCCCTCGTCAAAAGGTGTGAAATTAATCAAAGCTGAATTTGGTGGGATTGAATCCCACTCTCGGATATGGACACGGATGCCGGTCTTCTTAACCTCGTGGCGGACATTAAAGCATTAATTTTGCCTTCAAGCTCCTTCATCTTTTCATTTTCACCCTCGCCTTGTTTTGGATGATTTCCAGAGGAGGAATTGAGACATTTACGCTTTGGGTGGCGGCGCCTTTTCTTGGGAGGTTTATCGGCATAAATGTGTTCATCTATCTCCGAATCATCGTCTTCGACATTATGGGTATCAAGATTGATAGCTCCACCTTGTTGACTAGATCGGTGACTAGATCGGTACATAGACCGGAATTGACTAGACCGAGCATGCGGTAGTATGGGTTTGCAACTCCCTCATCCGTTGCATGGCTAGCTCCATCTCTGTTCTCATTTCGCCTTAAGCTCTTCTCTTTGCTTGGCTAAGGCTTCTTGTAATATTTGAGCGGGACATCGGGAGTAATGGTAAAAGCCTCCCTATGATGACGACTCATGCTTGAGCGATGCCGTCACGAAGCTATTCTTTCGGCGGTCGGACTTCATCTTCGGATGACTCTCCTTCATGCGATCTTCTATAGTCAATGCCTTGTAGCTCGCAATTATGCGAGACATCTGTTGAGGCTTCGGTCTTGACTTTTCTGCGAGGAGTGAAGTCGAGGGTCCTCGTCGTTCTTGGCCCTTTTCCTTTGTTCACCATATTAATGGTGACTTCGGGAATTCATCCCGATGAATGGCGAATCTTCTTTTTCTTGAGTCGTCTTGACTCGGCTTCAAATCTTCCGTTGTTGGCAAGGAAAGCCTCTCGAATCTTGAAGCTCTTTGTGGTTGAGCGCTTGACTCGAATGCACATCCCGATAACAACGCCTTGATTAGTTGTGCACACGAGCAAGAACAACCTATTTCATCAATCGTTCTCTTTCATGTGTTACTACTGACTGATGACTTACGGTTGATGTGGCTTGTCATCGGTTGTACTTTCACCCCCAAGTATAACTGTAGGCATCAAAAATTGTCGAAGAACCTCAAATATGACTAAATCATGAGAAGATCGAAGAACAACGTCGCCGAAATCTCAAGAAGTCAACACATGGGGAGATTGTGTCCGCTGCGGTCACGAGACACTTGTTTAATGTCGCCACGGCGAGACACCTTGATGTGTCTCGCGACTAGCGAGACACTTGTCACCTACGGCGGGAGACACCTTGATGTGTCTCGCTATTAGCGAACACTTGTGTGCCTCGCCTGGCGGGAACCTTGATGTGTCTGGCGACTAACTGCTTACTTGTGTCTCGCTAATCGGCGAACACCGTAATACTTGGAGCGAGCTCTTGAAGGGTCTAAATCAATGCCGATGGGGCCCACTTGACTTTATCAATCGGAGAGCGTTGAACGTTAATGGCGGTTACCGAAGATCGCCCACTAAGCGTAATTCTAGACATTTAATCGTGCCTAAAGCGCGAGAAAACCGTTCTGGCCCGTGAAGGCAACGCCTGGCCGTCGGCGAAACCCTCTTGCCTACAGCCCGGTGGCGTATTCTTGCCTGCGGTGGCGAGGCAGCTGGCGCGGCGGCTTGGTACCCAGCGTAACCATCTTCGGCACTGACACTTATGGGCACGTTTAAAGACTATAATACCCTCACGTCCACTTGGCGGAGGTCGACCATCGAAAGGAAAAGTCGAAAATCAAGCTTCGGAGTTCAAGAACCACGATCCGCGGAGATTCCTCGAGTTTAAGCCTTGACTTATTCTTGAGAAGAGTAGATATCTTACCTTGCTAAGATATTTCTTTGAATTCTTGTTTCCTGCGAAGCACTAACTAAACCGTCGATTCGGCGATGTTGCTCGGTGGTCGGATTCAGCGTCCCGACGGGCAAAGTCCCAAAAACAAAGAATCTACACTTGTAGCGTCTTTTGTTGAGTTTGTGAGAGAGTTATTTAATTTTCATTATGGCGAGAACCAAAAGTGTAATTTTCTCAAGTTTTACAAAGAAATCAACTTTTCGACCCAAACACCGCGGCGGCGATCGCCGAATCGACGGGTTTAGTTGATGCTTCGCCAAAACAAGAACCGGCAAATATCTTAGCAAGGTAAGATATCTACTCTTCTCAAGAATAAGTCAAGGCTTAAACTCGAGGAATCTCGTGGATCGTGTTCTTGAACTCCTAAGCTTGATTTCGACTTTTCCCTTTCGATGGCCGACCCTCAGTAAATTTTTCCTCTCGTAATAGAGGAAAGGCATCGTGATTCTTTGTTGGTCAAGCTGCCGCAACAACGGCCGCCAAAAGCTTCTAAATCGAATTCCACAGACATACTCTTTCAAGGACGAAGAAGTTCCAATCATCTTCAAACACCTCCTTGATAACAACAAAATCAAGTTGCCTCCATTACAAATCAGAGGAGGCTAACAAAACCGGACCTAAATCGTGCGTACAGGAGGATCCTCCATCCTACAAAGGATTGCTTAGCTCTCAAGGCCATCATACAAGCCTTGGTTGAAGCGGCGTCTTAGCAGCGAAATAAGCTGAATCAAATTTGACTGCATGTATACGAGTATAAACCGCCCTCCGATGAATATAAGAGGTTAAACCGCTTTTCCTTCTTACTCACTGGACAACCCACCTTTGCTAAGAAAGCGGGTGGATAATCCATGAACGAGAGGTCCACTTCCACATTGAGCAATCAAACCTTCCTACGCTTAGGATTGTCTCAAAAATTCTTATCGTGGTCAAACCTTCCTACGCTTAGGACCATGGCCAAAATCCCTCTCGATTCTTTCCATGAACGAGAGGTCCACTTCCACATTGAGCAATCAAACCTTCCTACGCTTAGGATTGTCTCAAAAATTCTTATCGTGGTCAAACCTTCCTACGCTTAGGACCATGGCCAAAATCCCTCTCGATTCTTTCCATGAACGAGAGGTCCACTTCCACATTGAGCAATCAAACCTTCCTACGCTTAGGATTGTCTCAAAAATTCTTATCGTGGTCAAACCTTCCTACGCTTAGGACCATGGTCAAAATCCCTCTCGATTCTTTCCATGAACGAGAGGTCCATTTCAAGATTGAGCGATCAAACCTTCCTACGCTAGGATTGTCTCAAATATCCGCTCGGGTCAAACCTTCCTACGCTAGGACCATGAACAAAATCCCATCTTGATTCCTTCCATGAACGAGAGGTCCATTTCAAGATTGAGCGATCAAACCTTCCTACGCTTAGGATTGTCTCAAAACTCCTATCCCGATCAAACCTTCCTACGTTAGGATCATTTTTAATTTTCACTCCCACTTGGTCAAACCTTCCTACGTTAGGACCATGGTCAAAATCCCTCTCGATTCCTTTTATGAATGAGAGGTCTACTCCGACAACAGGTTCGCTACCAAGAGAAGACACAAATGGTTCGCTACCCCAAGAGAAAACATAAATTCCACAAACCTACGATTCAAAATCGTAGCATAGATGTCATTACCTAATGACACCTAAACTATGCCTTCATGCATAGGGATATTATCTCTGCCCCTTATCGAGATAAGTCCGCATCTAACACATGTCGCGTAATCAATTCCGTGATAATTGACCGAGCCTACGATTCAATATCGTAGCATAAAGTCTAAGAGAATTCACTCTTTTAGCACAACGTAACATGTAGAACGGACTCGGATAATCTACATGCTAGCCCAACTCAAACGGTAGTTGGTAAAGGCTCATCAAACTGCTTGATGGTCGAGGGTTTGCCAAAATCCTATATCTATCATACAAGCAATAACTTGAGGCAGGGTTCACTCTTCTGCGAGGGTCAAGTACTTTCTCCTACCGTGATTTTAATGCACTCATTGCTAATGCAAATGTGCCATTACATCGCCTCCGAAGCTCAAGCATGCTCGCATCGGACTGTGGCGTCTTTTGAGCGAGACACTTCGCCCGTCTCCGCTTCAAGTGGGATAATTCCAGATATTACATATAGAAGCTTTCCCTGAAATCGTGAAAATCGACGACGCTCGAATGATTCTCAAGGCATTTCAATTATAACCCAAGTGGTGACTTTCAAGATGAAGATGATTAGTCCAAAATCGACTTCGACATTTCAATCACTCCCACTTGGTCAAACCTTCCTCTGATTAGGACCACGGTCCCTCTCGATTCCTTTTATGAATGAGAGGTCTACTCCGACTTGGAGGTTCGTTTTAGCCCCAAGAGACACAAATGGTTAGTTTTAGCCCCAGAGAAAACATAAATTCCACAAACCTCATTATTCAAAATGCGTAGCATAGATGTCATTACCTAATGACACCTAAACTATGCCTTCATGCATAGGGATATTATCTCTGTCCCTTATCGAGAGATAAGTGCGCATCTAACACTTCTTAGGGTAATCAATTCGTGATAATTGAGAACCTCATTATTCAATATGGTAGCATAAAGTCTAAGAATTCACTCTTTTAGCACAGCGTAACATGTAGAGCGGACTCGGATAATCTACATGCTAGCCCAACTCAAACGGTAGTTGGTAAAGGCTCATCAAATCCGTTGATGGTGAGGGTTTGCCAAAATCCTATATCTATCATACAAGCAATAACTTGGCAGTGGGTTCACTCTTCTCTAGGGTCAAGTACTTTCTCTGTGATTTTAATGCACTCATTGCTAATGCAAATGTGCCATTACATCGCCTCAGGAGCTCAAGCATGCTTTCAGACCGATTACGTGGCGGTCTTTTTTAGCGAGACACTTGATTGCCTTCCGCTTTCTTCAAGTGGGATAATTCCGGATATTACATATAGAAGCTTTCACGGAAATCGATATTGAGAAAACGGACGGCTTTTCTGCGAATGATTCTCAAGGCATTTCAATTATAACCCAAGTGGTGACTTTCAAGATGAAGATGATTAGTCCAAAATGGAAACGACATTTCAATCAATCCAAATACAAATGCAGCGACTATTGATCCCAAAGTATGGTCGTGGCCGGCGTAGCAGGATTCAAGCTGAAGCAAAACATGGGCCTCTTCTACAAAGTTCAACGTTGAGCGAAGCAAGCATCTTATCAAAGTATTCGGACCCTCGACAAAATCTGAGAGGAGTTAAAACTTTGGAGGGTATCATAGGCATCAAAATTGTTGAAGAACCTCAAATATGACTAAATCATGAGAAGATCGAAGAACAGCGTCGTCGAAATCTCAAAAGTCAACACATGGGAGATTGTGTCTACATTGCGGTCGCAGACACTTGTTTGCGCCGCGGCGAGACACCTTGATGTCTCATTGGCGAATACACAATGTATGCCTGGCGAGAGACACCTTGATGTGTCGCTATTAGCGAACACTTGTGTGTGCCTACATACGGCGGGAACACCTTGATGTCGCGACTAGCGAACTGCTGCTGTGTCTCGCTAAGCGGCGAACACCGAATACTTGAGCGAGCTCTTGAAGGGTCTAAATCAATGCCGATGGGGCCCACTTGACTTTATCAATGCGGAGAGCGTTGAACCGTTAATGGCGGTTACCGCGGCGAATCATACTAAGTAATTCTAGGAGCATTTATCGTGCTAAAAAGCGGAAAACGTTCTGGCGGTGGAAGGGCGGCAGCGCCTCGCCCGGTCGGCCAATGACCCATCGCTGCCTGCCGGCGGCGGCCGACTTTCTTCGCCGATGGCGAAGCAGCTTGGCGCGGCGGCTTGGCTGCATGCCATAAATCTTGACACTTATGACACTTATGGGCACGCTTCCCAAAGACTATAAATACCCTCCTCACGTCACTTGGGGAAGTGGACCATCATCGAAAGGAAAAGTCGAAATCCAAGCTTCCGGAGTTCAAGAACACGATCCACGGAGATTCCTCGAGTTTAAGCCTTGACTTATTCTTGAGAAGAGTAGATATCTTACCTTGCTAAGATATTTCTTTGGATTCTTGTTTCCTGCGAAGCACTAACTAAACCTGAGTCGATTCGGCGATCATTTCGGTGGTCCGCGGATTCGCGTCCGACGGGCAAAGTCCCACAAAACAAGAGATCTACACTTGTAGCGTCTTTTGTTGAGTTTGTGAGAGAGTTATTTAATTTTCATTGTAACTGAGAACCAAAAGTGTAATTTTCTCAAGTTTTACAAAGAAATCAACTTTCGACCCAAACAA